>JAJPUD010002416.1:0-123858 GCA_023553655.1 Myrmecobius fasciatus | reverse complement strand
GAAGGAAGGAAGGAAGGAAGGAAGGAAGGAAGGAAGGAAGGAAGGAAGGAAGGAAGGAAGGAAGGAAGGAAGGAAGGAAGGAAGGAAGGAAGGAAGGAAGGAAGGAAGGAAGGAAGGAGGGAGGGAGGGAAGGAGGGAGGGAAAGGAGGGAGGGAAGGAAGGGAGGGAGGGAAGGAAGGAAGATGGATTAGAGTGAAGAGAGACTTGAGGCAGGCAGACCCACCAGCAACTATAAAAATACTCTAAGACATGAGATGATGAAGGCTTACATCAGAGTGGAAACAGTGTCCGAAGAGATCTGGGGGTATATCTGAGATCTGGTGCAAGGATGAAATAAAACAAAAAGCTTTGGTAATAGAATAGAGAATGAGAGAGACAGTGAAGAGTTGAGGTTGACATCTAAGTTGTGAGTATGGGAACTGGGAATATGATAATTCCCACAACAGTAATAGGGAAGTTAGGGAGGTGGGCGGGTGTTTTTTTTGGGGGGGGGAAACAATGAATTCAGCTTTGCACATGCTAAGTTTAAATTATCGGCTGGACATATAATTCAAGATATTGTATGGAGATGTAAGCCTGGAGGCCCACAGAGAGGTTAGCACAGGAAAGGCATATTTGAGGATCTTCAGCATGAAGATACAATTCAATCCATGGGAAGGAAGGAGATTGGCAAGCACAGTAGGATAGATAGAGGAGAGGAGAGGGCCCAAGTCAGAATCCAGAATCAAGATGATGACCTGGATGAGGGTCCAGCAAAGGAGACTCAGGAGAAGCAGTTATCTAGAAAGAAGGAGAACCAGGAGAAAGGTGGATCCCAAAAAACTAGAGAGAAGAATATATAAAGGAGGAGAGAGTGAGCAACAGTATCAATCGATGCAGAGAGATCAAGAAGAATGAGAATGGAGGAAATGCCATTCAGTTTGGCAGCTAAGAGATCATTGGTCACTTTGGTAAAATGCTAAGACCATATGTCAGATTGTGAAGAAGAGAGTGAAAGGAGGAAAGCAGAAGTACCTATTGTAAGGGATCTTCTCAAGTAATTTTAGACATAAAGGTCAGAAGAGATATAAAATGATAGTTATTGAAGATGGAAGATCGAGTGAGGAAGACATATGCATGCAGTTGTGAAAGAGCCATCGCTCTCCTATTACCAGAGGTTTTTGCTTGATTTCATCTTTGCACCAGATCTCAAATGCGCCTCCAATCTCTCCCAACACCTCTGACACCGTCCCCTCATCATCTCACACCTAAACTACTGCACTCAGGGACAGAGCAAAGATGAGTGATAGAGGACATGGTAGAGGGGGTGATCTGCTGTAGAAGGAGGGGATGGAATGGGGAATGTTTGTGTAGGGAGAGGGGCTCGTCTGGAGAAGGATTAGACCCCCCTCTTCATGAGAGACGGGGGACAAGGAAGAGAGAGTGGCAGGAGGCATGTGAGTGATAGGGGGTGAGAAGAGGGGGTAAGAGAGAGGTCAATTTTTTCTGTAAAATATGAGACAAGGCCATCGGCTCAGATGCTTGTGGGAGAGGCCCATGAGAGGTTTTAGGGACAAAAATATCTGGAAGAGCCTCTGTGGAGAATGGGAAAGCGAGCTGATAAGGCAGGTGAGGCAGGATGGCCTCGCCATAAAAGAGGCCTGATTGGGATTGGGTGGGCATAAATCTGTAGTGGGCAAGATTTCCTCCACCTCCGTTCAAGAGCACATATGTAGGAGGGAAGAGATGGGTGGTAAGAGTGATGGAGGCTGAAACTCAGCAGGCAGGTAAAATGAGGAGGCAGCTAGATTCACCAGGTAAGAATGGGGTGGAGTTGAACTTATTCACCAGAAATCAAGAAGGAGAAAAGAGCAGATACTGGCTGGTGCACAGGGGACGGCAGGGGGGAGAACTGAGGGGTTGATAGATAGGGAGGTCACAGTACAGCTGAAGAGAGGGGCTTGGAAGGGGAAGAGGAGAAAGACCCATAGATGACGTTGAAAAGGGGCTTTCAGAATTCTTGAATATGGATGTCATGCATTTGGGAGTTGTGGCAAGATCAAATATGATCGTTTTTAATGTGTCTGAGGTGGGGTGAAGGGCATGGGTCACAGGAAGTGAGTAGGCTGAGGAAATACTAGTTAGAGGGTTTCAGAGAGCAGGAGCTGGGGAGGAGAGAAAAATTCTGAACTAAGTACTGAATTTATTGAGACAGGAAAAGGAGTGACCTGGAGGTCTGTAAATAACAGCTAATGGAATTTTGATTGGATGGTAGATATGGCTTATGTGAACCTCAGAGGAGGAGAGGTTACTAAGTGATAGAGATCCTGAAAGTGGCCATGGGCAGCAGGAAGTATTTCAACATCCGGGTCTTGACGAGTGAGCCAAGAAGAATGAGTATACAGCCACAGAGGAAAGGGGCCAGATTAAGCCAGTACCATAGGAGTGTGGTGGCTCCTTGTACTAATGGGAAACTGTCTAATGAAACATTGAAAGTATATTCATTACTCTCTAAATCTTACGCCTCATGGTAAAGCCTTGATTAGCCTACCCTAGTTTAGCTCAAGAGATATTCAACTGAGGCAACAATTGCAAGGAACTAATTCTTACCACTCTTGAAAAAGATCTTCATCTTTGTTGTCTTATTCTTGCTTTCCTATAGGATTGTCCTTAAGGATTTATTGCTATTGGATTGTTATATCAAACCCTGAACTCCTGAAGAAGAAATTCCCTTAATCAATATAAGTTGTCAAATATTCTGTAATTTATAGTCTTAAAAAGCCGCTTGTGACACTAAAAGGTAATGTGACTTGCCAGAATCACACAACCATTATCTGCCAAAGACATAAATAGGACTCAAAGTGACTGAACTCCAAATTCAGCTTTCTATACACTATACCATGGTGCTTGTCATTGTTCACTTGGCCAACAATGACACTTTCCAAAGTTCACAATAAAATTCAATTCTTACCTATTCCATGAAGTTGACTACTCCAACCTTATCTTTCTCTTTCCCTTCCCCAACCTCCTATAGCAAATGTAGTATGGACCACACAATGCACCCCTAGTCATATATCATTCTGTAAGATCCTATGTTTTATAGCCTGCACAGGCAGGAATCATGTTCTGTCCTCTTGCCTATCCCTACAGTTCTTTGCACAAGGCTGAACACACAGAGGGACACTACAAATCTATTGGTTTATTAATGGTTTCCCACAAAATCTTGTCCTATAGAATTCTTGGGCTAGCCCCTTGTTCTGAGTACCATGTCCATTTTGCTGGCATCCTATAAATGTCAACCTGTAACATTCACCATGTGGTTATCCATTCTCATGTCACACATGGTGTCTCTCTTTGGGGCATTGTTTAAAGGCAAAGTCAATTCCACTCATTTTTTTCCTGTTGTAGTATCCCTTACCCACCTTATTCCCAAATCACTCTCCTGCCCATCAATCTGAGAACTGAACTTCCTCCCCAGAAATAATGAAAGTCCCATCTGCCTGTGCTCTCTTCTCTCATCCTTTCCACCAACTTGATCCCCCTTCTCTTCATCAAACTCTGTCTCACCTTTGAATAAAAGAATTGAATTTCTAAAAAGCAAAAAATAATACTCTTCCTAAGTCCAAAAAAACCCAGTGACCTCCAATAATTCTCTGGAAGAATAAGGAGGATCCCTTGGGCTAAAATTCTATAGAAAAAGTCAACCTAGAATGCCATTTTGAATATATAAAAGAAGTAAATCTGATAAAGAAAAATTAATAAAGCCTAATGCAGTTTTATTAATCAACTTCAACTTCTAAAAGATGGGCATGGAAAGTAGAAACAAAGACAGAGAACATGGGACAAATATATGTTGTATGAGCATGACAGGATCTGTAAGAATAGTGTTAGAATTGCTAATACCCAGAATGATCTAAGACTGAAAAGCAAAGAGAGAACAAAAAAAGGTCATTTTTCTTTAGCTTTATCAGTGAAGAAAAAAATCAAGTTAAAAATGGGACCCTCTGCTGAGATGGACAGAGCAAGGACAACTATCAGAAAAAAAGTAGAGCTTCTCCATATTATTTAATTTTTATTTTCTAAGCCAAAGAGAATGATTATTGGAAGGGAAAAGACAGAAAAAAATAGCTAGGCAACTGATAGCCTAGAGCAGAGGCCACTCAAAATTCCCAGATGCCCAGAATCAGATTAAAATGTAATTGGGAAATGGTTAGCAAAATAAATCAAAATGTAATGGTAATTTGTGGTTTTCTAAATCAATATGCAGCTGCAGGGATCTGTTTCTATTTGAGTTTGACACCACTGTTCTATCCCACAGTTTGGGGAGAGGCCCCAAGCTTACTTGACTTCATTTAGAACTACTCTCTAGACTTCTTCAAAGCTGTCTCCTCCTCCCCAACTGCCATGGATTCCCTCTGCTCTGTTGTCCTCCTCTAGGAGAAAGTCAGCTCTTTGAGGCTAGAGATTGTCTTGTTTGCTTCTATTGTTAACCTCCATGCTTAGCTCACTGTCTGGCACATGGTAAGAGCTTAATAAATGAAATAAATTCTTTTTCCTTCTCCCTCTTCTCACTCTTTCTCTCTCTTCTCCCTCTTCTTCTTCCTACTTCCCTTTGTCTCTTTCTCTTTCTCACTCTCCCTCCCTCTTCTTCCCTTTTTTTCTCTCTCTGTAAAAAAACATCTAGATAAAACTAATCTTGTAGTTGTGAAGTTCAATTTTTAACCAAATATAAGAATTTGTATTTTTAGGGTGTAAAACTTTATATTCATATTTATTTTATGATGTTTAGCTCAATATTCTGAATTATCACGACTTTTTGGACATTGATAATTATTCCATGCATTAGTGATGCTTCATAATTTTGCCTCATCTGCAAATTTTATAAGTCATGCCTTTAATCAAGCTGCTGATTGCAGATCCTTGGGATATTTCAGTAGGCACCTCTTTGCAAGCTGATATCAAATCATTAATACATATTTTTGGGATCTAGCCAGCCAATCAATTTTGATTCCGCCAGAATAAAATATCGTCTTATTCACATCTCTTCCTCAAAAAAAGCTTAAGAGGCTTTGCCAAATACAATTTACGTAAACTATATCTTTAGCATTTCCCTGACTTAAAGCAATCTACTAATATTGCCCCCCCAAAAAAGGAAATAGCATTAGTCGAACATGATTTGTTTTTGATGACGTTATATAGAATCTTGGTGATACTTTCTTTTCTAGATCTTCCATAACCATCGCCTTTAAAATAGTGTAAAATTTGACCTTTCTTTTTCATTTTGTGAACATCAGGAACATTTGCCCTTTGGCCTACCTATGCTATATCTGCCCTTTGGCTCAGGTTTTCAAAGATCACTGATGGTAGCTCAGAAAGTTCAGCCTTTCAGTGATCAAGGACCATTTTGGTCATCAAACTCTGGCGACTTGGAATTCATCAGGCTTAACTAAATGCTTTCTTAGTCTCTCCCTTTCTTTCCTGGGGGTTCAACTCATTTCTCATTTGTGTTCTATAATATAGAGATAACAATATCACCTCCCTTACGGGGTTATTGGAAGAATCAAAATGAGACAACATATCTAAAGTGCCATATAAATGCTACTTATGATCACGGTAATGATGATATTTTTTCCAACACAAATATCATTCTCTTTGTCAAGGAAAGCAGAAACAAAATAAACCCTGAAGAAATATTCCTTCTCTTTGTTAAGTATTAGCAATGTCTCATCCCCAGCAGTGATCCCAATGTCTCATTGATTACTTCTACTTTCCCCAATATAGCTTTAAGAAAAAGAAACAAAAACAAACAGACTATTTTGTTGTCCTTCCTCCAAGAAAGCAGATATGAGAGTTCTGATCCACATTGATGAAGCTAATACCCCATATCTTAGAAAGTTGTTCTGAGCTATGTTTATTTAAGGCCTACTTGGATATGAGTACCTGGCTACCATTATGAAACTTACCGACCTCTGGCTCTACAATATCATATACAATCACATCGCTTACTTGACTGAAAATTCATACTTTGCACTTGGATTCTCGATTACCCAGTCCTTTGGAGTTCCTGATGATAGCACATGGCCACCCAGTTAGAACACCAGGGGTGATGTCTGACTAGTAATGGAGGCAAGGAGAGAAAGGAGTGAGTGCTAATGAAAGGATATGAATGAACTGAGATGTAAATGGCCAGTCTCCTGATGGGATTAAAAGGCCCAAGAATGAATAAGGCTGGCTTGGCACTGAAGCGGTAGATTGTCCTTTTTTTGTTCAACACCATGAATGTCTGAAAGACACAAACAATGGGATTATAGGTAATGATGGAGTGATAAAGAAAATTAAAGAAAGCATCAAAAACCTTCTTACTGCTGATAGTAAGAACACATGATTAATATGGAAACTGAGATTGGGCACAATTTCATTTCTTGACCATCCAACCTAAATATGTGATTCCAAGAAAGTACCAGCTTTTGTGTGAAGGATAATTACTCTTTGATCAGTCTTTTGAATCATAGAGCAGGAAATCAGCTTGAGAGGTCACAGGTTCCATCTCCAAATTCTAAACAGGATGACCCTAGAACTGTCCACATATCTATTCTGTTCTTGAAGTTTTTAAGGGAAGTAATTTCAAGATCTCCCTCAACAACCTGCACTAAATGCTAACTCCTGCTGAGAACACATCCCTTTCAGTCTAATCTAAATACTTTTGGTAACCATCTATTTCTACACTGAAAGAGGGTAAGGATGTTAATTTGTTATTATGAGTAATATTTCCTTCAGTAACTTACTATGTCCAAAAAAGAAACTCATTATCTTCTCTTCAAAATCATTCCCTCTGAATACTTAAAATTTTTAAATTTTGCCAGTCAAAATTAGAAGAAAAAATTAGAAGAAAACTGGCCATGGGGAGAGGAATTCTGTAATTTCACTGCTAATGGTAATTATATATATATATAATATCATATATTATTTCAAATCTATAGGAACTGAGCCAAATTTACAAGATTAAAAGCCAAATGATAAATGATAAACATCTGGAAACACTTATATGAACTGATACAAAATGAAATTATAGAACAGGAGAACCATTTATACCATGATAACATAACTGGAAAACTAAACAATTATGAGACTTAGTAATTCTGACTAATACAATGATCCTCCACAATTCCAAAGAACTCATGGTAAAAATAATAATAATAATAATAATAATAATAATAATAATAATAATGCTGTACACCTCTAGATAGATAACTGATAAACTTATAATACAAACTGAAGCATTTTTTTGTTTTTTTCTTTTTTAAAAAATATTGGCTAATGTAGAAATATTATTTGTATAACTTCATATATATAGTGGTTATTCCATTTCTTGCCTTCTCAATTAGTGGAGAGGGGAATGAATTGAGGGAAAGAATTTGCAAGTGAAAAGAAAAAAAACTGAATTTTAAAAATCTCAGTGGCTGAAAATAGTTCATATTTCTTTAGCATTTTACCATTTGCAATACACATTTCTCTTTGTCTTACATGACACTCCATCTTTTGGGTATCTCCAGACCTTTACATTGGCCATATCCTATACACGAAATGCTCTCCCTCCCTTATCTGCCTCTGAAAATTCCTAGCTTCCTTCAAGTCTCAGCTCAAGAGATTCTTTCTTCAGGAGACCTCTTCTATTCCCACAGCTGCCAGTACCACCGCCACTACAGTTAATTTCTATATAACCTGCTTTTATCTTGTACTTGTTTGCTTACGTACATATTGACTTCCCCATTAAAATGTTTTCCATCTCTGTGTCCTCAGTGTCAAGTACATAGTAAAAACTTAACAAAAACTTTAATCAATCAGTTCTGATTAACTGATTGACTAAAACTATGAGAGTCAGAACAGGTATTATTATCTCCATTTCATACACAGTAAATCTCTGAGCCATCAAAAGCTTTTTTTTTTCTTTCCATTTTCATTTAACTGAGTCTGCTGTTTTTCTTACTGCTTTCTCACCTGTTGTAAATTTTTTACCTCCAAAAAGAAAGCTATGAAGCTGGAACTAAGAGCCTCAGTCTTACAATTCATAATTTAGTTCTCTTTTTGCCAAAACTAGTGACATTTTTGCTTCTCTATCCTCCTTTATTATTAGCCTAGATTTCCACCCCAAGAAACACCCTGAAAAGAGGGGGCATGATCTAAAATTAAAAAGATGAGGATGAGAATCCCCAAACCACTAATTCCATAATCATAAAAACATAGTGGGGAGTCTTTGCCCTCACCCCTTTACCCCTAGGGCTCTCCCTTGGCACACCTTGTGGTTCACATAGAAAGGGTCAAGATCTTCCAGAGGCTTCCCCACAACTTCAGGAGGAATGTTCCCATAAATCTTGGGCAACTTCCTGGATACTTTCAAGTCAAGCTGAGGCCGAGGAGGGGCTTCTAAAGCTGATGGATCTTGGGCATTCTTCTGTTTCTCTGCGGCAATAAGTTTCTCAATCATAAGCAGGGAATCTGGAGTGAAATGATGGAAGTTGCGAGCATCTGGAAAGATCACAGGACAGGCCATCTTTTCTTCGGTCTTCATCCTTGTGACAAAGAGAAATACTACACTGAGGATTCAAAGGTAAAACAAAACATTATCTACCCACAATATGCAATGCCTCCAGGATAAAAAGAAAAGAAACAGATAGGAGGAAGAATTTTGTACATATTATTTCTGATGAAATTCTTATATCCAAAATCAATAAGGCAATACTTGTGAAAGTAAGACTCGTTATGATCATTTGCTAACTACTTGAAATATTCAGAAGTTCTTGCCTGAATTCACCTAATGGCTAATGAACATTTTCAGGTGGGTGTACCCAAAGCATTAAGATATCCAAAATAGTGTTCATTTTCTCCCACCACCCCCCATCCACTCCTGTGAAAAAAACTCCCCTACATTTGTCAAAGTTGCCATAATCCTTCCATTCACCAGGCTTAGACACCTAGAATCATCCTCAATCCCTCACTCTCCCTCACTGCCCATCTCTAATCAGTGACCAAGTTTGGTTGATTCTATCTTCACAGTATTTGTCCTCTCTAGCCCCATTTCCCCCCATTCACATGGTCCTCAAAAGCGCCTTTTCTTCTTCTTTTCCATCTCTAAGAATCCCAAGTCTTCTTTGAGACTCAACTAAACTTCCAACATCCACAAGAATGAAATCATTCCTCAATCCCCTCCCCACCACCTACCCCGGCTGTTAGAGCCTCCTCATCACAAAGCACTTCATATCTCTTTTGAACACATCTCCATGTGCACCAGAGGACTCTTCACTCTCAATACTAAGTTCTATGTAGTCAGGGAAGTTTAGTGTTTTTTTCATATGCCCAGTGCCTCCCAGCATTTAATAAATGTTTATTATTGATTCATTAAATAGCCTCCTAATTGACCTTCTAGCTTCAAGTCTCTCCCTTCTCCAATCCAGGCTCCACCCAGGTGCCAAAGTGATTTGCTAAAGTATACATCTGACTTCATCACTTATCTATTGAAAAAAAAAGTCTTCTGCTCCTCGCAAGCTGGTTCTAATCTACCTTTCTAGACTTATCCCTCTTTGCTCTCCTTCATGCTTTCCTCACTTGGGTCAAAGGAGCTTGGTAAGGGATCAGTGCATTCTGATCCATTTGTCATCTTGTGCAAAATCCTGTCTCTTCAAATTCCTAGACCCTTTCAAAGCTGAGCTTTAATGTCATCTCTTATATAAAAGCTTTTCTAATCTCCCAGCAGCCCCCCCCAATCTTGTATTTACTTTATGTTCCACATGCTTACAGTCACATGTTTTACTTTCCTCTGCTGAATATAAGCTCTTTAAGCCAGGGTCTGCTTCCTTCATTTCTTTTTTTTCGCCAGCACCTAGCACAGTGTCCATTGCATATTATTGTTGTTCAGTCATTTTTCAGTCATGTCCAGCACTTTATGACCCCATTTGGGGTTTGGGGTTTTTCATTTCCAGCTCATTTTACAGATGAGGAAACTGAGGCAAACATGGTTAAGTGATTTGCCTAGGGTTACACAACTAATATATGTCTGAGGCCAGATTTGAACTCATGAAGATGTCTTCCTAATTCCAAGTCTAGTTTTCTATCCACTGTACCACCTAGCCACCTGTCACATAGTAGAGACCTAATAAATGTCACATTGATCAATTGATAAATAGTCCTTCCCCAAAAAAAATTCTCAAAATTCTCAAAAAAAATTATCAATAACCATCTGAAAAATTTTCAAGCTGCCTAATAATCAGAAAATGCAAATTAAAACAATTCTTAAACATCAGCTAATTAAAAACAATGCAATGCTGGGGGGGGAATTCTCTGGAGAATAAGCACACTGGTGATGAACCTATAAAATGATCATCTATCAACAAATGTCAGTTTGTGGGAATGCAAAGTCCCAAAGGCAACATGGAGTTAAATTTTATTGGAGGAAACCACATGAGTGCATAAAATAGAGTATTCTAGAATAGAACTATAGAAAAAATATATATATTTCTCTCCAGGGAGAAAGATATTAGCTTCTAGAGATGAGCCGAAATGTCTTGACAGAGAGAAGGTGATCCCTGATCTGAGCCTTAAAGAAAAGGAGAGATTCTCATCTCTGTTAGATAATTTAACAGAGGTGAGGAGTTAGTGAATTCCAGGTGGAGAGGAAGGCAATTTGGGGCAAAGTAATGGAGAAGGAAAATGGAGAGTCAAGTAGGAGAAAAACTCAAAAAGGACATCTTGGCTGAACCACAGTGTATATGAAGGAAGTGACATACAATAAGTCTGGAAAGAGAGACTGAGGCTACCTTCTAAGCAGAGCTTTAAATGCTAAACTGAAGAGTTTGTATTTGATCCTTGATATAAGTAAAGGGCCACTGGAATGTCTCAAGTGAGGAGATTGACATGGGCAAACCTCTTCTCTAGAAAGCTTTTGTAACTATGGGGAATTAAATGGAAAGGAGAGATGATGCAAGAACACCAATTAGGGGGTCATTCCAATAGTCCTGGCAAACGTGATGAGGGCCTGGATGATGTTATTTGAATAAAGACAAGAGGCTAGATGTGAGATGCTGTAGGAATAGAAACAAGATATGGTAACTGAATGAAGGGTGGAAAAGAGTAGGAAAACATTGGTCCCAAAGACAGGATATAGAGAGAGAGCTTAAGAATCACAGTGCTCCCAGAAGAACATATTAAATCAAAAAACCTGGTTATAGTTATAAGAAAGAATGCAACAAAAGGGCCCACATCTTTTGAAGACATAAAATTTTTTAAATTGCCAATAGAAGAATTCACAGTTCATCTTTAGGAAGGGAAAAAATTGTGTTGCAAATCCTAAGGCACATAACAATCAAATTCAACAATTTCAGTGAAAAACTATAAATTCTACAATCATCTAGGAGAAAGACATTTAAATATAAAGTATATTTGAATAACAGAAAACCTTTGCATCCACCAGAAACTTCAGAAAGAGAAATAGGTTGATTAATATTTTAGTTATTCTTCATCATTGGTTAATTAATCTATTAGTAATTGTTAACTTTATTTATTAATAATTTGAGGTCCAAAGAGCAAAGGAACTCAAGCAACAATCCAAAGTGACATATCCTGAAATCTGAGATTAATCATAAGTGAAAAAAGATGGATGTTAAATTTTTAAAAACTGACATTTTCCAACAACAAAAATCAGCAATATAATGATCTAAGAGTTCTGAAAAACTCAAGATGAAAAATCTTACCCAACATCAGAGAAAGAACCAGTGGAGTGAATGCAGATAGAAGGATACTTTTTCAAGCTTTATTTTTCTTGGTGTTTTTATTGGGGGATGTTTTTATTTCCTTTCAATACATGGCCAATATGGAAATATGTTTTGCATGACTGCACATGTATGGACTACATGAAATTTCTTTCCTTCTCAATGAAAGAGAAGAGGAGGGAAGAAGAGAGAATTTGAAACTCAAAAATAAAAAAAATTAAAATTATATTAAAAATTATACAAAAATGTAAAAAAGGAGGAGTATATGACAAATGTTATGAACGTAGAATTGACAGTACTTAGTATCAGACTAGATGAGGATTGGACATGAGAGAGAAAAGTGATATTAGATAATGAGCCATGGATGACTGGAGGATAGTAGTATCCTTAATAGTAATAGGGAAGTGAACTCTAGGCAGGGTTTTTGGTGAAAGATAATGAGTTCAATTTTGAACCTGTGTGGCTCTGGGTCACTGGGCTAACCACTTAACCACTGTCTGCTTCAGTTTCCTCATCTGTAAAATGGATGTGATGATAGCACTTTCCTTTGAGGATCAACTAAAATAATATTTTATTTTATTTTTTAATAAAGCTTTTCATTTTCAAAATCTATGCAAAGATAGTTTTCAACATTCACCCTTGCAAACCTTGTGTCCCCAATTTTTTTTCTCCCTCCTTTCCCTCTAGTCCCTCCCCTAGATGGCAAGTAATCTAAGATGTTAAACATGTGCATTCTTCCACAATTATCATGCTGCACAAGAAAAATCAGATCAAAAAGGAAAAACAAAATGAGAAAACAAAATGAAAGCAAATAACAAAAAAGTGAAAATACTATGTTGTGATCCACACTCAGTCCCCAAACTTTTCTGTCTGGATGCAGATGGCTTTCTCTCTCCATCACAAGTCTGTTGGTATTGACCTGTATCACCTCACTGTTGAAAAGAGCCACATCCATCACAACTGATCATTGTATAATCTTGTTGTATACAATGTTCTCCTGGTTCTGCTGATTTCACTCAGCATCAGTTCATGCAAGTCTCTCCAGGCCTCTCTGAAATCGTCCTGCTGATTATTTCTTAGGGAACGATAATATTCCATAACATTCATATACTATAATTTATTCAGCCACTCTCCAATTGATGGGCATCCACTCAGTTTCCAGTTCCTTGCCACCACAAAAAGGGCTGCCACAAACATTTCTGCACATGTGGGCCCTTTTCCCTTTTTTATGATCTCTTTGGAGCATAAGCCCAATAGAGAGGTTGCTGGATGAAAGGATATGCACAGTTGATAGCCTTTGGGCATAGTTCCAAATTGCTCTCCAGGATGGGTTGGTTCAGTTCACAATTCCACCAACAATGTATTAGCATCCCAGTTTTCCCACATTCCCTCCCGCATTTGTCATTATGTTTTTCTATCATCTCTGTCAATCTGAGAGATGTCTCAGAGGTGTCTCAGAGTTGTCTTAATTTGCAATGAAGTAATATTTTAAAGCACTTCATGCCTTCTCTTCTTTCTGTAAGGTTTTAACCTGTGTAAAGTGAATGTCTAACAAAATTGTTTAAATTCAAGTCCTCTGGTTGCCTTTTAAAGTCTTTTGTAACCTGGCTCCTTCCTACCTTCCCATCATATTATACTTTATTGTGATTCATGTGATCTGCAATCCAAAGACACTGACCACCTGGCTTTTTCTAGAACATGTCCCCCCTCCAGGCATTTTCACTGGCTGTTCCCCACACCTGCAATGCTTGCCCTCCTTATCTGTTTCTTGGCTTCCTTCAAGTCCTGCCTGAAATTCTGCCTTCTGGGAAGACTTTCCCAATCCCCCTTAATGCTCTGTCGATTAGCTCTGATTTAAACTGTATATATCTTGTTTTCATGTAATTGTGTGCACTAGACTGTGAGTTCCCTGAGAACAAGGTCTGTCTTTTGCCATTCTTTGTCTCCCTAGCATTTAACACAGTGCCTGACTCATGATTAGTGCTTAATAATGCATCTGGATGTTGTGTCACTGTTATTATTGTTGATAAGCTTATCATCTTCTTGCTATAAAATCTTCAGTGACTCTTTTTTACTTTCAGCATAAAATCCCAAGTCCCCAGTCTGACATTTAAAGCTTTTCACCACTAAACTCTAGCCCTTTCACACAGTCCAGATTTCAGCAACCTATGCACTTATTCTTCAGGTTAGATTAAATGACCTCTATATTTGCTTCAAAGTCTAAGACGCCTTGATTCTGTGATTTAGCTACCTTCCAAGATAGGCAGGTCCTAGGAGCAGCAACCCCATCTGTTACATATGTGCATATATACATACATGTACACACATGCACTCACACACATCACTTCTTCAGTTAGGAAGATATGACTGTGGGAGCTACTCTTTGCTTGGAAGTCGCTGGATTTACAAATGCATGGACATAATCATAGCCCAAAGAGCTAATGACTTCTTAGTGTAAGAAAATCAAAAAGCTAGAAGTCAGAGATTTTAGGGAAAATACTTTACTTTTCCCCAAAATTGTAATCCTAATCAGAAATAAGAATGTGGAAAGAATATGTGCAGGAACGAGTAAGAGAGAGCAAGTTGTTCCACGCAACTTTAAAAAGTTAAGTCTAAGATAACCAGTCAAAGGTGACAAGAAGGTAAATAATGTCTCACCCTAAGTAAGAACTTTTAACAATGAGAGTTTCCAACCATGAAAAGGGCAATAATACTTGGAAGAAACCGCTTACATCATCCAAATTGGCCATCTGTCAAAGTCAACATAATGGGATTTCTGTTTTGTAGGAAAACTCATGCTCTGGCACTTTCTCATACCACAAAATTGTCCCTAAGAGAGCAGAATGCAAAGCTTGGCAGTCCCACAAGAAGCATGAATAGATTTAACAATCGAGCTAAGTATGGAGAGAAACTTCCACAGAAGATTGGACACCAGTTAATGATTGGATTTTTTTTTAAGAAACATCAATCTAGTTGTTATTTTTGAGAAATTTCAGCAGATTGCCAATCAATTGATCAATCAGTAAGTATTTATTAATGTGCCAGACCCTAGGTACTGGGGGTACAAGTACAAAAAAAAAATCAAACAATTCCCAATCACAAGGGGTTCTCAGTTGGTGGGTAAGAAGTAAATAGGAAGAGAAGAGTAGAGTACACGTAGAAATATACACCTATGTACATATATAAATACACACAAGAAGGAATACAAATAAACAAATATATGCATACAAATACACACAAGAAGGGATACAAGTACAAATACATACATATGCACATACAAATACACACAAGAAGGAATACAAGTACAAATATACATATACAAATATAAACAAGAAGGAATATAACTACAAATATACACATATGCACATACAAATACACACAAGAAGGAATACAAATACAAATACACACATACATGCATACAAATACACATAAGGAATACAAGTACAAATACACATATATGCACATACAAATATACACAAGTTGAATACAAGTTAATCTGGGAAAAGGAACAAAAGAGAGAATCAGAAAAAGTTTCTGTCAAGAAAATGGTCCTTAAGTTCAGTCTGAAAGGATGGAAGAGACTAGATGAGGAGGAGAGAGGAAGAAGTTCATTCCAAGTATATAGGATGGCCAAAGCAAAGATGATCCAGGTGATGGGGTGACATATGTGGAGAAGTAAAGGGAAGGTCAATCTGGCTGGATCGTGGAGGGGCAAGGAGAGGGGTCAGGGACAGGCTGTGAAGGGCTTTAAAAACTAAACAGAGGAGTGGGGACCAACAGTTTAAGAGATACTGGGATCTATCGAAGAAGTTTTTCTTTTTAGATTTATTTAATGCCTGTTTGTTTTGGGGCTGAGAGACTTGGGAATGTTTGGTTGTAGTAGGGAAGGGACTCCTATTAATTGAATAGGAGAGACTAACGATGCCTGGTAGAATGAGTAGTCTGCTAGAGAATATGAGAGGACATGGGATCACATGCACATGTAGGAGGCTTACCTTGTCAAGGAAAAGGGCCACCTCTTTGTCAGAGAGTAACAGAAAGGGTAAGAAAATGGGACATGATGTCAAGGGATTATGACATAGGAAGAGGTGGAATGATAAGTCATGGTCAAATCTCAAAGTAATGGGTAATTCACTCAATATGTGACCACTTCTATGTGTGGCTGAAGTCAAATGAAGAAATAGGTCATGGAATTTTAGAGGCTGAAGAACTGGGAAGTTAGGAGGTTTCAAAGTATGTGAATATTTAGCTATCCTAATGGAAGTTGGGGAAAGGAAGATGGAGAGTCAGGTACTGAACTCCTTGAGAAGGGAGAGAGAATGACTGATAAATTGGCATACTACACCTAGTATAATCTTGATTAGATGAAAATTTTTAATTGCATAAAGCAATGACAATATATATTGGAGGAGGCTATATTCATATCAGATTTTTGTAAACCATGACATTCTATATAAATATAAATTATTACAATTCTTGAGTGTGCTGGAGCCAGCTTTAATTCTTAACAATCATTAAATATATCTTGGGAAATCAATACACTACAAACCAGTACTTGATTTGTTGATTGTCTTGACTTCAAAAATTAATAAAGAAAACGTTGATGATCACATTATGTGCATCATGAACATTTCCGTCATTATTTCATCATCATGGACGTGGGTTTTTTCAGAGAGCTGGTTGGTGAACATTTAGCAGAACACCAGCTTCAACTCAAGGCAGGAGGATAGGTTGGACTCTTTCTCCCTTCACCAGAATTCCATTTTTCTACCCTGACACACAAAACATAACCTTTATTCTGAATGATATGATTCTTTTGCACTCAATTTTTCTCTGCTAAGTATTTATATATGTGTGTACATATATACACAATGAAATTATGTATTTTTTAATACTTCACATAAATCTTACTCTTTATTTAAGCCCAAAAGCTACAGACCACCTCAATCAATTTTTTTCTCTTTAGTCGAGCCAGAAATCAAATTCATTAGAGCTTTTAGAAAAATAGTCAGCAATTAAAGAGTGGTTTAGGCTTTTAAAAAATTAGTCATGCATCATTATCTCAATTACATATAGGAAAATGCTGCCTCAGTCTTTAGGAGAAGGCTTTTCAATCCAAACACCTATTTTCTATGTCCCCAGGAGAAGTGAGAATCAAAAAGACTGCTAGCACAATGAAAGATATATCAACTCTCCCTAGCTAGGTAATTTTGCATCTGAATGGGAAGCGAAGGCATCTTTGTTCAAACATATATTTGGGGATTTTCTCTCCTGGAAGTTCTGCCAGTGTGGTCAAATAACTAGAGCCAAAGCAATCCAAATGCCTACTTTTACCCTGACCCCTTAACCATCCAAAATAAGCCACAATAAACAATAGATTTTTTAGTTCTCTCTAACTTTTAACCTGACCCCCCAGTCATCCAAAATAAGCAACAATAAACAATAGATTTTTTTTAACACTTTGGGAAACTCATAGGGATCTTAATTTCCCAAATACCAAAATTCCACCTTAGGTTCAATGTTTAAGCTTTCCCAACAGGATATCCCAACAGATAAGAAGGCATGAGTAAAATATTGGGATGTAGATGCTATTTACCTCTTCTTCTTCCTGAACCAGATAGATAGGAATTCCCCAGGATAGAAGATTTTCCCATTCACACATCGTCAAACATGTTTCAGGAGCTACCACTGACCCCTCCAACTAAAAAATCCAACTAGAAATGACAGGCCACAGCTTCTTCCAGCTGACATGTTTTTACACAACTGATCACATTCAATTAGTTTCCATGTCTAGACATAACAGTAACAAAATCATCACAGACAAAGAAATCTTAAGAGAAAGCATTTAAAACAGGAACTCTGGAGCAGTGAACATTGTTTATTAGATCCTCAAATAGTGAAAAAGAGAATATTTTGTTTTTCTGAGTCATTTAGACATAATGAATCAATCCGAGGTTTGGAGGTATTCCCCTTAAGTGGGGACCGGAGAGCCTGGATAAATGGTGACAGAAACCTGTCCCTCCCTCCTAAAAATCAGCCAGCCATCACTGCCACCAGAAACTGAGACAGAGCTAAAGTTGCTTCTGGATTTGGGGAAGGGAAGTAGTAAAAGTGAATTTTCCTCTTTCTCCTGACTATATTCTTCACCCAAAGAGAAGTTCACATTCCCAGCCCTGGACTTCTATAAAAGAAAGAGAAAGAAAGGAAAACTATCCAGCAGGATTCAGCTTCTTCCTACCTTGGGAGAAGAGAGTCTCCAGGGTCCTCCCTGTATCTTTAGGAGCCCAAAGGTACCCCAAAGACTCTTCCCAGCAGCTGCACTGAGATGCTCCTCGGAGCTGAGCTAGCTGCCTCTCTGAGGGAGCCTGGAGTCCTCTCTTGGGTGGGGTGGAGAGAGCTGTGTGAGGCAAATGGGATAGGAGCCAAAGTGATTTTAAAGAATCTCAGAGTAAACTCTGTAATGCGAGAAGGCACTTACATTTATACTGTGGAATCATTCACCTTTAATCAGTGCTTAATCTAGCTGTGCAAAAAAGAGAATATCATTAATAAAGAAACAGGTTGTTTGTATTCACTCTGATCCAAGTGAGTAAGAGACAAGAGTCTCTCTGGCAATCTGTCCCTCACTCCCAGAATCCTTCAAGGGAGTGTGCAAAGCTCTTCGTACAATATGGGGTCAGGGTTCTGCATTTCACTCCGCACCCTGGAGAATCTGGCAAAGGCAAGAATCATTCGGGGGACTTTTTATTGTCTCTTTCCATCTACTATATGGAGCTAACCCCAAACAGGAACAAAACACCTGTACATTTTTTTTTTGCTGAGACAATTGAGGTTAAGTGACTTGCCCAGGGTCACACAGCTAGCAGATGTTAAGTGTCTAAGATCACACTTAAACTCAGATCCTCCTGACTTCAGGGCTGGTGCTCTATCCACTGCACCACCTAGCTGCCCCTAGCCTGCACATTTTTAAGAATGCCTGGAAAGGTCTCCTTATGCAAAAATATCACCCCCACTGGGATGGTAGCTAAAATTCTTCAATTTAGAGTTAATTTCCATGAATAATAAAAGAAATACAAATCCTATGGAAAGATCCACAGCTTGAGCTTCAGCCATTGACCCCTTACATGAGTTTAACTGCCAATAAAGAGAATGAACAGGTTTTCATGTGGAGGAGTGCTGCAAGGAAAGCAGAAAAGATGCTAAGAACCAGTTCTTCCTAATTAACCATTTTGTCAAAGTCTGGCCCTGCTTTCATTATAAGAGAAAAGGTATGATGAATCCATAAGTCTAGTCTTAATTAAGTGCCTATTATGCATCAGACATTAGGAGATACAAAGATGGAAATAAAACAAAATGGCTCCAGCACTAGAGGAGCTTACATTCTATTTGGGGGAAATTGCATCCACATAAATACAAAATACAAGCAAGTAATTTGAAAGCCTGGTCACCAGAAGCTGGAGATCAGGTCTTATGAGAAAAAAAGTTAAGCTTTGAAGAAAGCTAGGAATTCTAAGAGGCAACAGTGAGGAGGAAGGACATTCTAGGCACAGGGCAATGGCCAGGGAAAGACCAGAAGGGGACAATTTGGGTATAACAGAAAAAGAACAAAAGGGAGAAATGGGTGATAAGGTTGCAAAGATACGAAGAAGTAGATTAAGAAAAGTTTTGAATGTCAGAGGGAGATATGTTTTCATCTGGGGTCCATAAAAAACAACTGGAGCTTTTTAAGTGGGGAGTGACATGGTCATTTCTGCATCTTAGAATATCACTTTGACAACTCAGGGAGAAAAGCCAGGAGAGGAGAAAGATGGCAGACAGAAAGACCAACAAAGAGATTACTGAAATACTCCAGGCAAGAGGTGCCAGAGGCCCATGCTGGATAGAAGAGTAGCCATGTGAGTAGAAAAGGGATATAACATATATGAATTGGAAACAAACTGAAAATAAAATAATTTCTCCCCCCCCCAAAAAAAAGAAAACGCATATGAGATTATAATTAGCAAGATTCCGCAATCAATTAGATATGGAAAGTGACAGAAAGTAAAGAACCAAAGAGGAATTCAAGAGATGGATTATGGGAGAAGATAATGAGTTGTATTTTGGCTGTGTTGAATTTGAGATACTGATAAGAATGTCCAGTTAGAAATAGCCAATAGACAATGGGTGATCAAAGAAGAAGAAAGAGTCAAAGAGATAGATAAAAAGAGAGGACAGAAAATTTTAGGAGTCATTTCTCTAGGGTACCATCCTCTTTCCAGGCACTCAGGTTCACACCTTTAGTGTTATCAATTCATGCTATATCTCAATCACATTGTCATGATCAGTTGTCAAGTTTTGTCAATTGTACCTCTACAACCTATTGCATTGATTCTTATCTCTATATTTACATGACCATCATCTAATACAAATGATTTCCATCTACTTCCAATTAATCACCTTCCCTAAAATCTCCTTCTCTAGTTCAGCCTCTACATAGTTGCCAATGTGACTTCTCTAATATATTAGTGTAACTGCGGTGGGTTCCTATTCAATAAACTCAAATGTTTCCCTTCTGTTTGCTCTCTTTTGGCACTTAAAATATCTCACAATTTGGCTTCAATCTACTTTTCTAGCCTTATTTTATATTACTTGCACATAATAAGTGCTTAATAAATACTCATTGGTTTGTTGATTGCTAGCTCAAGACCCAGACATTAGGAATGGGAACACGGTGAAAGGAAAAAAGTGTGAAAAGATCTGGGAGTTCAGAACCAGGTGACACATGAGAGCTGTCTCAATCAATCCAGCTTCATAGACATCACAGGGTTCTATATAGGACTCACTATCAGCCAGCCACAAACCTTTGCTGCTTAGTAATGTCATGACAGTGAATCTTTTTACATGAGCTAAAATACATGGAGGTTTGCAAAAGTAAGAAGACATGTGCTCCTCTAACCTAATCTTTAAAAACCCATTACCTTAAAAGGCCACAAGCTTTTAAACTACAAACTCTCCGTATTCTCTTGGGTGAAGAAGTCATATTACCCAAACTTCAAGTAGAGAATCTTTTTACTTCTGTTTTCAAGGTAAAGGCAAATAATTGAAACAATAATGGAAGCAAGCTACAAGGAATGATCAAGAAGATGAAATTACTTTGTATTATAATTACATGGAATGGTTCCTATAAAGCTCACACGCAAGAATCCTCACAAACTCCCTACTGGGAGTTTGAGCAGAGGCAAATGCTAATATCTATCACCCATTATACACATTGGGATGCAGAGGCACAGAGACAACATTCATTTCCTGTGCTAAATCCATAGAGATTACACCATCAAAAGATTTCATGAGTGAATTGCCAGCCACTGAATATATAAAAACATAATTGAATTGAGTGATGAGATCAGAAGCTGAACTGCAAAGGGTTGAGGAATGGTAGAGACAGCAAGTATAGATAACTTTTTCTAGAAATTTGAAAACCAAAGAGACAGCATATGTAAGGCAAAAGCTTGGCGGAATAGTAGGATATAGGAACTCATTTTTGAAGTTTGGTGGAGACTGAGTTCATTTGAAAGCAATATGGAAGGAGCCAGTTGGTATAGAGTAGGTTACAGAGAAATACAATGATTGAAAAGGGGAGTGATAATGTTCTGGAGAAGATGGCAGATAAGATGGATCCAATATATACATAGAGAGATTGGCTTTGAAAGTAAGGAGAAGAAACTGGGGGAAAGAGGAGGAAGAATGATGTCAAGGGGTATTCAGATAAACAGAAAAGGAGAAAAAGTATTCACTTTAAATGGATTCAAACTTCTCAGTAAAGCCAAAGGTATGGTTTTGTGTGAGAATCTCTAGGTTAGGGAAAGATTTTGTGGGTGGTAAGACAGGGACTCAATTAGGAAGAAATAAAAAGGAATAGAAGTTGTAATGAGAAGTGCTGGAAAACCTGAATGTATAATGTTCATCCAGGTTAGCATGGCCATGAGACTTCTTCCAGTTCAATTCAGCAGCTCATGAGTAGGAATGGAAGAGGAGAATTGTCTGAGTAGTTCAAAGCAAAAATTTGATAAGAAATAAGGTGGGGGATTCTAGAGCTAAAGACAGTGTGTAATTTAATTGTTTAACCAACCACAAAATCAAGACTGGAGAGAGGGAATAGTATTCAGTGCAGGGTTAATGGCCTAAGAAAGTAGCAAGCAGTAGAGGGATTGAACATCTTGAGGACATAGGAGAAATTGAATGATCTAGGACAGTACAATAAAATAGGGGAATATTAGAGTTTTAATCAAGGAAGTAAAAATTTGTGTGCAATGGTAAGAGCCAGTAGAATAAAGGGGTAAAGTAGAATAAAGGGGTAAATCATGAGATTTAGAGAGACTGAGGAAGTCAGGACTTAAAGGAATTTAAGGAAGCATCAACCTGGATGTGGAAGTTCCTTATTCAAAGAGCAAGAATTGGAGACGATAGTAAGACAATGAGTCAAATACTGGACTCCTTGAAAAGGGGGGAAGATTGCATGACCACACATGTAAAATCTAATTGCTTACTTTCTAAAGAATGATGAAAGGGAAGGAGGAGAGAGAGAATTTGGAGCTCAAAAATGTTTTTTTTAAGATTTTAAAAATTATTTTAAATTTTAAAAAAGATTTTAAAAATTGTTACATGTGATTGAGAAAAAAATAAAATTAGAAATTAGAAATTAAAAAAAAGAGAAAAGCAATGTCTCTCCCTTCCCACCCCACCTCCAGTCCTTCCTGTCAGGGAACTCTTTTTCCCCTAAGATAGAAACAGTGGAAAGGCAGAGGAAGAGGTAGACATGGACTGTTAATGGAAGATTATCTGGTCAACTCTGAGTTATTAGTCAATGCTAAGGTTCAGGACCCAGTTTCTTAGGTCCCCTCATTTCTTCTTTTTTTTTTATAAAGCTTTTTATTTACAAAACATATGAGTGACCTTTCAACATTGACCTTTGCAAAAAAAACTTTTTTTTTCCCGAAGCTTTTCCTTCCCCCCACCCCCCACCCCTAGATGACAGGTAATCTAATACATGCTAGATAGGATAAATTATATGACAAATACAGTACATGTATATATATCTATACAGTTATCATACTGCAAAAGAAACATCAGATCTAGAAAGAGAAGAAGAAAAAAACAACCTAAGAAGGAAAACAGAATGCATGGAAATATTCACAGAAAGCGTTAAAATGCTGTGTTGTGGTTGACTCTCAGTTCCCACAGGCCTCTCTCTGGATGTATATGACTATCTTCATCGCAGCACAACTGGTTTGAATCACATCATTGTTGAAGAGAACCATGTCCATCACAATTGATCATCGTATAGTCTTGTTGCTGTGTATAATGTTCTCCTGGTTCTGCTGATTTCACTCAGCATCAGTTCATGCAAGTCTCTCCAATCCTCTCTGAAATCCTCCTGTTGGTCATTTCTTACAGAGCAATAATATTCCATAACATTCATATACCATAATTTATTCAACCATTCTCCAATTGATGGGCATCTTTTCAATTTCCAGTTTCTTGCCACTACAAAAAGGGCTGCCACAAACATTTTTGCACATGTGGGTCCCTTTCCCTCCTTTAAAATCTCTTTGGGATATAGGCCCAGTAGAAACACTGCTGGGTCAAAGGGTATGCACTGTTTGATAACTTTTTGAGCATAGCTCCAAATTGCTCTCCAGAATGGTTGGATCCGTTCACAGTTCCACCAACAATGTATCAGTGTCCCAGTTTTCCCACATCCCCTCCAACAGCTATCATTATCATTTCCTGTCATTTTAGCCAATCTGACAGGTGTGTAGTGGTATCTCAGAGTTGTCTTAATTTGCATTTCTCTGATCAATAGTGACTTGGAGCAACTTTTCATGTGACCGGAAATAGTTTCAATTTCTTCGTCTGAAAATTGTCTGTTCATATCTTTTGACCATTTGTCAATTGGAGAATGGCTTGAATTCTTATATATTTGAGTCAATTCTCTATATATTTTAGAAATGAGGCCTTTATCAGAACCTTTGGATGTAAAAATATTTTCCCAGTTTACTGCTACCCTTCTAATCTTGTCTGCATTCATTTTGTTTGTACAAAAACTTTTTAACTTGATATAGTCAAACTTATCTATTTTGTGATTAATGATGACCTCTAGTTCTTCTTTGGTCACAAATTCCTTCCCCCCTCCACAGGTCTGAGAGGTAAACCATCCTACATTGTTCTAATTTGTTTATAATGTCATTCTTTATGCCTAGATCATGAATCCATTTTGACCTTATCTTGGTATATGGTGTTAGGTGTGGGTCAGTGCCTAATTTCTTCCAGACTAGTTTCCAATTATCCCAGCAGTTTTTGTCAAATAGTGAGTTTTTATCCCCAAAACTGGTGTCTTTCGGTTTATCAAACACTAGATTACAATTGTCATTGAGTATTTTGTTCTATGAACCTAACCTATTCCACTGATCCACTACTCTATTTCTTATCCAGTATCAAATGGTTTTGGTGACTGCTGCTTTATAATATAGTTTTAGGTCTGGTGCAGCTAGGCCACCCTCATTTGCATTTTTTTCATTAATTCCCTTGAAATTCTTGACCTTTTGTTTTTCCAGATGAATTTTGTTGTTATTTTTTCTAGTTCAGTTAAATAATCTCTTGGGAGTTTGACTGGTATAGCACTAAATAGATAGATTAGTTTAGGTAGTATTGCCATCTTTATTATATTCGCTCGACCTATCCAAGAGCACTTGATGTTTTTCCAATTGTTTAGATCTGACTTTATTTGTGTGGAGAGTGTTTTGTAGTTTTGCTCATATAGATCCTGACTTTCCCTTGGCAGATATATTCCCAAATATTTTATACTATCGATAGTTATTTTGAATGGAATTTCTCTTTGTATCTCTTGCTGTTGCATTTTGTTGGTGATGTATAAAAATGCTGATGATTTATGTGGATTTATTTTGTATCCTGCAACTTTGCTAAAGTTGTGGATTAATTCTAATAGTTTTTTAGTTGATTCTCTAGGGTTCTCTAAGTAGACCATCATATCATCTGCAAAGAGTGATAATTTGGTTTCCTCATGACCTACTCTAATTCCTTTAATCTCTTTTTCTTGTCTTATTGCCTAGCATTTCTAATACAATATTGAGGTCTCCTCATTTCTTATTCCTTATTATGCAATTCAAAAAATATTTATTCAGTGATCCAGATTACTCCACTATCTTATGACAGAATCTTATTAATGCTACATTGGTTTATTCCCCTTTTGTGTACTAATTTACACCTTCCAAGACCTCTTCTCCAGACCAAATATTCTCAGTTCTGCTAATCTATTCCCAAATAACATAGTTCCCAGTTCTATCATCATCTTGGTCTTCCTTCTCTATTTGTTCTCCAGCTTGCTGATTTAATTTTAAAGTAATGATTTTGTTCCTTCTATATGCAAAACATTGTGATGTCCATTTAGGTGTCCCCACAATAGTCCAAGAATGAGATTTTAAAAGGACCTGAATTAGAGTAACAGTAGACAATGGATGTGAGAGAAATTGTAGAAGAAGAATGAGAAAGACTTGGCAACTGATTTTGCAGGTAAACAAAAGTGAGAGGGTGACACTTTCTAACCTCCTACTCTCTGTATTTTAATCATTCCACTGTCCATAGGATCATAGGACTGCAGAGGATCACAGAGATCCTCTGGTCCAAGAACCTTGTTTGACAACTGGAGAGCATGAATCCCAGAGAACCTAAATGAAGTTTGAGAGAAGTAACAGCAGCAACATCCAAACCCAGATCTTCTGACTCTAATTCCATACTCTTTGCACTTGACCAAATTTTTTCTGGTAGATTCACACCCCTTTTTTCTTTCAAATCAGAAGGAAAGCTACTGGATTTTCTCATGGATTTCCCCTGCCCCCCCCAACACCTGCCACCCAGATGAGCACACAAAAAACACTCAGGAACTATCTGTTGTTTGATTGTTTGGGGAATAAGGGACATAGCAAGGAAAGGAAGAAGGCAGGCAAACTGCCAATCTATGGATGGGAAAGGTGGCCAAGTCTATATGGAGCCCCAGAGAAAGACCTGGCTGAAAGTCAAAGAGAATATAATTAACTTAAAAATCACATTGAACTTGTGACTGCTTTTAAATAGGTTTCAGTATTTTCTCTGTTTACCCAGAGTCTCATTTATCTCAATTTTCCCACAGGGAAGGGTGGGGTACCAAGGAGAATAGAGGGAATTTTAAAAGTGCAACATCCCTGAAATGAGAATAATCTTAGAAGCTGAAGATGACACAACCAAGCACTATAACCTTTTTTTCTGACTGGTTCAAGAAGCATAGGGGCAACATCCCATCCTGAAAAGCCAGGTAATGAGGACAAAAGAGTTACCAAGTTTCTAGGGAAATGAAGATTGCTCTTGGAGCCAGAAGACATAAGTTGATTCAGTCCTGCCTTTGACACAAGATTAGGAAAGTTACCTATAAACTGCTTTCCAGTTTTTTTCTCTGAAAACAGTACTTACCTCACAACCTGACAGAGTTCTGGGAAAATACTTTGTAAACCATTGAGAATAATAGAAATATGAGCTATTCTGTGGCATTTTCATGTGGCCATTTCACAAATAGTCCATTTCTTAGTTTTTTTAGAGGCAGAAAGAGACTTTCAAAGTGAGACATTCTTGGAGAATGAAGGATGAGGAGAATTTGAATAAATCAAGTTTTAAAAAGGTGAGGGACAAGCTTGAACAAAATTGGGCAAGTCAAATCAGCACAGCATTTTAAAAAGTGGGCAAATCAAATTTGAACATTTTTTCATTTCATTTCATTTCATTTTTCATTTTCATTTCATTTCATACCAAAAAGCTGTGGTAATCAAGGTTAAGCCTGGGAATGGCAAAAATTGGGAGCACTATGGAAAGAAAATATTGCTGGATCAAGAGCTATAAACTCTGGGTCCAGACTTGACAATGTGACCCTACTAGTTATAAAGCCAAATACAAGTAAATTATCTGAACTCTGTAGGAATGGGTACAATGGAGGCAACAAGGGGGGAGAGCATGCTGACACAAAAAAGAAAAGCAGGAAACTCAAAGGCCTTCTCCAGGATGGCTCAATCTGCCATATCTAATTTTATTCAATACTCAGAATGTACCACTTGCTTTAGCCATGCTGATCTGATTATACAATGACTCTACTCATGCACATCTCCCTCAGGTTTTTGTCAAAGAATTGGCACATGATAGGGCAAGGAGGCAGAAATGAGTGAAGTGAAGGCACATTCCATCTAGGGGAAAGGATGGGAGAAGGGGGGGAAATCAGAACACAAGGTTTTTCAGGGTCAATGTTGAAAAATTCTCCTTGCATGTTTTGAAAATAAAAAAACTTCAATAAAAAAGAATAATGTTGAAAGACTAAATGAACTTAAGAATAAAGGTGGTTAAGTCATTTCTAGAAAAGCATGCATGCTTCCCACCCCAAAGGGGAAAGAAGAGAATTCTCTAAAAGATACACAATATACATAAGAACAGACAAGTCAGAGAAAGGATTAATTTAAATGGACAAAGGAAATATTAGGCGGATGTTAATGGAAAATTGAATCTACAATAAATGGTTACTCAAATTACTTGGTGATATCATGTTGGGAAAAAGCTAGGGTATATCAGAAAAGAAAGATTCTGAATCATGGAAAGGCAGAGAAGCATAAATGGCCTTAGGGTAACATAAGGAGCCAGCAGTGCCCAAATAAACAAAATCATCTTTTTCCCCCCATACACACAGCCTCTTTCCTTCACCTACAAAGTCAGGATCTGTCACTGAGCCAAACAGACACCATTGTCCCAATTAAAGGGATTGAATAGAGAGAGGAATCAGGTCCAATCTGTTCCACTGGGCCAGGATTTTCTGAAAGCAGCTTCAGTCTTGAGTATAAGAATATAATTCTTGGATGTTGTCACCTTTCAACATAACACATCCACAGGTCCCATCCTGATTCAACAGAGAGAATTGTAGCTACATCCCCCCCCCAAAAAAAAATAACTAAAAATTGTGCAAAAGTACATAGCTGCTTCCTATTTGGCAAAGCTCCTTGTTTGATATGGCTTTCTTAAACACTGTTATGTGGCTTAGCTGGGACCCAGGATTGGTATTTTCAGCTAACAGTTGACCACTCCTGCTGCTACCAAAGCTTCTCTAGAAATTGGTGACTCTTCTTTGCTTTCATACGTCAAAGAGGAATCCTAACCTGACTACCCCTATTGAAGACATCACTAAGGAGAAGTCAAGTCCACACAGCAAGAGGCCACAAATTTCCCCACACACACAATGGAGTCTAGGAGATTTATGAAGAGGAGAAAGAACAGGCAGAATTAGATTCAAGTGGCTCAGTTTGATGGGAAGAATGGGGTTGTTGGAAGTACAGGGGCTGAGAGGGCCATGAATAGTATCCTAGATTCATTCTCTGGGAATGAACCCATCCCAATGAGGTCATACAGAAGAGTCATAACATGTAGCTAGTGTCAACATTGATCAGAGGGACTTTTGTGTTGTTGAGCATAAAGAAGGTGTGGTCAGAGCAGAGGGGGAAAAAGGGGACCAAAAAGAACAGTGAGTAAATGTACCTGGAGACTCAGCACTAATGGGGACTTGAGTGATCTTCTAGCCCAAATGCTTCATTTTAGAGGAATTTGCAGCCCAGAGAGATGCAGGGATTTGTACAAACAACAGGGCTGGAAGTTCAGATCAGGAGCCATGACAATACATCCTCTTTCTTTAAAATCTATTGCACTTTCTGCTGCTGTCTACTTCACAAGATTATTGCAGAGAAACAGCTTTGTAACCCTTGAAATGAGAGTCAAATAAGGATTCTTCCAATCCACACTTCTTGTAATGAAAGCTGGAGTGTAGAAGATGCATCGACAATGGAAGTCCAGCCAATAATTAGAGCAGAGAGTTATAAAATCTTAGAATAGGAAAAAGTGAAATTTTCACTGTGGGAGATGAGGAAGGGCTGGTGTAGTCTATGAATCCATGTTTAAACTTCAAGCTATTATAAAATTAGGAGACAGGAAATTAGTTTAGGATCATTGCCCAAGTTATAATTATGTGGGTGCAAGTGATCATTACTAACCAACCAGCACCCCTATTCTCTTTTCCTAGCCCTTTGTATAACAATTTTTAAATGTTTATTTTTCTAGTCCTCCACAAATCAAAGCCATGAAATATTATTAGTGTGTTAAAAAAATATTTCCATTGAGAGAACATTAGCATTAAAAAAGATGGATCTTTGTAGCAGCAATCATCTTAGAGTAACTGAAATGATTGCACCATTTCCCAGCTGTGATCCAGTCTGAACTCTAATTCCTTTCTGAGCTTAGTCTATCACTGTGAATCATCAAACACCACAAAGTCAAAATAATCAAAGTTGAAAATCACCCAAATGACAATGGAAAGACTTGCAGCATATATAAAGTACATATAGCATATTAGTAACAATGACTTTCTACCCAAGAAGGAACATTTAAAAAGGCATTTAAAAAACTAAGTATTCAGATTATTGGAAAAGAAAATGGACTAGTTACACAGCAAAAAAAAGGATAAACAGTTGAAGTAATAGATTCATAAGAAAAGTACTAATAGATCTAGAAAAAATAGTAGCAAAGTTCATTTGGAAAAACAAAAGGTCAAGAATTTCAAGGGGATTAATGAAAAAAAAAGGCTGAAGATGGTGGACTTGCTGTACCAGATCTAAAACTATATTATAAAGCAGCGGTCATCAAAACCATTTGGTACTGGCTAAGAAATAGAGTAGTCGATCAGTGGAATAGGATAGAATCACAAGACAAATTAGGCAATAACTATAGCAATTTGGTTTTTGATAAACCCAAAGACCCCAGCTTTTGGGATAAGTATTCACTATTTGACAAAAACTGCTGGGAAAACTGGAAACTAGTGTGGAAGAAATTAGGGCTTGACCCACATCTAACACCACATACCAAGATAAGATCTAAATGGGTTCATGATCTGGATATAAAGAGTGATTTTGTAAACAAGTTAGAGGAACATAATATAGTTTACCTCTCAGACCTGTGGAGATGGAATAAATTTATGTCCAAAGAAGAACTGGAACTCTTAATTGAAAACCAGATAGATAACTTTGACTATATTAAGTTAAAAAGTTTTTGTACAAACAAAATCAATGCAGACAAGATTAGGAGGGAAGCAATAAATTGGGAAATCATCTTTACATTCAAGGGTTCTGATAAAGGTCTCATCTGTAAAATATATAGAGAATTGTCTCATATTTATAAAAATTCAAGCCATTCTCCAATCAATAAATGGTCAAAGGATATGAACAGACAATTTTCAGAGGATGAAATTAAAACTATTTATAGTCATATGAAAAGGTGCTCCAAATCACTATTGATCAGAGAAATGCAAATCAAGACAACCCTGAGATACCACTTCACACCTGTCAGATTGGCTAAAATGACAGGAAAAGTTAATGATGAATGTTGGAGGGGTTGTGGGAGGGCTGGGACACTGATGCATTGTTGGTGGAGCTGTGAACGGATACAGCCATTCTGGAGAACAATTTGGAGCTATGCTCAAAAAGTTATCAAACTGTGCATACCCTTTGACCCAGCAGCATTTCTATTGGGCTTATATCCCAAAGAAATCATAAAGGAAGGAAAAGGCCCCACATGTGCAAGAATGTTTGTGGCAGCCCTTTTTGTAGTGGCTAGAAACTGGAAATTGAATAGATGCCCTTCAATTGGAGAATGGCTGAATAAATTATGGTATATGAATATTATGGAATATTATTGTTCTGTAAGAAATGACCAGCAAGATGATTTCAGAGAGGCCTGGAGAGACTTACATGAACTGATGCTGAGTGAAATGAGCAGAACCAGGAGATCATTATACACGGCAACAACAGTACTATATGACGATCAATTCTGATGGACATGGCTCTCTTCAACAATGAAATGTTTCAAACCACCTCCAATTGTTCACTGAAGAAAGCCATATACACCCAGAGAGAGGGATGCGAAATGTGGACCACAACATAACATTCTCATACTCCTTGATTGATGTTTGCTTACATTGTGTTTCCTTTATCTGATATATCGTTCGTGTAGATAAGATCTTTCTTGCACACCAATGATAAGTTTGGAAATATGTATACATATATTCGATTTGCCAATATTTTAACATAATTAACATGTAGTGGATATCCTGCCATCTAGGGGAGGGGTGGGGAGTTGGGGGGAAAAATTTGTAACGGAAAGCTATGTAAGGGTTATTGTTGAAGAATTACCCACACATATGTTATGCAAATAAAATAAAATTAAAAAAAAAAGAAAAGTACTAATATCCAGGAAATATTAAAAAGTCAGAAAGCTGTTTCTGTCATATTGGGGGATTCTCTATGGAGTAATTGTGGGAAAGCATAGGCAAAATTTGTACAGAATAAGATACCGTGGAAAGCCTTGAACTCTGTACTCAGAGAAGTATGGAGAATCATAGATCCAGAGAAATATTGAAATGATTTCTGTGAGTTTAAACAATAACAGATGCAATTTGACTTATATATTTAAGAGATCCATACTTCTGCTAATGTCTTAGATCATTAACACTAGGAAGAGCCTTAAAGGTCACTTCTTTTCTACATATAAAAATTTGAGGCTTCCTTCCATTGTCTTTGGTTTTATACTCGCTACCTTATAAATTGTTTATGAATATAATTTCCTTTACTAACATGATAATTTACTTGCTTCAGAAGGAAAGTCTGTCCTGCAATAAGATTGCAGGATAACAGCAACAACGAGAGTCAGAGAGGTTCAGTGAGTTGCCTGTATCACACCCCTAGAAGCATCCACATTAATAAAGCAATATAAAGCAGTTTACCATAACAAAGGGAACAAATGGCCAACTTGGTCAGAAAACATTTGCTCTCTTTTGCAAGGTGAGGAGAAATGATAGACAGCCAAGAAGAGCATCAGATTAGAGTGTGAGTTCATATGAATAACAGCAGGGAGGAAAAGATCAAGCCACAATACCATACAGAACAGGAAAAAAGCTGTGAAAAGAAAGGCAAAAGATGGGTAATCAATCAATTAGGTATATTTAGTACTATTAGAATGACTGAACCTAAAGAATAAACATGAATATCATTTTTTCTTTTGATATCTAAGAACAAACATAGATGGAAATAAAAGTTCTGCTGGTGAGGAAATTTATTATCCTATGATTCACAAATTAATATAGGATTTTGTCTTCTCTGGAGTATGAAGGAGTTTCATGTCCCAATGTCTGGTTTACCCTGCAAGTCCTAGGAGAAAATGGCTCTACTGTACCAGAACTTCTAGCCAAATTTGGAAGTCTCCTCCTTGCTAGATCAAATTCTCTTCTACATCCTCTGGCTTTCATCTAAACAGGAATCTTCTTGATAATAATGGGTGGAGTTCCCGGCATTTCTGTTCAGTTACTTGTTATCTTAAATTCCCCTTTTCTATATCAAATAGAAAGGAATTGAAAGAAATTTCTGTCTTTATCACCAGTAAAATCAGAATCTTTTATGCTTTAATGCTTCCTGACTTTGAGCCACAGGAAGAGCACAGGAACATCAAAGTTTACAAAAGAAAATGTCTGCATTTATAATATGTGACTCTTTTAAAGTGTAAAGGGTGTTAAGCACCTGCTCAGATCACCTTGAAGTAAATGTTTCTTTACAAAAAACTAATCTATTAAACGATCATATGGAATTGGGGTGCTCAGACACCTAAAATTGGTGGAAGGGAGGGCTTAGCCAATTTCCAAAGAAAGAGAAAAAAACCAACTAACAAAAAAATTGAAGAGGAATCATAGGTAAGGTGATATTATTCAACTCTTTTAACTGAGAAGGGAAATGAAGGAAAATCAAAGAAAAAAAGAATTGGTAAGTCAAGCAAAAGTCCAAAACTCTAAAACTCCAAAACTACAAAACTCCAAAAGGACTATTCAATACAGTGAGGGCTATATTGTAAGCTGAAGAGAGATGGTGGGAATAGGATCAGCTGAAAATACATTAAGCCAAACTGAAGAAACAAAGCAATGTTGTTTTGTTTTGTTTTGTTTTCAGAAAAAGAAGAAAAACAAAAACTTAGGGAAAATAGGCACAAGTGGAGGAAAATAAAAACCTAATTCTCCTGATTTGACATGTGAATGAATTAAATAAGCAAATAAAAATGAAAGAAAGTGACAAACTGGACAAAAGGTTAGGAAGCGACTATATCATAAGAGTTTTTAAATGCCCAACAGGATTTTAACGGGGAACCTATTGAAACTGGAACTATTAGAACTAAAGGACAAAGCTAAAAGAGAAAGAACCATCAGTCTCTGAAAGTAATCTTAAATGGAAAACTCTCAAGAATGTCATATTTACAATCCAGAGATCCTATGCATTTTTTTTAAAAAAGGGTAATATAAGCAGCCAGAAACTACTAAAGTATTTGTTACTTCTGTCCCAAGAAAATAAACTATGGCAATTGTTAATAAAAATGAGAAATGTTGAATAAAATAGAAGACTTGCCTTTTCTCATATTCGGATGCACAAGACTATACAAACATGGGCATCAACTGACTCTCACTTATATTAAATGAACAAAAGAAAGTTGAACCCACAAATACACATAAACAGATGGTGTAGAAATACAACATATGCCAAACTAGGAGATAGGAAGATGAGGGTAAGAAGGGAAGATAAAAAGGATAATATTGAGAAAAGAATGGTCACAAGCAAAAAAAAAAAAAAGGAAGAAGGAAAAAATTACAAAAATAAAAGTAGGGGGCCTTATATTATGAAACTGTTGAACAAGATATGGGATATGAATGTAAGAATTGTACTAATAAATGCTAAAAGAAATTATTTCAGAACATCCTGGGTAGTATGAATTGACAGAAAGAAAAGTGACTTGAACCAGAAAAATAATTTATCCAAGAACAATAACATAGTAAAGAAAAATAACTTCAAAATATTTAATAATTGATCAATGTAATGACTGACCATGTTTCTAAAAGACCTATGAGAAAACAGATTACCCTCTTGCCAGAGGTGTGATGAATACAGGGTGAGAAGAGGTTATACATGGTTCAATATGGCCATTTTACGTATTTAGTTTTACTTCACTATGCTCATTTATTCCAAAGTAGTTTTTTTTTTTTCCTTTTCATTCTCTTGGTGAATGGAGGGAGGGAGGAGGGCAGAGCCATATGATTGTGGGGGGTGGGAGGAATGTGGATTTTTTTTAATACACAGAAGAGAACAGAAGGAAGTCTAAAAGGAAGCATAGAGAAGCAGAAAAGTTTTTAAAATAACATGTAATCCAGAAAGAGGACTGTGGGAACTGAATGTGAATCATCTTTTTTGTTGTTTGCTTTTTTCCCTTTCTCATTTTTTTTCCTTTTTGATCTGATTTTTCTTGTGCAGCATGATAAATGTGGAAATATATAGAGAAGAACTGCACATGTTTAAAACATTGGATTACTTGCTATCTGAGGATGGAGTAGAGGAAAGGGAGAGAGAAAAAAATTTGGAACAAAAAGTTTTGCAAGGGTGAATGTTGAAAACTTTTTGCATATATTTTGAAAATAAAAAGCATTTTTTAAAATAATGTGAATTAATTCTGTAAATTTTAAAGAAGTAATATGAAATGGACAGTCACCATCTCATATAGAATCCTCAAACTATGGGGATAGGGTGATTGAAGAAGTATCAAGAGAAATGAAATGAAGGCAGGGGTTGAAGAGGAGACAACAACTGCAGAGAAACCTCTGAAGCTCTTCTTACAGGAATATTCCAGTTTGGGGATTCATTCTCTATCACTTATCCTTTCTTTCATCTTTTGAACCTTTTTTTTTAATCTAAGTTGGGTATGACCTCCCTGTGCATCTCTATCAAGTTCTTTGAACGATTTCTCCTTTTCTTCATCAAAATTGCTTCTTTTTGGTTCTTCGTAAATTCATTCTTGAGAACATCCTTTTCCTCCTAAGCTATCTTTTCCCACAGAATTTTAGTTCATGGGTCCCTATCTATCCCTTCTTTCAACTCTTTAAAATCTTTTCTCTGATATGACCAATTAGATTACAAAGGCTCCTTTCAACTCTGAAATCTGTTTTCCTGAAAGTATATCAAATTATAATCAACTGTATTACAAAGGCTGAGATGGTATAATCACTTTCTTTACAAGTTCCAATCATTTCAATCCAGCCATCAGCTTCTCTTTGTTGGTAAGAATCACCAGATCAAGAGTATTTTTTTTTGCTGAGGCAATTGGGGTTAAGTGACTTGCCCAGGATCACACAGGTAGGAAGTGTTAAGTGTCTGAGGGCAGATTTGAACTCAGGTCTTCCCAACTTGAGGGCTGGTGCGCTATCCACTGTGCCACCCAGCTGTCCCAGAGTATCTTGTTCTTCTCTAGTGAGAAATCTTTTAGGAAAGGCATTGATTGATCCACTAAATAACTTTCAAAAGAGGGTGATCTGGATAGTGATAAGATGTATGAGAACTGCTTGAGTGAAGTAGCCTCTGTTACCTCATGGGAAAAGGGGAGGTAATAATAGAACCTATTTCCCAGGGTTGTCGTGAGGATGAAATGAGATAATACTCATAAAGCATTTTCTATCATCTTTAAAACAATATATTATGCTAGCTATTACTTTAAAGTGACAAAACTAAATGAGATATATAGAGAATATATAATGCCATTATAGCTATTTTTCAGGGGTTTTTTTAAGCATCTTATTTATTGGAATAAAATGGACTGATAACCTAAGGTAATGTGTTCTACCTCAACATTAGGGGAGCAGAGAAAGTATTGGACAACCTATTTTTCCTCTGGAAGGATCTTAGAGTAGTGGTGGCTGAGCTCTGGCCCTACATGAAAGGTTCATAGGTCTTACTCAGTCTCTGGCCTTAGGGTGAATTGAAGAGGAATGACCCTACCCACTAGCAACTGACATAGTGTAACTTCCACTGTGTCACTTTTCCCAAAGTCATTAATTTATAAAGATTTTAATCAGATTAGAGGGGCAACTAGGTGGTGAGATAGATCAAGTGCATAATCTAGAATCAGGAAGACTGGTCATCCTTATTTCAAATCTGGCCTCAAACACTTACTAACTGGAATCCTGTCAAGTCATTTAATCTTGTCTGCCTCAGTTTCTTCATATGTAAAATAAGCTGGAGAAAGAAAAGGCAAAACACTCCAGTGACTTGGCAATGACTTTCTCCTTATCCCTTGGATTTTGGCTCTAGCCCTTTCTTGCCACATTATCAGAACTGCCCTCTCCACAATGACTGGAGACAGACAGTATGGTTCAATGACAGTGTAGTGCATTTAGAGTTTAGGATATGAATTCAAATCCTGACTCTGTCACTTCCTCCCTGAGTGATTCTGGCCAAGTTACTTACTCTGGCTGGACCTCAGTTTCCTTGTCAACATGGGATACAAACAACTGCATATTCAGAGTGCAACCAGGAGTGTTTTCCCATGTAAATACATTGACAAGTCTGTATTCCTGAGTGTCAGGATGACGTGGGATAGAGGTGATTTAAAGAGAGTGCAGCAGGAGGGGCCATTCTGAAACTGCTGCCAGCTGCCTCTCCATGTGGAGAAGAGGAGGCTATGGATGGACTGGGCCAGCCTCAGCCTCAGCCCTTTGGGCCATCACTCTGTAGTTGTCACACGCTTGGGGGATGACTCAGTGACTCACTTCTGAGGGAGAGGGGAAACATCAGGAACCTTCTCAGCTCCTGAAACCAAGTGGCCCTGGGAAAGGCAGGGCAAAAACCAGTGACTACATGCTTACCTTCTGCAATAGATCTTTCTACCTTCTCTTCTCTCACTCTCTTCTTAACCCCTTAAAGTCTAATCTTCTGACCTCATCACTCCACCTAAACTATCTCCAAAGTGACCCATCATTTCTTAGCTGCCAAGTCCAATGGCCTGCCTCATTCTCCTTGACATTCTGTGGTCTTTGACATGGTGGATCACTCCTCCTTGATGGCCACTTTCCTCTGGGTTTTCAGGACACATCTCTCTCCTGGTTCTCCTCCTACCTCTCCAATCACTACTTTTCTGTCTCCTTTGCTGGATCTCTCCCTCTAATGGAGGGTGCTCCATAATAAGGCTCTGTCTTGAGCCTTCTTCTCTTTTCCCACTATACTACTTCAGGTGGTAATCTCATCAGCTACCATGAAGTTAGTTATTCTCAAATTTGACTGTCTTGCCCCAGTCTCTCTGCTGACCTGCAATCTTGTATCTCCAGCTCCCTCTGAGACGTCTCAAAATAGATGTCCAGCAGACATTTTAAACTCAATATGTACAAAACATGATTCATTATCTTTCTCCCTAAACCCTCCCCACTATCTTACTGTTTAAGGCAACACCATCCTCCCAGTCCCTGGAGGCTCACAATCTGGCAGTCATTTTGGGCTCCTCCTCCTTCTTTTTCATCATTGTTCACCCCTCCCCCCATTCAAATCCATTGCAACTTCAACTTGACAGCATCTCTTGAATATGCTCCCTTCTCTCCTCTGACCCTGTCCCCACCCAGGTTTAGGCCTCCATCATCTCATTCCTAGATTATTGCAGTAGTTTCTGGTGTATCTGCCTGCCTTGAGGCTCTCCCCACCCCTATCCATCCTCCACTAACCTTCAAAGAGATCTCCCCTACAGTTCAGTTCTGACTGTGCCATCCCTTTAACTCAATAAGATGTCACTTCTAAGATCAGATGTATAATCTTCAGTGTGGTACTCAAAATCTTTCATAATTTCTCTCTCCCCCTTTCTAGTTTTCTTGAATCTTACACACACATCCCTGGAGAGAAAAAGAGACAGAGAGACAGAGAGAGACAGAGACAGAGAGAGAGACAGAGAAACACAGAGAAAGAGGCAGAGACAATCAGACAGAGACAGAGACAGAGAAAGAGAAAGAGAGAGAAAGAAAGATCCAATGGCACTGGCCTCCCTGCTGTTCCATAAACAAGATACTCCCTGACTCAACTTTGGGTATTTTCTCTGGCTGTCCCCAGTGCCTCTCCTAACACTCCCTTTTCTCATCTCCATCTACTGCCTTTTATGGTTTCCTGTAAGTCTCAACTAAAATTCCATCATCTCTGGGAAATCCTTCCCAATTCTTCTCATTCCTGGTGCCTTCCCTCATTAATTATTTCCTATGTATCATGTGAACATATATTTTGTTTGTATATAGTTGTTTTTGTGTTTTGTCTTCCCCAATAGACTAAACTCTTGAGGGCAAATATTATCTGTTTGCCTCTTTTTGTCTCCTCAGCACTTGTTCCTGGAACATAGTAGGCACTTAATAAATGTTTGTTGACTGACTGACTATTGGACATTGTTTTAAGTAGTAGAAGTACAAATACAAGCAAAAAGGTAGTCCCTGTCCTCATGGACAATCTAATGTCTTTCTCTGCCTTTGTCTCTCTCTTTCTCTCTCTGTCTCTGTCTCTGTATCTCTCTCTCTCTTTCTCTCTCTCTCTCTCTCTCTCTCTCTCTCTCTCTCTCTGTCTCTGTCTCTGTCTCTCTCTCCCACCCCCCTCTAAAATTCAGAAAGACAGAAGGAGCAGCCTGCCCAGGAAGAGTAAGCAGGGAGCACTTGATAGATGTTAAATGGAGCTTGGAGCAGATCCCCTCTAAGGGCCCTTCCAGTGAATTAATGACCAGTCCAGGGACCTCAGCCTCTTTGAGCTCTCTACACCACAGAGCATGATGAACTCTCCTGTGAACCTGACTCTTGTCATCTCTGATTCTTCCCATTGTTTTCTTTTTCCTCCTCTCATCATCTCCAGTTAGACATCCAGCATCCTTGGCTTTCTTCTCTCATCCCACTCCTTCTTTGATTCCCACCGTCAGCTTCCAGAGCTTCATTCTGCGCTCCCTCCTCTGCAGATGGATGACCCCAACTCTAAAGTTCCAGCACTGACCACTGTCCTAAATGCCAGTCCTGGAGTTCCAAATGCTGTCTTCACTAGAATGAGAAGCAAATATTCTGTAAGTTCATTGGATGTATTTCTATAATTGTTTTAGACACTGAATATATCCAGGTCCAGGCCCTGCTTCCCAAGAACCTACCATCTACTGGGGGAGAGGATGATAAATAGAAAGTTAAATAGGGGCCAAGTTACAATGGGTTGGACTAAGTGACCTCTGAGAGTCCATCTAAACTGAAATTTGGTGCTTCTGTGATATGAACAGGGAAGAAATCCTTATTAAATGCCCTAGGAAAGTTTGAAGCTGGTAAAAACAACTGGGGTGCAGCTGGGGAGATCCGAAAGGTGGCACCTGAGCTAGCTCTTGGAGGAAGAGATAGCATTCAACATGCAGAGATGAAGTGTGGGGATAGATGGCTGGTGTGGGGACACTGCAGCAGAAAACTGTAGGATAAGATCTGAGAGCAACCGGTACTCTAATCTGGCAGGAACATGGAATATATAAAGGACAAAGTGTGCAATTAGTCTAGAAAGATGGTCTGATGTATTAGACTACCTGTCATCTAGGGGAGGAGGTGAGGGGAAGGAGAGGAAAATTTGGAACAGAAGGTTTTGCAAGGATCAATGCTAAAAAAAATTACCCATGCATGTGTTTTGTGAATAAAAAGCCTTAAGAAAAAAAATTTTAAATAAAAAAAAAAGAAAGCTTGTTTGGAGCCCTATCACGGAGGGTTTCCAAGGCCAGCCAAGCTAAGAAGTGTGTATGCTATCCCAGAGATAGTAGGGAATCGCTGGAAATTGTTGAGCAGAAGAATGACAATTATATCTGAGTGATAAAATGCAGTTTTTGACAAGTATATCCAAACAAATGGATTAGAAGAAGTTAGGATGCAGTTCCACTGAACAGACCAAGTGTGGTAATAAGTCTGAACTTATGGGTGTTCAGAAAGGAATAGATGTGAAAGATCTTAGAGAAGTTAAAATTAATAGGATTTTGGGACAACTGGATGACAGCAGCCCTAGAGTCAAGAGGATCTGAGTCTCAAATACTTACTAGTTGTGTGATCCTGAGCAAGTCATTTAACCCCCAATGAAGCTTCTCTGCCTCTGACTTTGATCTCTTCCTTTCCTGAATCTATATGTCTCAGGGTATTCTTGTCCCACCATTATTTGTGCACTTGTCTTAAATCCATTGCAGATTCTTGTTCCCAGGAGGCAGATGTCAGGTCTATTTTCCTTTTGTACCTCACACCTTCCAGTGCCAAGCATAGAGCCTGGCACATAGTAGGTTTCTAATCAATTCTCGGGGATTGATTGATTGATTTCATGTTGTTGGCATTCACCAAACATTTGTTTATTAACTGGGTCCTTTACATGTCTTTCAATCCCTCTGCTTCCTGCCCACCCATTCATTTATTCATTCAATAAGCATTAAAATGCCTTCTGTGTTTCAGGCACAGTGCTGAGATCTGGTGATTCAAAATGCAAAATGAAACAGCCTCTATCTCCATGGAGCTTAATCTCTTTGCAGTGGGGGAGAAATTTACACAGATCAATAACTACAAAATATACTAAGTAAATATACATAAACTTCTAGGAGAAAAGACATCAGCAAATTGGAAAATTCAAAGTCTCCTGCAGGAGATTTTTGAACTGAACCTGAAGGAAGTGCTCAAAAATATGGGGAAGTGAGGCTTCAGTACATTCTAAGTGTGGAAAAAAAAAGTGGTTTGTGCAGTGACATGAAAGCAGGAAATGGACTGTCTTATACCTGGAATAACACATAAGCCAGTTTGACTGGAAGATGGCATGTGACAGAGAGCACTGTGCAGTAATCCTGGGGGGATAGCTGGTATAGGGCTTTAAATGCCAAACGGAGGAGATTGTATTTTATCCTGGAGGTGATGGGGAGCCCCTGATGGTTCTTTGAATAGAGAATGACAAGATCCGATCTATGCTTTACTTGGCATTAACATTACTTGGCAGCTGTGATGGATTGCAAATAGGAGACAATAGAAGCAGGGAGACCAATGAGAAGGATGAGAGGTGGGGAAGGCCTGCATTGACCAGGAAGGACGCATGCCCTTGTGGATGTAGACTTTGTCTATATCTCCTGTTTGATTGGCGGCTCATCCAACACCATTAGCTACACAGAACTGTGCACACCCTAACTCACTCCCACCAATTTGTACCTTTCCAATAAAGAGTTATTTGTTTTGATTACTGGAGAATTCTTCACTCTAATTGACTTTCAGGCATTAAAGTTTTACACTGATGCTCTCAGAGGATCCCTGGGGAGCTGGGAAAGTACTGGGCATTGCTGCCCCTGGGGCTGGGAAGCTGGCAGAGAGTTTCCAAAACAGTTTCCTCTGGTTTGTAGGCAGGGCAATTCAAGGCAGGAAGAACTTAGGAGCTTGTCACTCTGGGATTTGGCTCCAAGCCAGTCAGAAGAGTTCTGGGGTGAACAATGTGGGAAGATGGCAAGGTGGGATCCAAATCCTTTTAGTTAATTGTAGGAGCTTCTACTTCCTCCACCACACCCACATTCCCTCCAGTGCCATCTCCCTCCCTTGCCTGGTCTTGCCATCATCTCACTCCCTTCATGCATACACTCAGTGGCCAAGTCTTGTCATTTCTACTTCTATAAGTTCTCTCTCTTGTCACCTTCCTTCCACCAGAAGGTCACCACTCTTGTTCAGACCTCTGGCACCTCTTCCTAGGATTATTTCAGTAGCCTCCTAATTTCTCTCTCTGTATCAAATCTCTTCTCACTCAAATCCATTCTCAGTTGGATGTTATTTTCCCAAAATTCAGGTCTGATCACAGCACTATCCTACTCAGGAAACTCCAGTAGCTTTCTATTGATTCTAGGTTCTAATATTATTTCATCCTTATTGCATTCATTTTTTCATTTCTATTTTTGTGTACATTTTATAATATCTATTCTTATGGACATTATCAGCACGGTAGCCTGTGCTTCTAATTTGTTAATAAGATTTATACTCCAATTAGAATTACATGCTCAATAACTTTTACAGATGGGACCATATAATCAAAAAAGTTTAGCTACCAACGGTCTCCTTGCTTGGGCCTACTATAGCATTTGAAAAATGTACCAAATGGGAGTCCCAAATTCTAGTCCTACCTTTGCCATGATCTCCTCCTACACAAGTGATTAGCTAAATCCCTTGGTCTGTATTACATACCTCAGTTTCCTCATTCGTAAAATAAGACAGTAGGACTAAATTATCTCAAAGGCTCTTTAAGCTATAAAATGAAGTGAAAACCTTTTCACTGAGTGTTTGCATTTAGTTTAGACTGACTGGGCAAGGAATCGTGAAGGATAAAAGGACCTCCAAGAGAATCTCTTTAAAGGAAGTGAGAATGTACATACACATCCAGGAGTCAATGGTGTAAACAAGAAATGTGAGAACAGAAGTTAGGTGGATGAATCAGAGAGTTTGAGAGTGGAACTAGATCTTGAAGGACAGGTATGACTCACACACACACAAGTCAAGATATTGCCCTCATAATGTTTTCTAGAAGGAAGAACTAACAACAAGGAGGGAAAGAGAGATAAAGAGAGAGAGAGAGAGAGAAGGAGGAACAGAGACAGAGGCAGAGACACAGAGATAGAAACAGAGATAGAGATAGAATAGAGACAGAGATAGAAAGAGAGAAAGAGAAAAAAGAGAAAGAAGAAGAAAGAAAGAAAAAGAAAGAAAGAAAGAAAAGAAAGAAAGAAAGAAAGAAAGAAAGAAAGAAAGAAAGAAAGAAAGAAAAAGAAAGAAGGAAGGAAGGGAGGGAGGGAGGAAGGGAGGAAAGAAAGAAGGAAGGAAAAAAAGGAAGGGAGGGAGGAAGGAAGGGAGGAAGGAAGGAAGGAAGAAAAGAAAAAGAGAGAGAGGGAGGAAAGGAAAGAAGGAGGGAGGGAGAAATGAGACATTTCAATTTAACAAAGATTTCTTAAGCATCTGCTACATGACAAGCAAAAAAAAAAAAAGAAAAGAAAAAGCAGCTCCTTCCCCTCAAAGTCAAAGATTCATTTTTAAATATAATTCTGAGCAGTGTTTCATTATTCCGCAGTCTAAATTCATAGTCTATCCAGATGAAGAAACTGAGGTAAACAGGATTATGTGACTTGGCCATGGTCACACGGTTAATCCCTCCTTTTCTTTCTGGAGTAGTTGAAGAGAGGTGCCAAAGCACCTGTATCAACTGATTAATAACTGGAATGGGATGGAGAGGTGCCCTGAGCCCCACCTCTGGTCCTTGGCACTTAAATGGAAAAAGCAAGGGCAGTTCAAGAATGAAAGGCAGCGTCCCTTACCCTCAGCTCACCATTCAACTGAGTCCTGGCACCCAGGACCTTCCTCTAGCTCTGGTCTCTGGATGCTGAAGGCAGAGACTCTGGTCCCACCTGTTTGCCACCCATCTCTGTAAAATAAGAAAGTGGAGTTGTAGATGGCTTCTGAGGTCCATACAGCTTTCAATCTAGGATTCTACAACCTCAAGCCTATTCTCATACCTTCTATAGCCAATCACAGTCACAGAAGAAGAGATTTCCACTTACTGAGGCTCCAGCTCCTCCATCTCAGCAGCCAGTCAGGGACTTTGTCTCCTCAAGCAATGAGTCAAAGGTGGCCAGTCTGGTCCCACGTGGTCAACTGGGCAACTCTGAGCAAGCTCTGTGGCAGAAATATCAACCAGGTGACTTGAAGGCCCACCACTACTAAGTATATGGAACCAAATTAAAATGTAATTAGGAAATAATTCATAAAATAAATTAAAATATAAGAAAACAGAAAATGTTAAGACAGTGTGTGGTTTTCTAAATCAACATTCAGGCTACAGGAGTCTTGGGTATGTTTTAGTTACCCCATTTCTAGTTTAATGGACATCCCAGCTCTATGAAATACTCCATCTACCCATTTCATCTCTTGAGGACTGCCTGGTTTCTAACAGAGAAACCCTGCAGTTATCCCTCACAGCAAAAAATAGGGGTATCATAAAAGGCCCCCAGGAAGTGACTCCTGAGCTGAGATGGGAGGGGAGCTAAGCACCCAAAGTGCTTTTCCAGCAGGAAGGATGGCCTTGCAAAGTAGGGGGCATGCCAGAGCTTGGGGCAGAGTAGGGAAGCTGTTTGGCTGGAACCTATACACCGCGTGAAGGAGTGATGTACAATAAATCTGGAAAGGTCAGCTGGCATAAAATTGGGAAGGGCTTTAAATGCCAACTGAGAGAGCTTTCATTTTATCTTCTAGGCAATAGGGAGTGACAGCTTATTCTTGAGCAGAGGTAGATATATAGCTGAAGCTCAGTCATTCCTATTTCATAGAATTGTCAGGAGGTTTGAATGAGATAAAATGCTATTTAAGCTTTAAAGCGCTTTATAACTGCCAATTTTCATCATCATCGTTACAAAACACACTCCTCCACCTGATAAATCTGGTTGAGAAGAAGGCCTTCACTGAATGAAAATAGTGATGTACCTGAAGCATCTGTGGTGATTCCTGAAAACTCTTGGGCAGCGAGACTCCATTTGTCTCCTGCAGGCCCACAAACATTACGATGGGCATAATGCTTTTGCTCATTATGGTGTAAAGTACTCACGGATGATGGGACTTTCCTTTCCTCATCCATCTTCCTCTTTGAAAGCCAAACTCCCATTTGCTTTCTCTTTTGCTTATCCATATTACATGACATGAGCAGGCAAGTGAAGAAAACACACTCTCTTCCCCTTCAGTCGATGCTCCTTCAGTTTGGCTCCCACTGCCTTCCTCCATCCTCTCAACCTTCCCAGTCTGTTTCGTTCAGATCTCCTCCCCAGTCTTCTATGAAGCAGAAGTACTATGTTCCCGGTTCAGAGAGGGTAGAGGCGAGCTGTTCCTTTTGTATATGAGGATCATGAGCACAGAGCAAGAAGGGACTTCAGAGGCCAGCTAGTCCATCTGTCTCCTTTTACGGATGAGAAAACCAAGACCCTGCAAATTTGAGAGAAGGGGTAATTGACGGGTAGAGGATTCAACTCCTTATCTAACACTTTCCACTCTCTCTCCCTGGAGAAGAGCCATCTGACTCATGAGAGTGGGAAGATCATAGCATTCACAGCTGGGCCATTCATCACAGAATTGTTACTTTGGGGACATCAGAAGCCAGAAAGTCTAACTCTTCCATTTTACAGATTAGCAAATCAAGGTTTAGAAAGGGCTAGTTGGCAGAGGTCACAAGGAAAAAGTGAGGTGATTGGGATCTAAATGAAGGTTTTCTAAATCCAAATCCAGCATTCTTTTTTCTACATCATCCAGTCTTTCATGTAGTGTGATGGACAGACTGCTTCTCACTTACAGAAGGGAAGACCTTCCTTAGGGAAAACAAGGAGAAGGTGATTAAAAGGATCTTGGAGATTCAGAGATATGCCATGGGAAAATCTGTTGAAAACAAAAGCCCCCATGCTCAGGGCCTAAGAAAGGTTTTTATGGCTTTCACAGCAATGACTGGCATCTATTCACATTGACCTGATGGGAAGAGAAAATCCATATTTGCAGAAATGAGAGTTTGAGACAGAAATGAGACACAGGAACAGGAGTGGAAAGGTTTTTAAAATGCAAAGAAAATTGGGGAATATCTGCCCCCTCACTTTTGGATACCCATTAGATAGAATTTATTCTCTTTCCTTCCTCCTCTCCCTATTTCTGTAGAGGGCACCATCCTCCTCCCAGCCCCTCAGGCTCATACCCTAGGAGTCACCCTGAACCCCTCTCTTCCTCTCTCACCCTAGCCCACAACTAAGCTGGTACCCAAGGCCTGTCAATTTCAGTTCTGAATACAGCCCCTCCACTCTTCTGACACTGCCTCCACTCTGGTACAGGCCCTTATCACCTCCCACCACTGCTGGGTCTGCCTCCCCGAAGGTCTCCTCACTCTAGACCATTCTCCATTCAGCCACTGAAGTAATTTTCCTACAACACAGAGCCAATCATGTCACTCCCCTGTTCAGTAAACTCCATGGCTCCCTATTGCCTCCAGGATCAAAGACAAAAATCCTTACCTCAGGATTCACTGGCTGCTCCCACCCAGCCCCATGTCCGAAATATTCTCCCTCTCCAACTCCACCTTCCGGCTTACTAACTTCCTTCAAGTTCTAAATAAAATTTCATCTTCCACAAAAAACCTTCCCAAACCCTTCTTAATTCAGTGTCTTCCCTCTTTTAATTATTTCCTATTTATCCTGTATATAACTTGCTTTATATATATTTAATAACAGATTGTTTATGAGCTCCTTGAGGACAGAGACTGTATCTCTAGAACTTAGGACAGTGCCTGTCATGAAGAAAGCTCTTAATAAATGCTAGCTGAATGACTGACTATTAAGAGAATGATTTCCAAGATGGAGTTATTGACATCAAAGTTATGCTTCCCTTCTCTCTGTCTCTATTTTATGTTTTGAATTTACTGTATGTACTGAATGAACTGTACTGCATCAGTATTATTTAGTGTCAGCAGCTGCACAGATGCAAATAGGACTCCAGATGTCCACCTTTGCTCATGGTACACACGAATTAAAAGGCTCTGAAGGGATGATGAGGCAAAATGAAACAGGATTTTTGTATTTGATCCTGGAGGCAATAGGGAGCCATGGAGTTTATGGAACAAGGGAGTGACATGATTGGCCCTGTGTTGTAAGAAAATCACTTTAGTGGTTGAATGAAGAATGGTCTAGAGCGAGGAGAGATTCGGGGAGGCAGACCCAGTAGTGGTGGGAGGTGATAGGGGCCTGTACCAGAGTGTCACAAGAGCAGAGGGGCTGTATTCAGAATTGAAATTGACAGGCCTTGGGTACCAGCTTAGATGTGAGCTGGGGTGAGAGAGGAAGAGAGAGGTTCAGGGTGACTCCTAGGGTGTGAGCCTGAGGGGCTGGGAGGAGGGTGGTGCCCTCTACAGCAATAGGGAGAGGAGGAAGGAAAGAGAATGAGCTCTACTTTGGACATGTTGAGTGGAAAGACGTCTACGGGGTATCCAAAACATGAGCTTCTGAAGTCCTCCATAGGCAAAGATGAGTTCACTGCTGAATACTTTTGGTGAAGCTCTCCTCAATGTTGTTGAGTATAGAATAAAATGGTTGTTTTTCTAGAAAAGCACAATAGAATCCCAGCAGAAGATTGCAGCTAAGCCTGAAGCTGGAAGTGGAAGACATTACAGCTGCCCATCAAGGTAAATATTCAGGGAGTCCAGTAAACTCATCTCCCAGAAGAGATGCTATGTTCTGAGAGCAGCAAGTCTACCTGTGCACTATATTTAGCATAATACTCAGTGGAGAACTTTTTCAGTAATCTTCATAAAGATATCAAGGCCCTGTGAGATCCTGTAGTTTCTAAGCTGTGAATCAGCTTTACCATATGTATGATCGACATATATTCCTCACTACATTATAATTTGTCTACACTCTTCCCACAGATATAGCGTATATTTGTGAAATAGTGAACCTCATGTTTATGAGAAGGGATGCTTGATAACTACATCTTGCACCATTTGCTTATTTTTCTTGGTTTTAATTTTTAGTTGTTTAGTTCTTCCTCAATGTCTCTCATTTGATTTTAGATTCTTTTTTTGAGTTCTTCTATAAATCCTTTCTGAACAGGGAGCCATTTAATGTTGCTCTCTGGGGTAGAAGCTTTTTTTTACTTCAGTGTCCTCCTCTGAAGATGAACCCTGATCGTCCCTGTTCCCACAGTAAGTTTGTGTAGCTGGGTTCTTCTTTGCCAATTCTTTTTTTTAATGAGAAGTATTAGTAAAAGCATTTCTAATCCTGGTGTGGGAAGATGCTGCCTTTGGTTTCACTTCAGTTCTTCCCTCTGATTTGGAATCCCAAAACCAAGAGCTCCCTCCCCACCCCCTGCAAGTACCTGCAGTCTATAGCATCCTGACCCCACTGCCTCTACACTCCCAGCATACTGATTCTTTTCCACCTAGGGCCCATGTCCCTGCAGCACAGCTGGACCTGACATTCCTTATTCCTAATCCTGGCAGCCGAAGTTCACTTAGTCTTCCCAGACTTAGACCCCGTCTCCTCAAGCTGTCCAGGAGGTGAAAGTTTGTGTGGTTCCTGCTGAGACTCCAGCCAAACCCAGCTATTCCCCAGGAGTCTCCACTTGGTGTTTGTGCTGTGGAATTAGCCTAGAGGTATTTGCACTACACATGGATTGATCCCCAGCTCCAGGTCTTTCTTTGGATCCTCATGGATTGTGCCAGGAGGACCCCTGTTCTGCCCCCAAGAAAAGAAAAATTATATATATTATTAATAGAGAGTTTTAATGTTTCACATATCACTTCACAAATATTGTGTCATTTTATTGTCACAATAACCCTGAGGAATAAATGCTACGTATAATTATTCCAGCTTTACAGATGAGGAAACTGTGCAGTGACTTACCCAGGGTCAAACAATTAATAAGTATCTGAAACCACATTTCAATTCAGATCTTCCTGACTTCAGGACTGGCATTCTGACCACCAGTATCATTTTTTGCAGATGATATGATTTAGAAACTTTTAAGTCAACCAAAACTTTATTTAAACCTTTCATAAATTCAGGAAAATTGCAGATATAGCATAAATGCATATAAATCATCAACATTCTTATACATTAACAATAAAGCCCAACAGGAAGAGATTTAAAAAGAAATTTCATTCAAAATAAACACAAAATATCTAGGAGTCTACATACCAAGGCATGCCCAGAAATTACATGAATCCATCTACTAAATAGCTGAAGAAATACTAACTGCTCATGAGTAGATTGAGTCAACTTAATATAAATGACAATACCACCTAAATTTATTTATCCAGGGTCAAACCCATCAAACTACAAAAGAATTATTTTATAGTTAGAAAAAATAATAACAAATTCATATGAAAAAACAAAAGGTCAAGGATCTCAAGGAAAGTAATGGGTAAAAGTGAAACAGGAGGGTGTCTACCACTATTAGATTTCAAAATTAGATCATAAAGCAGTAATCATTTTTTAATGGTATTGATTAAAAAATAGACAGGTTGATCAGGGGAACACATTAAGTGAAAACAATGACACGATGCTTTATAAACCCAAAGATGACAGTTACTGGGGAAAGGACTCACAGTGGGACAAAAATTTCTAGGAAAACTGGAAAGCTATCTGGCATAAATTAGGTGTAGCCCAACACCTCACACCATATATATCTCAAAATAAACTCCAAATAGATCCATGATTTAGGTATAAAAATTGGCATTATAAATAAGTTTAAAAGGCAAAAAAGAAGTTATCTTTCAAATCTATGAATAGAGTAAGAAATCATCATAAAAGAAAACAGAGAGGATCACAGAAGGCAAAATAGGCAATTTTGATTATGCACAATTTCAATTTAATTTTCATTTAATATTTAGTTTTAATTTGCATAAACAAAATGTATTTGGTTATAATTAGAAGGAAAAGAGATAAAGGTGGAAAAACCTTGTGACAAGGATCTCTAGCAAAGAGCTCATATCCAAGATACATAAGGAATTGATTAAAATTATAAGACCAGGGGCATTTAGGTGGCACCGTGGATAGAGAACCAGCCCTGAAGTCAGGAGGACCTGAGTTCAAATCTAGCCTCAGACCCCGGGCAAGTCACTAAACCTCAATTGCCTCAGCACAAAAAAAAATTATAAAACCAAGAGTCATTCTCTAATAGACAAATGATCAAAGTATATGAGCAGACCCTTTTCTAAGGAAGAAATTCAAAATATAAACAACCAGTTGAAAAATGGCCCAAATCATTAACAACCAGAAAAATGCAAATTAAAACAACCCTGAGGTTCTTCCTCATACCCATAAGATTGGCAAAGAAAACAAAAGGGGAAAATGACAAATATTAGAGGTGCTGTGGGAAAACAGGCTCACTGATGCCTTGTTAGCGGAACTGTGAACTGATCCAATCATTCTGGAAAGCAATTTGGAGCAGCTATGACCTCTTAGGCCCAACAAAACTACTATTATTCCTATATCCCAAGAAAGATCAAAGGAAAAGAATTCACATATATAGAAATATTTTAGCCGCTATTTTTTAGAGTAGTCCCAAACTAGAAACTAAAGGAGAACTCACCTATTTGGGAATGGCTAAACAAGTTATGGCATGTGAATGAATATTGCCCCATATGAGATAATAAAACAGTTTCAGATGGACCTGGAAAAACCTCTATGATCTAGGTGGTACAGTAGAGTAACTGGTTTGGAGTTACAAAAACTTCAGTTCAAATTTGGTACTTTCTAGCTCTGTGAACCAGGAAAAATTATATAACCTTCATTTGCCTCAGTTTTTTTCATTCATAAAATGGGATTAATAAGATTGATTGTGAAGATCAATTAAGACATTTGTAAAGTGCTTAGCACAGTACCTAGCACATATAGCAGGTATTATATAAATATTGGTTATTATTTTTATTATTATTATTACATGATGAAGAGGGAAGCAAGAATCATGGTAGCAATATATGTGATGAGGACAGAATTGTAAAGAAACAGAGCTTTGAGAACTTTGGACCTCGGCCTGAGGGAGAAGTGCTCAGCCACTGCCTGCCACAGTGCTGATGGACAGCTCTATGTATGTGACACATAATGAATCATGCATTTTTAGACGTGTCCAACATAGAAATCTGTTTAACCAAAGATGGCATCTTTATTTGTTCAGATGGTTCTATTTTTATTCCATTTTTTTGTTGTTTAATGTTTTGTTCCAATAGGTATAAAGCCAAATAAATTAGAGCCATTGTCATACCATTTTTTAAAAAAGCATTTAAACTGGAGACTTTTAAAAGATGTTTGTTCTCTTAAATCAAGTCCAGCATTTACACTGCTTCTTTCCTGCTTTCAGTGCTTTCTACAGATGCTTCTTCTGTGGTCTTGCTGTATTTTCACAGATGGCTCACAGGAGGGGCCTCCTGCCTCCCCACCTGGCCTCACCATGGGCTGACAAAGCCATAAGGAGAGCCCAGCAAAGAGCCGTGACAGATGCATTTACTCTGGATGGTGTTCCTTCTAAACAGCTTGGGATGCATTAGCTCCCCTTGTAAAATGTCCATCCCTGAAATGGCAGATTAAATAGAGTGGCCAGAGATGCAAGATCTATGGGAATCTCTCTCGTCCAGAGAAACAACAACCTAAAAAATAGGAATGGAGGGAGACCTCTGACTCTTGTTAAACAGACAACCCAGGACTGCAAATTCAAGCTGGAAGGGATAGATTTAGGGGTCATCTAATTCAAACTCCTCATTTGGTTGATGGGAAAACTTAAGGTCAAAGTCAGTGAAATGATCAGGGTCATAAAGACACAAGTTAGTCAGCCAATTGGCATTTGTTAAATGCCTTCTTAATTAGTGTGTGCTTAATTACTGTGCTAAGAAGTACAAAGAAAGTAGAAGACAGTGAGCAGCAGAGCTGGGGTCATAATGATATGGTGATAAGTGACATTTCCATAGCCCTGAAAACTTGCAGGAAGTTCAAGATTTATTATCTCACTTGTGTTTGACAACCATCCCATAAGGGAAGTACAATAGCTTCCCTGATAGAGACAGAGAATCTCAGCAAGCTAATGTCATTTGCTTAAGGTCACTGTACTGATCTGGAAACTGGTTTTCCTGGTCTTGTCTTTCTCTATTCAACAAGTTTCCTCTGACCTGGATGCCCCTTCCCTTCTGTATCATGGATAGAACACCCTGCTACCTCACCCCCATATCTAAAAACACCCTATATGTGGAGCATTTCAGGTTAGAATCTCCCAGTTTCCTAGCTGACTGACTGATGTCTCCCTGACTTTGGCCATAGAAGGAGTGGTTAACAGACCAGATCTACCTGAGCAGGGTCCCTCCCTCCTTATAAAAACCCATGAAAGATCTCATCCCTGACTTAGAAATTGCCTTAGCTGTTCTGGAGCATGGATCCAAGAGTTCTAGATCTTTATAGACTCCTTCCTCCTGCTGTGGTCTGGAGACCACATTGTCGGACAGTTTCTGGTGACTTCTCTGCTTGTATTTTTTCCCTGCCCAATATAAATATATATATATATATATATACATATATATATATATATATAAACAAATCCCCAATGTGCAGAAAGTCACTCGATTACCCTACATTGGATGTGTCAGTCTAGCCCTCATTCTGGAGGTATGGGGGCTCACTGGATAGTCCTAGGGCCTTTTCCTGTCAGTCTAGACATAGGAGCTTCTCTCAATCATGCCAGACAAGAAAACCCATCACTTTTAGCATGGTTTGGCTTGCTAACTTTGTTGTGAAGCCCCTTAATCTTAGCTTTGGGCCCTAACAGTCACCCAGCTAGAGTCAACCTCTAAATCCAGCCCATTGTTCCATGGGGCCATGCTGAAAATGCTTTGATGAAATGTCTCCTTAACTAACTATTCTCACATCTCTAAAACAGACCTAGCCATGGGTCCACCCACTTCTTAATATACATGATGAACCAAGGAGCAGAAATAAATTAATTCCAGCAAAAAACCAAAAACAATGATGATAATTAACCATGATAATATACATCCCAAATCTCATTTAGTTGTTTCCCTCCTCAAATCTCTAGCTATCCAAAGTAGTCAAATTTATGGACTCTCTTCCTATTGCCTCTGACCTCCCTCTGGGTAGAAGTGACCTGAAACAAAAATCTGGTCAGCAGAATGAGGGAAAAGAGTGGGGGGAGCAAGGACAATAGCCAGACTGAACATCAGCCTGGGCATAATTTAGTTGCCTATAAAACCTTATGGTCAGTAAGGCAACAGGATGTCCTCGCCTTCTGCTTTCCAGTGCCAAAGTGCCTCTGGTAGGAGGAGAGGTGCCAAGGAAAGCAAATGAGTTTTTTTCAATTTAATAAAGAAGTATATTAGTCTCAACAACTAGAGTCAGATGGTTGGGGTCTGATATCACCTCTCCCCTCATCCCATCCCTCTCTTTCCCGACCTTTCCAGATGACCACTTGTTGTGTTATCGTGGAGATTCCTTTCATGTAAGAGTTGGATTAAATGGCCCGTGAAGTCCCATCTGACTTCAATACTGTGATCAAGATCATTTGAGAAAAGGTGCTCCAAATCACTATTGATCAGAGAAATGCATATTAAGACAACTCTGAGGTACCATTATACACCTGTCAGATTGGCTAAAATGACAGGAAAAGATAACGATGAATGTTGGAGGGGATGTGGGAAGACTGGGACACTGATGCATTGTTGGTGGAGCTGTGAACTGATCCAACCATTCTGGAGAGCAATTTGGAGCTACGCTCAAAAAGTTATCAAACTGTGCATAGCCTTTGACCCAGCAGTGTTTCTATTGGGCCTATATCCCAAAGAGATCTTAGAGGAGGGAAAGGGACCCACATGTGCAAGAATGTTTGTGGCAGCTCTTTTTGTGGTGGCTAGAAACTGGATTACTGAAGGGATGCCCATCAATTGGAGAGTGGCTGAATAAATTATGGTATATGAATGTTATGGAATATTATTGCTCTGTAAGAAACGACCAACAGGACGATTTCAGAGAGGCCTGGAGAGACTTGAATGAACTGATGCTGAGTGAGATGAGCAGAACCAGGAGATCGTTGTACACGGCAACAATAGTACTATATGAGAATCAGTTCTAATGGACATGACTCTCTTCAACAATGAAATGCTTCAAACCAATTACAATTGTGCAGTGAAGAAGGCCATATACACTCAGAGTGAGGGATGTGAAATGTAGACCACAACATAACATTTTCATGATCTCTATTGAGGTTTGCTTGCATTGTATTTCCTTTATCGGATTATTCTCTCTTATAGATACGATTTCTCCTGAACAAAAAAATGATGTGTGGCAATAATATACATATATTCGACTTAAGTATTCTAACATAATTATCATGTAGTGGATTCCTGCTATCTAGGGGAGGGGTGGGGAGTAGGGGGTAAAAATTTGTAACAGAAAGCTTTGTAAGGGTTAATGTTTAGTAATTACCCATATATATGTTCTGCAAATAAAAAGTATTAATAAAAAAAATTTTTAAAAAGATCATTTGAGAGGTGGGACAGCAAAATCTCAGGAAAGATCTGCCACTCTCCTAGTATTCTTTACCCAGGACACTGAAGGGTGGTGACCTGGGGACAGTTGTACGAGACACTTCCAGAGGACTAATGAGCTCAGGCACAGGATTGGTGAGCACTTTGGAGAGAAAACACCATCTTTTACTACTGGATTGGTTCCTGATGAAAAGTCCCATTTGCCCTGGGCTAGTTATAGGAATGAATATCTTACTTGGTCATGACAACCCATGAAACAAAGAAATGGTTTGAAACGGCCCTCAGTCCTACATGGCCCTCTTCTGCTGCAGGGGCAAAATGGTGGGGAGCAGTTAAGGGCAGACAGTAGTTAGGATCTCACAACCTTTGCATGGTCTATAAATATAAATATTCATTCAGTTGCTGATATTGTAAGTGAAAATTTGCATACAAAGAAATCAATATTGACATCCTTGATGTAGAGGAAAATCAGAAGCTGTTAACATGAAAACAATTGGAAGGATGGTCCCAATGATTCCTTGGAGACACAAATAAAGATCTCATTCTATACCCAAAGGGAATAAGAAACCCTATGTTGTGGGTACTTGGCCATCCCACCTTGCAGCAGCAATAAGGATATGCAAAAAGAACCACATGAAGATAATAATGGAGAGAGAGGCGGGATTGCATATTGCTTAGAAAAGCAAACTTAGATTTGGGACCTAAACTGTGTCTCAAGCCCTGACTGGCACACAATGAATGTATCACCTCTCAGTGCCAAAGAGATTAATTAATTACCTTCTACATAAAACTTCTGTGATTCCCCCAGTTGCTGGTACCCACCCTGCCAACCGATTTTGTGTATATCTATAAATGCCCATATGATCTCCTAAAGTCCTCACCCCCTATGTAAGCTCCCTAAGATCAGGAACTGCTTTATTTTTGTAAAATAGGAACTCCCAATGCCTAGTACAGTACCTGCCACATATATGAGCTTAATAAATGTTTGTAAATTAATTGGTTGGTCGGTTGGAGATGATGAAGCAGAGAGCTTCTATAAAGAAGTTGTCAAGATCTTCCAAGCCAAGTTAGTATGTAGCTCAATGTTCAATGATTCCAATACCAGAGTTAACACAAAGGGAGTAACCCAAAAAATTAGATTGTAAAGCTTCAGGATGAAGAGCTGAAAGAGGCAAAAGAGCTGTAAACTCATCAGGCCCATCTGGACGCTTTGAACATTATAGCCAAGAGACAAGTGGAAAGCAAAGGACACAGGAAATGGTGAGCATGCCCCCCAATTCAAATAATCCTATCTCCACCCTCTCATTGCTCTATGCATCTGGGTGCATTTTCCCTCCACTGGCTCAAATTACAAATGCTCTTAGAAGGGAAATTCATCATCCTGCCACCAACTCGCTAATGAACTTAGCTAGGAAGATGTTCAGACAAGAGGCGTGTAATTCAAGCTCAGGTCTTTACTCAACGCCCTTTCAGCTCTGCCAGATCCACCCAAATGGGACACTACTGAATGGAAATGCCTTGAGAATCCAGATAACCTACACACATATTGCAAAAAAGGCTCTGAGAGGGATGGTAGTAGAGGTGATTGTTACCAGAGAGGAAACAACTAACTGGTCATTGGTGGAAGTGATTTCTACATTTATCCATCAAGTAGCTGGACCATTGATTTCTGTGACAGAAAATCAAGATAAACATAAAATTTGTTTTGCATAACTTCGCAAGTGATTTCTTAATTGTGGGTGAGGATAGGGGAGAACCAGAACTCAAAAAAATTTAAAAACAAATGTAAAAATTTTTTTGTTTTGAATGTAATTAGAGAAAAATATTAAATAAATAAAATAAAACACAAAAAAGATAAACATAAAATTAAGCAAGAACAGTGCAAAAGAGACAACAGTGTGTCACACTGTGATTTCAAAGCAAAAGATATCAAGAAAAGCTTAGAGGAAAAGAAAGAAAGAGGAAGCAAGGAAGATACTTAAAGTACAATATCAGAATTCATGGATTAAGGATTGTTGCTTTTCTTCCTCACTGGAAAAAAAATTAGCTACTGTGATATATATGCAGGGGGGAGGTATATGTATATATGTATACATATATGTATATAACATATATTCCATACATATATATTATATATAACTTACATGCACACATAAATAGCATACAATATATGCATATATCTGTGTCTGTATGTATTTTAATGTATATATAAAGGATAAAAAGATAAAACTCAAATCTGTCTCCTATCTTGTTTCTCTCCGCCATGAGAACCAATTTCTCATCCCAGGGAACATAAGCATTTTTCAGGTGAAATAAAGAGGTTTCATGGAACTCCAGTAACAACTTTTGTCTTGGTTTCCTGTACTGAAATGAAACATCCATGTGATAGTTCCCCTTGGCCCCAGATCTTTCCCATAGCTCCAATTCTTCCTTCGCTCACCACAAATGCCAAATTGAAATGTCACGAGCAAAAGCCTGGCCAATGTTTCTTCCCTACTGTCTCTAAGATAAAATACAAGTTCCTTTGCATAGTCCTTAAAACCCTGAGTTATGTGTGCCGATCTGTCTCTTAAGGGTTTTCATTTTCTTCCCTTCATGCTCTATAATTCAGGCCAAACACCCTACTTCTATCCTTTGCACAGACTACACTTCATGCCATTCTCCCCTTCCTCTCCCTCCTGGAATTCTTAACTTCCTATAGAAGTCAGCTTAAGTCACTTCCTTCAAGGGGCCTCTCCTGATTCTCTTTTTCCTCCAAACTCCATTATTATTTTGTATTTGCTTTGAACTGATTTTTTTATAAATTCATCCAATTGGAGCAGCAGAGAGAGCGCTGGACCTGGTTTCAGGATGATCAGAACTCAAATCAAGTCTCAGACATTTACTAGCTAGGTGATCCTGGGGAAGAGCCCCACTGTACCTCAGTTTCATCTGTAAAATCCAGACAACAGCCCCTATCGTTGTTGTAAGAAGAAAATGAGATAGAATAGAATGTCCCAAAAGTCTTAGTGAAGCTGTAAATGGGATACCCAATATTTAGAAAATGTTTTTGCAAATTATAAAGCACTACTTTAAATAAATTAACCAAATTTTGAATGATAAAACCAAAGAGAAGTAGTGAGCATATGATGTGAATTTACTGGTGTGAGTTCATTTTTTATCTCTGCACACTAGTATATCCAATGTACACTAGCATATACATTATAAGTATGTAAAAACATTGTCCATTGTGTCCCTTCATGAGGGCAGGAGCTATTTCATTTACGTCTCTGGTTCTCTAGCACTGAGCCCTGGGCCTGGCACAAATTGGACTTTGATAAATGCCGATAGAACTGAGTTCCACTGTAGATGTTCATTTTTGTCTGAGTAAAATATGAGAGCAGAACGAACTTTAGATTTGTGAAGCCAACATGAAGAATTCTTGGGCACAGCCAATTAAATAAGATAAGTGATCAGGTAACTCCAAAAGATTCTTATTTCAGGTCTTGGGAAATCAATTAGAAATCATTAAACATTCTACTGTATTGCAAGCACTTTTCTAAGAGCTAAAATCCAAAGAAAGGCAAAAACAGCCTTAGCCCTCAAGAACCTTCCATTCCTGTGAGGGAAACAATATACATAGGTAGGGACTTTTGACATATCCTGAGGTCCTCTTAGGCTACTGAGGGTCATTTTGAGAAGAGATTTGTTTCATTCTCTGCATTTGTGTTCCAACATCTAGCATAGTAACTGGAACATAGTAGGTTTTTAATAAATATCTGTTGATTTGACTAATACGACAGAAAAGGAAAATGACAAAGGTTGGCAGGGACTTGGGGAAATTAGTACACTCATGCATTGTTGATGGAGATCTGAATGTATCCAACCTTTCTGGACAGTAATTTGGATCTATATCTAAAGGGCCATAAAATTGCTTTGACCCAGAAATAATACTATTAATTCTGTATCCCCAAGAGATTTTTAAAAAATTATCTTTAAAGGAAAAGGACCAATATTTGCAAAAATATTTATAGCAGTTCTTTTTGTGGTGGCAAAGAATTTGAAATTGAGGGGATGCCCATCAATTGGGGAATGGCTGAACAAGTTGTAGTATATGATCATGATGGAATATTATAGTGCTATAAGAAATGATGAATAGGATGGTTTCAGAAAAACCTGGAAAGATTTACATGAACTAATGCAAAGCAAAGTGGGAAGAACTAGGGAAACATTATACACAGCAACAGCACTATTACAATGTTGACTGTGAATGACAGTTATTCACAGCAATGCAATGATCCAAGACAATTCCTAAGAACTTAGATGAAAAATGCCTTTCACCTTCAGAGAAAGAACTGATAGAGTCTAAATGCAAATCAAAGCATACTATTTTTACTCTATTTTTTCAAAGTTTTTTGAGTCTGTATTTTCTTTCACAATATAACTAATATATGTTTTGTATGGCTACATATGTATAACTATATCAATTGCTTGTCAACTCAGGGAGACAGGAAAGGAGAGAGTAAGGGAATGAATTTGGAGCTCAAAATTTTTTTTAGAAAATGTTAACAATTGTTTTAAATGTAATTGGAAAAATAAAATGCTTTTTCTAAAATTAACAAATTGAATATTACAAAATAATAATAGAATAATAATTTATTCTCTAATCCTTGTTTCCACCTGAATGAGAAATCTTGTCTCTCTTTAACTCTCAAATCTAAAACAATGTCTGACATTGAAAATTTTTAAAACCATTCGTATATTTCTAAACAAAAACACTCAGGCAGTCCAGGCAAGACTCCTCTCTGAAGTGATTAGAATTATGATTCTACAAAGTAAAGGAAGAAATCTCAGATTTAATTCAGTTTGGGGAAGTATCACTTGAGGTTCCTATTGATATCTCAACAAACGAGTGAAGGACAAGTTGAATGGTTTTAGGAAAAGTATTTTCCAGAATACACCAAAGTTATGATCATTTAATAAAAACTGTTAAGAAAACTTATAAATATGTTTTATGTTAAATGTGAGCATTATAAATGTTTTTATGAATTTTGTGTGAGAATGCAATAAATTGTCAAGTAGAAATGGCTTTTCTCTCCATCTCTCTCTCTCTCTCTCTTTCATTTCTCCTTCTCAATCTCTCTCCCTCTATGCAGAAATGCTTACAATATTTTAATTAATAAACTTGTCTCTAGAAGACTCATTCCCAAAACAGAGGACAAAATTTTCTCCAACTGTACTTAAGACACATATGTGCAGGGGCAGCTAGGTGGCACAATGGATAGAGCACCAGCCCTGAAGTCAGGAGGACCTGAGTTCAAATCTGGTCTCAGACACTTAGCGTTCCCTGGCTGTGTGACCCTGGGCAAGTCACTTAACCCCAATTGCCTCAGCAAAAAGCAAAAAAAAAATTAATAAGGGAAAAAAAGACATGTGCAGCCGATGGAAAATAATCTGAGAGGGGGACTGCCAGTAGCTGGGGAGATGAGGAAGGGCCTCCTATAGAAAGTGGTGTTTTGAGTGGTTGAGGAAGAAAGCCCGCTCTGAGGTTCCCTAAATTGCTTATTTTGAATGCTTTTCCTTGTTTTGGCTTAGTGTTTTCTCCTAAAGATTTCATTATTCAACTATAACCATCTATGCTATAGATGCTTTACTTGGTATAAAAATAATATAAATTTTACAAGCCTCAGAGGAGAAGAGAAGGCCCAGAAGAGGCTTCCTCAAGCAAATCTCTAGTAAATTGTGATATTGTGTTTCTATGTATATTAATCCATTAAGCAATGGCCTTCTTTTGTATAATCAAAATGTCAAGCTTGATCACATATCTGGTATAGTTGGCTTTTAAAAACCACTTATAAAGAGACTAAACTTTTCTATTATTGAAATTGTTTGGTCTTGGTTTCTCATAAAACATACAACTATGTTTAATTCTAACCAACCATTTCAACTGTTTCTTTTGTAATGTCAGATCACATTACACTGTAGACTAAGAACCCCATCTCTAGTTTTTCATAAGAGGGAAACAAAGTGTATGTTGACACAAAGGTCTCTTCCCTATGTGGAGATTCTGGACAAGTTATTTAACCTCTCCAAGCCTCAGTTTCCCTCTCTGTAAAATAGAAAACTAATAGCACCTACTTTCCAAGGTTATTGAGAGGTTCCAGTGGGATATTTGTGAAGCAATTGATAGGTGTGGTATAAATGTATGTTTCCTTCTTTCCTTGTGACCTTCCCTGAGTCTCAATTTCCTCATCTGTAAAATAGAGGGTTGGGCCAGGTAGCTTCTGAGCTCCCTCCCAGCTCTAAAAGGCTCAATGAAGATATCCATTGTAGCCTAGGTTAACTTGAGCGTGGAGCACGGGTGCCCTCGAGTGGGCAAATGGAAGATGGGAGTTGAATGACTTTTCACATGGGCTGTGGGGACTGTTTCTTATTGGCACCTAAGCCTGTGGCTGTCCTGGCTGTCTCCTCCTAGTGGATGTCCAGAGATAACTGGATCACAGAACAAGAGACAACTTCATGTTTGGTTTCCTTGGTGAAAAGAGTTTCAGGCAAACATTGAGCCTATGTTAAGTCCCTGTTGATGAGTGTTCAGAGAGCTTAAGCTAGACAAGGTCAAAGTCATTCCCCAGTTGTCCGGTGTGACAGCTTCCCTTTGCACAGAACACTTTAGAGTCAACAAAGTCCTTTCCAAATGCAGCGAGGCTGAAGGAACCAACTGAGAACAGCACCTGCTCCTGGAAGCCCCCAAACTGTCCCAGATACTTCTGTGGCTTGGACCTCTGGGGATGACCGACTTCTTGGGCATTCCTGGATATGGTGTAGCCCAATATTTAAAAGATTTTGGGGTTATTTACAATAACATCATAGATCCTGAATGGTCTTTTGATCATCTCCCCCTTCACAATCCTATAGCAATGGAAAGTTGGTGCAATAGATAAGAGTGCTGAGCCTGGAGGCAAGAAGAACTGAGTTCAGGCACTTCCTAGTCGTGTGATCTGAGGCAAGTCATTTAACCCAGTTTGCCTCAGTTTCCTCATCTGTAAAATGAGCTAGAGAAGGAAATGGCAAATTATTCCAGTGTCTTTGCCAGGAAAATTTCAAAAGGGATTACAAAGAGCCAGATAGACTAAAATGACTGAACAATAAATGTTATAAGGAAGGGAGGGGGTCGTTGCATTTTTTAAAAGAGGAGGCATTTGGGTTTCAAGGTCTCTTTGGCCATAGATTACCAGGGGACAAGGTGTGACTATAGCAAAAAGGAAAGTATGGCCCGTCTCTACTTCAACATAACCATGACAAGGGCACCACAAATGGAGTTTGTTTCATGCCTCTGACTGTTCTTTGCCTCTCTCATTTGTTCCCTTCCTTGATCATCAACCTTGTGAGCTCTGGAAGGTCCTGGGAAGCCTGCAAATGCTAGTAAGAAGCAATAGCATCTATGTGGGTGAATAGGATTGGAGAGGGGGAATTGATACCAATGGAGGGAGCACTGGAGCTGGAGAGAGCACCAGGAAGATGTCACTTGGCATTTGATCAAACTCTGCTCAGAGGATGGGAAATGTCCAATTAGCAGTCGTGTGATTTGTCTCATTAAGTCTATTAGTAGTTGGTAGTGATAAGTTAGACTAGGGACTGTAAGGAACTGTAACTTCATTAATATGGGAAACTCCCATATGAGGAAAATCTGTCTACACTGCAAGTTGTCACCTTCTTTGAGACTCCAAGTCTTAGAGTCAGCAGGATAAGTCACTTGGTCAGGATAACAGAGCCAGTGGGCATCAGAGAAAGGATTTCCCAGGTGCAGAGTCAGCTCTCTATCCACTGTGCCATAGCCACCCCACAGAGTTACAAGTCTGTCACTCTGTAAGAGGTGCTACAATTCTTTTGGGTGTGGGAACAGATCGGTTTCCTATGGAATTCCTACATATTGGATCCTTTTCTTTCCTTCCTTCTTTGGGGAAACCCTAGACAGATCCAAAAACAAGATAAATAATCACTTTTGGGGGGCAGTGCTGGCAGGAAGAATGAAGCCATCAATGGGAGAACTGGGGGGTGTAAATCCTTTGACTGGAAAGCAGAACAGAATGTTCACATGAGAGTGGGTGCAGGTCACCAGTGCCTGTGGCTTCAGCTCTAGCCAGAGATGATGGGGGACAATGGAAAGCCCTGGCTTTAGAGGCCAAAAGATCTGAGTTTGAATTCTGTCTTCAGCACTTGCTGCCCAGGGGACTGTGGGTCACTCTCCTTGCCTTATCTGTAGAATGAAGAGTTTGGACCAGTCTTCTGGCTCTTAATCTATAAACCTACAATCTAATCTCATAACAAACCTGTAAGACAAATGCTGATGCATCCTGTTGCCCATTTTACTGATAAAAAAAAAACTAAGGCTCAGAGAAACAAACTGCCTAAAACCCCAGGATGCTGAGCCCCAAACACAGGATCTCAGGATTGCCAGGGACCTGAGAGGAGCTGCTGAAGTTCAGCCTGTACTGGTGTGATCCAAGAATCCCCTCTGCATCTTAAACATGCACTATTCCTCTTTGTGATTGTTCAAATTATATATGAAGAAGTTTTTCCTTACAGTGAACCCAAAATGACTCTTTGCAACTTCACCCCATGGCTGCAAGGTCTGCCGTCTGGGGCCGAACCAAGCAAGTCCATTTCTCACACATACATTAAATCTAAAGGCCTAAAGCTCTGGGGTGATTGCTAGTGGCCCTGAGTAATTTTCCATCATCACCAGCTGGGAAAGTGCGAGTCTCCCCTCTGATGATTGCAGGTCAGGTCTGGCTGCTCTTTATGGACAAACACCACACATCTTATTCATTTCCTCCATCAAGGTCAAGCTCAGTTATGGAAAACTGAAGTGGTTCTCAGCTTTCTTCCTTGAACTCAGAGAGACAAGGTCCTCCCTAGCTGACCCCAAGGCCTGCTTTCACAGGCAAACATCTTCCCTGTGATCAGTTCTTATAATTACAGCCAGAGATCTTCCTCCATGGCTCACCCCTGCTGTCCCAGATGGTAGCAATAGTTAATTGCCTAAACATTGGTACAAACTACCCAAGAAACCTTCTGTTTGATAGCTATCTCTCATCAGAGGCCCAGACTTTGGGTGATTCCCCTACATATTTAGGATGGAGGAAATTGAGAATTTGACAATCATTATTGTCCTTAAAATATCTCCAAATATAACAGTTCTGCAATGACCTCGGGTGTCCCAATCCAAAGACTTCAACAAATGTTGCAGCAACCTGCTGAGTTTTCAGGATTTAATAATAAAAAAGGAAGACTATGTCTTTTGAAATATTTTTTTTATTTTTGCTCCTACCCCTGTTAGGTATCTTAGGAAAAAATGGCATCCCTTCACCTGCCCCCTCTGAGACCATCACAGATCTGTAGCTTCAAAGGACCTGAGGCCATGTGGTCAAATCCCTATTTTTACAGAGCAGAAACAGGTTCACATGCATTGAATGATTTGTTCCATGTCATAGAGGCAGTGTCAGGATTTGATTCCAGGTTCTTTGACTTGTACTCTTTCTACTCTACCACTGTGCCTCCCCAAAGCCCTCCTTTCTTTTTGCTCTTTGGAATAATTTGTCATCTAGTATATTTTTAGACATTGATTTTCCTGGCCCTTTTTACTAGGACAATCTGTTAACTTGGATACTTAAAAAAAAACAGTTTTCTGATTTCACAAAGTCTAGTAGTAAATACCTTGAAGACCCTCTACAATTTTGCCTGATTTTCTCTTGTGTAGGTTTGAGTTTCCTGTATCCTACCTTTCAAAGCCAAATGTAGGCCTATTTGCAGTCCAAAGTTCCAAACATTCTAAGGCCATCTTTCTTAAATATTAGTCCACAGAACACTGTGGACTAATATGCTGGGCCAGGGCAGGGGAGAGTGGAGAAAATGTATAACAGTTAGTAGTGAATTCTCCTATATAAAGAACATTCAGAGTAAAAAGAAATAATAATAATGCTTGTTTAATTGTCCCCCAAATTACCACATGATGATATACAAATTTATATCTGATATTTTAGCTATAGCTAGCACCAACTTTTGCTAATGGATGGATATTCTACACATAACATTTTATGAAATACTGGAGTGTGTGAAAGTCATGATTCATTGTTTGGAAGAATTCAAAGAGATTCTCTTAAAGTCACACAAGAGTTTATTTATACCATAGTTCATAGGCTAGTCTCTAAAGGAAGTCTAGCAAATTAGAAATAGTTTGAGAGGGCTTTATGTCCTGAAAATCTGGGGCTTTGCTAGAAGGCTAACAGTCTACACAGTTGTAAATTGTAAAAGAGAGATAAGAAAGAGCCAGGATGTCTTTTAGCAAGCAATGTCAACCAGACAAGATGGAGTTTTTTTGTTTTGTTTTGTTTTTTTTTGCAGAGAACAAATAAGGGCAACAGAAAAGAAGTTTTATTGCTCCATATTCCTAGATATGCAGTTTTTAGTAGACTCTCAGCTCTGGCTCATCATTTCCACCCCCTTCTGTTTTTGGGGGAATCATCAAGACCAGGGAACAGTTTGGGAAACACTGTTGTAAGTAAATGAGAGCTTGGTCAAACTTTTCATAAATACCATCTTTATGGGATTGTAAGAATGGAACTAGAATCAATATAGTTCAGCCCCTTGGATCCAATGAGGGCCCACAGAGGCTAAATAACTTGCCTATGTAGAATCATGGGGCTGATAAGTATTGGATCTAACACCCAAACCCAACTCTTTGTCTCTAAAGCCAGTGTTCTTTCCACTTTCCAGTCCTGCCTCTTCTCAAAAAGATGTCCAGGGAATTTTGAAGCATGTGTTCGTTAAGCACACAAGAGTGCCCTGGGCATCAGGTTATGTGGGAATTGTCCACTGCCAGCTCCCATTTAGACAGGGCCTTCGTGCCACTGTGAAACATAATGGGTATATATGGGAGATGTGTGTTCATGTGGTTGTTCCAATGCATGGATTCCTAACTTCCAGGAAGCATGAGTAGATTGCAGTCTGAGTTCTACTTCCTAATTAATGGAGTAACTACAAGGGTCTTTTCTCCAGGCTCCATGAGGTGTACTAGACTGGAATTATAGCTATTTGTTTCCCATAAATACAGGAGTTTAAGAACTAGCTTTTAGAAGTTCAAAATAAGCCACTTTCATGATCACTTTTAAGGGGGAAGGGCACCACAAGCTTACAATCTTAAACCTTTGATTGCACTTTAAAAGGCACAGCAAATAGGAAGTAAACTCACTTCACCAAGTAAACAGCAAAAAAAAACAGAATAGAATATATATATATATATAATATATATCAGAAAATGCACAAGTGATAAGCTTTTCTGATGGGAATTAAGCATAGATTTCAACTCAAATTAAGAGAGAAATTCCCATGTAACCCAAAGGGAAAGTTTGCCAAGTCTTTGGAAATGAGGGATATGCTGAAAAGCCAGCTTCCTCTGTGGGTCTACAGCTTCCACAAAGTTTCTCCCCGCAACAGTTCTGCATGATTTCCCCCTCCCACACAGATCTACAGCATCACATTTGCATTCTCTTCACCAATTAAGACTCAGTACTCATTTGTAAAAAAATGAAAAATGGCACATACTTGGCTGGAAAACTGACACACAAATTCCTGCAAGCAAAACAGCACTTCCCTAAAGAAGTTTACATTTGAATGGAGGAAGACACAGCTAAAGGAAACCTGGAGAATTTAGAAATACTTCTCCTCTGACAGGTGAGGAAGAAAAAAAAAGGATAGACTGCAAAGGTGAGAGTGAAATCAAGTATGGATGGCCAGGGCCCCTCCAGAAATAGTGGTCCAGGAAAAGAACCACCAATCCAAAGAGGTCCTCGAGGTGAAAGTGTCTCCAAAGCGGGGAGAGTGCAAAGGTAAGTGTGAGCCCTCTAGCCGTTTGGAGCTTTTAAATCAGTATATCAAGGGAATGACATAGAATTCATCCAGATTTTAGCAAAGCATTTGGAATCACCTCTCAAGCTCTGCTTATGGAAAAAATGAAGAGCCATGGACCAGAGGAAATTCAGTTAGCTATTCCATTCAACTCAAAAAAAATAAAATAAAATAAGCACCTATATGTGCTGGGCAATGTATTAAGGGCTGAGGATTACAAGTAAAAAAAATGATAATCCTTACCCTCAAGGAGTTCCCCTAATGAGGGGAAACAAAGGAAAGTTAGAAAGGGCAAGGACTTACTAGGGGGTACAAGACAAAGGAGTATATTGTTCTGTGAAGCTGAAATCAGTGAAGGCACTGATAGAGATCAGTTTAGTTCCATGGCCCCACCTCTGGAAGTCATCCAGTCAGAAATCCAGGTTATGTCAAACCCCTGAGACCCACCTTTTGTAAGGACCTTGGGCAACCTCACCTTGCTGTGTCCTGTCAGAAAACCCAGTCATGTCTCTAAAGTTAAATTTTCCCTATAAATTTACTTACAATTCACTGCCCTCCTTTAGACTCATGATGTCTTTCCCTTTACCCCTTCTTCATGCCATGTGGTCTCTCCTAAACCCACCATGTCTGGTGGTGTCTCCCCTAACTTTGCTATGCTTCTCAACCCCACTTTTCTATTACTCACTAAATTTTTTAGGGTGCTAAGTCCCTTTCAGGATTTAGTCTGCCAGCTAAGGACACGCCCCAACCACATGGGCTGTTTCTTTGTACTGGGCAAGTTCACTGAGGAACTTGTCTTTCATATGCTCTCCCCCTTTATTTCATTTTTACTATCCTTGGTGTCTATTGGATCCCTTCATTTTCTCTCTAGCCTCTTCCTTAAATAAATCTATCTTTTGCCAAAGAGAAGAACCATTATGAATTCTTCAATATGATCAAATCCTAACTTTTGGTGCCTACCATCATCTGATGTCTACATCAGCCCCATCAATATCAGCCTTTATGTCTAAATCATGTGCCCATTTTGACCTTAAGATATTGATCTATACATAATTTCTGCTATCCTCTTCTTCTAATAGTTTTTGTTGAATAGTGAATTCTTATCCCAAAAGTTGAGTTCTTTAGGTTTATCAGACACTAGATTATATTTACTCTTGTGACTTCTGTGCCTAATCTATTCCAACGATCCACTGCTCTATTTCTTTGCCAGTACCAGATTGTTTTGATGATAACTGCTTTGTAATATAATTTGGGATCTGGCTACTGCTAAGCATTTTCCTTTGCATTTTTTTTTCATTAATCCTCTTGATATTCTTGACCTTTTGTTCTACCAAATGGACTTTATTATTTTCTCTACCTCTACAAAATAATTGTAGTAATAGTAGTTTGGCATGGCCCTGAATAAGTAAATTAATTTAGGGTAGAATTGTTATTTTTATTATGTTGGTTTCACCTATCTATAAGCAATTGATATTTTTCTAATTGTTTCCAACTTTGTATGGAAAGTGTTTTGCAATTGTATTCATATAATTCTTGGGCTTGTTTTGGCAGGAGGATTCCCAAATATTATGTTGTTACCTAATATAGTTATTTTTTATAATAGCTTTTAATTTTTCAAAATATATGCAAAAATAGTTTTCAACATTCACCTTTGCAAAACCTTGTGTTCCAAATTTTTGTCCCTCCTTCCACCTCAACCCCCTTCCATAGAAGCAAGTAATCCAATACAGGTTAGACATGTGCAATTCTTCTAAATATATTACCACATTTGTCATGCTGCAGAAGAAAAATCAGCACAAAAGGGGGAAAAAACAAGCAAATAAACAATAACAACAAAAAAGGGTGAAAATATTATGTTTTACTCTATACTTAGTCCCCATAGTCCTCTCTCTGGATGCAGATGGGTCTCTCCATCCCAAGTCTATTGGAATTGCATTGAATCACCTCATTGTTGAACAGAGTCAAGTCCATCATGATTGACCATCACATAATCTTTTTGTTGGTGTGTCTACAATTATTTTAAATGTAATTTCTCTTTCTATCACTTGTTGTGGGGCTTTGTTGATACTTTATAGAATTGTTAATGATTCATTTTTATATCCTGCAACTTTGCTAAGCTTGTTGATTATTTTAAGTAGTTTTTTAATTGATGGATTAGTATTCTCTAAGCATACCATCACATCAGCTGCAAAGATAGCTTTTTTTTCCTCTTTGCCTATTTTAATTTCTTCAATTTTTTTTCTTTTTTAATTAGTTTTTTTTAATTTTCAAAAAATATGCATGAATAATTTTTCAACATTAACCCTTGCAAATCCTCGTGTTCCAATTTTTCCCCCTCTGCTTCCCTATCCCTCCCTAGATAGCAAGTAATCTAATATATGTTAAGCATGGTAAAAATATATATGTTAAATCCAATATATACATATATATACAATTATCATGCTACACAAGAAAAATCAAATCAAAAAGAAAAAAAATGAGAAAGAAAATAAAATGCAAGCAAACAACAAAAAGAGCAAAAATGTTATGTTGTGATCCACACTCAGTTCCCACAGTCCTCTCTCTGCATGTAGATGGCTCTCTTCATCACAAGACCACTGGAACTGGCCTGAATCATCTCATTATTGAAAATAGCCAAGTCCATCAGAATTGAACATCATATAATCTTGCTGGTGCTGTGTACGATGATCTCCTAGTTCTGTTCATTTCACTTAGCATCAATTCATGTAAATCTCTCCAGGCCTCTTCAAAATCATCCTGCTGATTGTTTCTTATAGAACAATAATATTCCATAACATTCAGATACCATCAATTTCTTTTTCTTCTTATTGCTATATCTAACATTTCTAGTGCAATATTGAATAATAGTGATGATCATGGACACCTTTGCTAAGTCCTGATCTTATTAGGAAAGTTTCTAGCTTATTTCTACTACAGATAATGCTTATTGATAGTTTTAGACAGATACCTCTTATCACTTTAATGAGAACTCTATTTACTCCTCTGTCCTCTAGTGTTTTTAAGAGGAATGGGTGCTCTATTTTGTCAAAAGTTTTTTCTACATCTATTGCAGATAATCATGTAAGTTCTGTCAGTTTTGTTATTGATGTGGTTAATTATTATGCTGATGGTTTTCCTAATGTTGAATTAGCCCTGAATTCCAGGTGTTAATCCAATGTAGGTAATAGTGTATAATACTTGTGATATCTTGCTGTAATCTCCTTGCTAATATTTTTTTTAAATTTTGCAGTAATGATATACTAAAGCAATGATTTTGAAGTCCCCAGATTTTAGGGAGAAGTTTCTGTTCTAATAATAAGAAATGACAATAAAAACAACAAATAAATCTAACAATAAATAAATAATCCTAAATCTTCTAGCTTTGGAGTTTGCCTCAGAGATTTCCCACACTCCCAATCTAAGAACAGCAATCTGTCTGATTCTGAATAGATCACTCTTCAATTCATTGCTGATTGTCAGAGGGCTTCTGGCCTCAAGATAGGACCATAGACCAACCTCCTGAGACAATAGTGATGATCTGTTCAGTGTGAACCAAATTCCAGAGACCATTCCCAGGCCTTGGCGCTACCTCTAGGCCCTAGAATTAGCGTGTCAATGATGGAAAGCTGGATAAAGGTCTCCTCTCTCTTAGCACTCAGCTAATTTCTTTTGGAATTTAGCCTGATTCAATTGGCATTACAATTACAATAAAACTTTGCCCCTAAACCAGGAAATGGATTCAAGTCTGCAAATTCTTTTGATATACCTCACAACATGGGTCTTTTGGGGACCCCTTCCCTACTTCAACAGTAATACTAGGGAAGTTGATCTATAGTTTTCTTTCTCTCTTTTAGTTCTCCCTGGTTTAGAGAAGAACCATATTTGGGGCAAAAGGAATTTGGTAGAATTCTTCACTCATTTTTCCAAATAATTTACATGGTATTAAGTATCTCACAGAATTCAGTTGTGAACCTATCTAGCCTTGGGATTTTTTTCTTAGGAAGTTCATTGATGGTTTCTTCAATTTCTTTTTTCCAAGATGGGGTTATTGAAGTATTCTATTTCTTCTTCTGACAGTCTGGGCAAATAATATTTTTATAAATATTCAATTTTTGCTTACATTGTCAGATTTATTTGCATGTAACTAGACAAAATATTTCCTAACAATTGCTTTAATTTCCTCTTCATTTGGTGGTTTATTTACCCTTTTCATTTTTAATATTATATAATTTGAAATCATTAATGATTTATCTATCTTGTTAAGTTTTTTTTTAATCATTAAACCAGCTCCCAGTTTTATTAGTTCAATAATTTTTTGTCTCACTTTTAGTGCAGGATTTCCAACTTGGTGTTCAATTAAGAATTTTTTATTTTGTCTTTTTTCTAGCAGACCCAATTCATTCATCTGCTGTTTCTCCATTTTATTGATGTAAGAGTTTAGAGAAATAAATTTTCCCCTAAGTACTGCTTTGGCTGAATCTCATAAATTTTGGTATGTTCTCATTGTTTTCACTATCTATGAGGAAAAAATTTATTTTTTAATTTAATTTAGTTTTGTCTTTTATTTACTTTTTAAAACAATGCTTTATGAATCATGTTGGGTGAGAAAGATCAGAGCAAAAGGGAGAGATTCAAAAAGCCAAAAAAAAAACAAGTGAATTTAGCATGTGTTGATTTACATTCAGTCCCTTTAGTTCTTTTTCTGGGTGCAGATGGCATTTTCTGTCCAAATTCTACTGAAATTGTTTTAGATCACTGAATCACTGAGAAGAACCAAGTCTTTCATAGCTGATTATCACACATTCTTGCTGTTATTGTATACAACGTATTCCTGATTTTGCTTGCTTCACTCAGCATTAGTTCATGCAAATCTTTTCAGGCCTTTCTAAAATCTAAAATCAGCTTATTCATCATTTTTAATGGAACAATAATATGCCATTACCTTCATAATAACACAGCTTGTACAGCCATTCCCCAATTGATGGGCATGTAATCATTTTCCAATTCTGTGCTACTACAAAAAGCAGCTACAAACATTTTTGCACATGTGAGTCTTTTTTCCTCCTTTATGGGATACAGACCCAATAATGGCACTGCTGGGTCAAAGGATATGCACAATTTTATACCTTTTGGACATAGTTCAGATTGCTCTTCAGAATGGTTGGATCAGTTCACAATTCCACCAATAATGCATTAACGCCCCAGTAACAAAATGATTTCTATGATTTGGTCTTTTTGTTAGAGCTAAGAGTTAGAAATTGAGGGCACGCCCATTAATTGGGGAATGGTTAAACAAACTATGGTATATGATTGTAATGAAATATTATTGTGCTATAAGAAATGACAAGCAAGATGATTTCAGAAAAACCTGGAAAAACTTATATGAACCGATGCATAGTGAAGTGAATAGAACCAAGAGAACATCATATACAACAGCAACATTGTCCAATGAAGAATTGTGAATGACTTAGCTATTCTCAGTAATACAATGATTCAAGACAATCCCAAAAAGACTAATGATGAAATATACTATCCACCTCCAGAGAAAGCATTGATATTGATTAAATATAGACAAAGAATGCTATTTTGCTTTTTTTTCATTCTTTTTCTTTCTAGTCTTTTTGTACAAAATGACTAATATGGAAATGTTTCACATAACTGCACATATATAGCATATGTCTGATTACCATTTCAGAAGGGGAGAGACCAGGGAGAAAAAGAGGAAAGGAATTTGAAATTCAAACTTTAAATTAGAATGCTAAAAATGGGGAAAATTTAAATAAAACAAAATATTTCTGTCTTTATACATTTGATTTTGAGATTTTATGCCTAAATACATGGCTAGTTTTTGTGTAGGTGCCAGATAGCACTCTTAAAGAAAGATAGTCTTTTATGTCCTCTATTGACTTTCTCCATTAGTCTTTCATATTTAAATTTTCTAAAATTCTATGCATTGTGATAGACTTGGCTCTTTTCAACAATGAGGTGATTCATTGAGGCCACTTCCAATAGACTTATGATTTTTATGATGAAGAGAGCTATCTGCATTCAGAGAGGCCTATAGGGACTAAATATAGATCACAACATGTATTTACACCTTTTTTGTTATTTTCTTATTTTCTTTCTCATTTTCCTTTTTGATCTGATTTTTCTTGTGCAGTATAAGAAATGTAGAAATATGTTAAGAAGAATTGCACCTGTTTAACCTATTGTGGACTACTTGCTATCTAGGGGAGTAGATAGATGGGGAGGGAAGGAGAAAAATGTGGAACACAAGGTTTTTCAAGGCTGAATGTTGAAAACTGTCTTTGTATGTATTTTGAAAAATAAAAGGCTATTATTTTAAAAAATAAAATTTTATTTACTTCACCTCAACTTATTTTATGGTTAGATTTATCTAGCTCTGACAGGGAAAAGTTGAGTCACCCATTAATATAATTTTTCTTCTGTAACTCACTTTTAAGAATTTGGATGCTATACTACTTGGTGCATATATGTTTAATATTGATATTACTTCACTGTCTATGGTAGCCTTTAATAAGACATATTTTCCTTCTCTTTTAGATTTTTTGCTTTTGCTTTGTCTGGAACTACAATTGTTACCCCCGCTTTTATTTACTTATTTATTTTTTTACTTCAGCTACAATCTAGTATATTCTGCCCTAGTCCTTTTCCTTTACGCTGTCTCTCTGTTTCATGTGTTTCTTATAAACATAATGAAGCATTCTATTTTTTAATGTACCCTATCTGCTTCTGTTTTATGAGTAGGTTCATCCCATTTACATTCACAGTTATGATCCTGGGAATTTTCATTTTGAGATCTCTTTCATGAGGTGATCTGTGGACTCTTTCAATTTCTATTTTTCTAGGTTCTAGGTTATGTTACATTTAGACAGGTATCGTGTCCAGGAATAAACAGGTCCTGCTGATCCTGCTGTCCTCTGACTTAGACCTCATTTGAAGTAGGAGATTCAGTTCTGGGCACCACATTTTAGGAAAGCTATTGATCATCTGGAAAGAATCTATAGGGAAAATAGGATGGAGAGAATTGATGCTAAATACGATCAAAGGAAGGGAATGAGATTGTCTGACCTAGAATAGCCTTAGTGGGCATTTGAGAGTTGTCTTTAAGGGCTATCTCATGAAAGAAGGATGAATCTTCTGCTGGCCCTAGAAGACATAACTAGAAGCAATGGATTGAAAAACTAAGAAGGAAAATAGAAATCTGGCATAAAAGAAAACTTCCTAACGATTGGAGCTAAGCCATAGTTGAAAGAAATTCACTTTCTTGGGAAATGAAGGCTTACGAAGAAATGTGTTAACCTGACACTATGTAAAGTCAAACAAGAAAGTGCTGAATCTGGAGAATGAAAATAACTGCCAAACTTCACATAAAGGCTGAGATTCAAGTTATCTTTTAACATAGGAGAGGGGAAAGTGGGAGCTTTCTCAATAGAGGAACTGAGTCACTTAGAGAGCTGAGTGGAGGAGGGACCAATGAAGGAGAAACAACTACTCCAAAGTCTAGAAATAAGGAAGCTAGATCCTTACAGGTATAAGCAGGCCCAGATGCATCTGCCTGAGTGCCCAATCGGCTACAGAGATTAGGCAGAGTACTGTTTGAACAGAGAGTGAAGCAGGCAGTAATGTCTCAGCCCAGTTGGGTTGGTGCTTGGGCAACAGAGACAGGATAGGGGGATAGGGATGGGAGGGGGAAGAAATACAAATAAACTACAATTAAGGTAAGACCTTCAGAAGATGCATTTGAATGACATCTGCAGGAGGAGGAAGGAGAAATGCTGACTTCATCACAAGAAATCTGGGGAAGAGAAATGGTTTAAGGCATGAATCAAGGAGGGATCTCTGGCAGCTAGCCTGTCCCCCCTTCTCTTTAGCTGGAGGTACTTGGACTAAGGGGTAGCAACGTGGCTTTGGCCCATGAACTTCTCATAGGCTTGGACTGAGCTTTAGCTTGAATGAGGAATGTTCAACAAAGTTCAACAATACAAGTCTAGGCAAATTACTACATGACCTCAATCAATAACCAGCAAGTATTACGTGCCATCCATGGGCCAAGCATATGCTGAGATACAAATAAAGAAAATGAAATAATTCCTGCTCACTGACATAAGGAGGAATAGTATGTCCAGATCTCAAATCTTATTTTAAAGCAGCAGTCATCAAAACCATCTGGTATTTATTTTAAAAATAGAGGAGAACCCTGGAACAGACTAGACAAGAGAGAATCAGAAACAATGGAAGCAAAAAAATAATATCTGATAAACTGGAAAATGCCTAGGAAATAATCTAAAAAAAATGCTAAGAAAACTGGAAAACAATTTGGAAGAAATTAAGACTTAATTCAATACCTTACGTCATATTCTACAATATACTCTAAATAGATGGAGAAACTTTCATATTAATATTGAAGTTCATGCTATTTTAAAAAATTAGAGAAAAGAAACAAGTTACATACATTTTAAACTATGGGTAGTAGATGAATTCTTAACCAAAAAAGGGATAGAAGCAATTGTGGAAGAGAAAATAGGTAACCTTGACTATATGAAACTGAAACACTTAGGTACAAAATTAATGCAACCAAGATAAGAAGGGAAGCAGTAAATGAGAAAATTCTTTGTATCACATTTTTTCTGGTGAGATTTTGATTCAAAATGCAAATATGCGTGTACATGTATTTTTATAATATATAATCAAGTCATTCCCCAATAACTGGTCAAAAGAAACAAATAAACAGTGAGACAATCAATTGTCCAGGGTCACACAGTAGGTAAGTGTCAAATGCCTGAAGCCAAATTTGAATTCAGGTCCTCCTGACTCCAGGGCCAGTGCCTTACTCAAGGTACCACTTCACTGCCCCATAAGAATTACAGATTATTAATAACCACATGAATGTTCTTAATCATTAATAAGATGAATACAAGTGAAAACTGAGGTTTTACCTTAGATCTAACAAATGGGCAAAGATAACAAAAATCAGGAATAGTCAACATCAGAGGGATTGTGGTAAGCTAGATGTTAGTGCATTGTTGATAGAGTTGAGAATCAGTACAATATACTAAAATTGGAACGATACAGAGAAGATTAGCATGGCCCCTGCACAAGGATGACATGCAAATTCGTGAAGCGTTCCATATTTTTTTGTAAGGGTTAATGTTGAGGAATTACCCACACATATGTTATACAAATAAAATAAAATAAAAAAATAAAAAATATAATTAAATTCATAATAAAAAATGGAATTGTGAGACTCAAAAAAATAATAATAATTTAGAACTTTGCAAATAAAATGCCCCTATCTTTTGACCCAGACATCACTACTAGGCTTCTACACCAAGAAATTCATTGATATAAAGCTACCACATATATTTAAATATATTTAGTAACACTTTTTTGTGATAGCAAAGAATTGGAAACAATTGATTGGAAATGGCTATGTAAATTTAAAACATAAATATAATGGAATATTACTGAGCTGGTAAAAAAAAAAAAGGAGATGGAGAGGCAAATGTGATGAATATAGGGAAACAGAGATTTCCATCCATGAACTAGTTTAGAGTAAAGCAGAGCCAAAAAAAAAAAAGTACACAATTCTTACAACAGTGTAAATGCAAAGCACCACCAGAAAAAAAAATCAAAAATGAATATTGCAAAATTACTAAGAATAATTATGGCTAGAAAGATACTACCAAAAAGATACTCCTGTGCTGCCCATCTACAGAGGAGGGAGGTCCATGAATGAGATACTTTACACAGATTTTCAGTGTATTGATCAGTTTTGCTGTTCTTTTTGGAATTAGCTTTTTTGCCTTAAAAATATTATACTCTCTGGGAGGAGGAAGAGGGATATAGAGGGAGACAGTGATGTGGAAACAAAAAACAAGACATTCTTGTAACAAATAATACCTACTCCAAGGGGTACCTTTTAATGGGAGAAGGAAAGGCTAAGGAGTGCGTGGGACAGCTAGGACCCCTGCCCAAATTAAAATCAGAAACTCTCAATATAGAGAAGCAAAAAGGGACTTATTACAGTCTCCTCAGAAAGGACAACTCCCAACAAGGTGTCATAAGTAAAGAAGTGCAAAGCACAAACTGCAAAACACAAAATTATACAGACCCTAATCCAGAAATCGCCCACCCCCCCCCATCCCCTTCTGGCCTTTTCTCCCATTGGCTAGGGGAATCCAAGCTTATATCCAAAAGTGGAAATCTACCCCAGAGACAAAGAATACTAGTCATTAACACACTCTTTACCTTATTAGGTACTTAAATGCTAATGAAAAGGGGAGGGGGAGGAAAAGACAGGAGAGGAATGTAAATTTATCTAAGATAATCAAATACCTATAGTATTATCTATAACTTAACTTGTTATTGCAAAGTATCAAGTTAGGGCATTGGTCGAGGCCATATTCTTATGAGAGATCTCCACTTGGTTCATCCCATTCAATCCCTCCTCTTATTTAGTAATTTAATTTATTTAAGTATTAATTATATAATATAATTATATTAATTAATTTAAAGAACTCTCCCACCATTCTTGATACATTTTCTCAGCCATCTTCCTCTCAGTCTCCTATCCCTCGGGGCCTTGTTTCTCTACCTGAGTCCATCCTAGTCCTTTTAATACTTTAACTCTAACTGGACATCTCCCTTCAGGTTGTTCAGTCTTTACCATCCTGACCTAGTACATGTCTGTACTACCCTTGTGGTAAGCTATATCACACAGGGGAGACAGAAGGGAGTAGTGTGACTCCACTTAAAACTATAAGCAGGAACCAAAGAATCTGTTTCCACCAGCAGCCTCCAGACTAAGACCACCAAGAAGTACTGAATGGAGAGGACCAGGTCTAGAATGGGACATGGGCCAATTTTCTGATGGCAATTTGGCAATTTTCTTCACTACCTATCCAATATCAATTTTCACACAGCAAGTGGATAGATTTAATTTCCTACAAACTCCACCTTATTCAGCCAATAAGTAGTCTAAATACAATGTATGCTGGAGTACTGCTTTTCTAGTCTGAGTGGTCTGATCTGCTAACAAATCTAGTTTCTTTGTCATCTGGTTAGTAATTATTTCAACTATGGCTTGGAGTCTAATGAGGCATATAAATTGGGGTTCTGTGTCCCCAACTCCCATCTGGGGCAATCTATCATCCCAACCATTTGCATTCCCAATAATTACAGTGGGTAACCCTTGACAAATAAAGATGCCTATTACGAAGGTCAGCTAAAAGAAATAGATATGTATCTAAAAACAGATAAATGACTAAGCCAAATACCTACATATTTAGGATATAATGACCACAAATTTTCAGATTGAGAACTTCGAGATCTTACATATTTGAATTGGCTTCTGGTTTCTACTGGGTCCTTAACCTGATTATAGAAATTTGCTATAAGAATAAAAAGCAGGTCAAGCCATTCTCCAATTGATAAATGGTCAAAGGATAGGAACAGACAATTTTCAGATGATGAAATTAAAACTATTTCTAGTCATATGAAAAGGTGGTCCAAATCACTATTGATCAGAGAAATGCAAATTAAGACAACTCTGAGGTACCACTACACACCTGTCAGATTGGCTAAAACACAGGAAATGATAATGATGAATGCTGGAAGTGATGTCAGAAGGCTGGGACACTGATACATTGTTGGTGGAATTGTGAACGGATCCAGCCATTCTGGAGAGCAATTTGGAGCTATGCTCAAAAAGTTATCAAACTGTGCAACTGTCCTTTGACCCAGCAGTGTTTCTATTGGGCCTATATCCCAAAGAGATCTTAAAGGAGGGAAAGGGCCCCACATGTGCAAGAATGTTTGTGGCAGCCCTTTTTGTAGTGGCTACAAACTGGAAACTGAAGGGATGCCCATCAATTGGAGAGTGGCTGAATAAATTATGGTATATGAATATTATGGAATATTATTGTTCTGTGAGAAATGGTCAGCAGGACGATTTCAGAGAGGCCTGGAGAGACTTGCATGAACTGATGCTGAGTGAAGTGAGCAGAACCAGGAGATCATTATACACGGCAACAACAATACTACATGATGATCAATTCTGATGGATGTGGCTCTCTTCAACAATTAAATGTTTCAAACCAGTTCCAATTGTTCAGTGAAGAAAGCCATATACACCCAGAGAGGAATGTGAGGTGTGGACCACAACATAACATTTTTTATGCTCTCAATTGATGTTTGCTTGCATTGTGTTTCCTTTCTCTGATTTTTTTTTCTTGTAGATACAATTTTTCTTGCACAAAAATGATAAGTGCGGAAATATGTATATATATATATTCGATTTGTCAAGTATTTTAACATAATTAACATGTAGTGGATATCCTGCCATCTAGGGGAGGGGTGGGGAGTAGGGGGGAAAAATTTGTAACAGAAAGCTTTATAAGGGTTAATACTGAAGAATTACCCATACATATGTTTTGCAAATAAAAAGCTTTAATAAAAAAATAATAATAAAGTTACATGTATAATCCTCCCATATAGAATAAATGTAAACAGTTTAAACTTTAAAAAAAAAGAAAAAAAGCAAGGACATGATTATAATCAAAAATTGATCTTTAGACCTCAACCTGAGAGTATATACATGACAGTATAAAGTATCCTTAGCTCAGTTGGGCTTTAGGTAATTTTGTGAAATAACAATTCCACCTTATAATCAGACTTAAGAATAATCAGACGGGTTTTTATTCAAAGAAATGTTACTGGGAAACTGAGTCAGAAGGATCCCACCTCAAGTGGAAGCCAAGATTGTCCTCCCAACTCTTGCCCAGATACTAACCTCTGCCTGTAGTAATTCAAGATCATATTCCTCTGAGTAGCTTGAGGCATATCCCTTTCAGATGATGGATTACTAACTTGATGATCCATCAAACAATCATACCTGAACTCCAAATATTAATTACAGTCCCAAAAGATTTTATCTCAAATAGAAAGTCTCATCAATTAAAGCTTCAGGCGAATTTAGTTCTCAAGGATCCCATATCCTAAATAAGTATTGACTATATCTACTTACATTGATAACAGAAAGAGATTCATCCTAGAAAGTTCACAGCTTATCTTCACATTTAAGTAGATGGGTTTAAATTCAACATTACACAAATCATTTTACTTTAAGATGCTCAATAACCAATCTATATCAAAAAATATTCAGATATTAACCATGTTTAAAGGGACAAAGACATAGACCACTGTTCTCAGAATCTCTCTAAATAATGGGAACAGTTTTAAGATGACTCAATACAACCAATGAAAACTCATTGAATATATAACATATTATCCTAATTTCTCATTAAAGAACCCTATCAAAATTAATAATTTCTTCATACAAAAAATGTTAATTGAACTTCCCCCAATCAAGGAGTTCCTATAAACTTTTCTGGAAATATAAAAAGCAGGTACAATACCAATATTATTAAAATTCTTCTAAGCACAATTAATCTCCCCTCCCACCAAGACATTCCTAATTGCCCTGGGGCAAAGTCAGTTTTAGAGATTATAAATTGTCCTTACCAGTCCATTCTTGAGATTCCTCCACAGGTCTTTTAATCTTGGTGTTTTCAGTCTCCAGAATGCAATCTCACTCATCTGTAATGTGTGGTAAAGTTCTTCCCACTCTGTTGCTTCCAGGACTTAGTAAACACCCACTCTTCTGGAATTGTAAACTCCAAAGGTGTCACCTGGGCCAGCAATCCCTGCTTCCTAAGGGCTGAAAGGGATAAGAACACTGCCAGTATATAATTCCTTAAAAACTCATCCTTTGGTTCAAAAAAGGGCATTTCCCTTTCTCCTCCCAAATAAACCAAATAGAATCTCACAGGGGAAGATCTTAGATCACTTCTGGGGACAGTTCTAATTCTTTTTTTTTTTTTTTTTTTTTTTTTTTTTTGGGGTGGAAATTGGGGTTCAGTGACTTGCCCAGGGTCACACAGCTGTTACATGTCTGAGACCAGATTTGAACTCAGGTCCTCCTGACTTCAGGGCTGGTGCTCTATCCACTGCGCCACCTAGCTGCCTGACAGTTCTAATTCTTTAACAAAGCAAAAGGCAAACATTTGATCCAAGGCAATTTAGTCTCTAACATCAATTTAATAATCCATTTTTTAAGAATCTGATTCATTCTTTCCATTTTCCCCATGAGGGCAGATGCCCAGGTGTATGGAATTGTTGCTCAATGTGCAATCCCTCCCCATTATTTCTTTTTTTTTATTAATACTTTTTATTTGCAAAACATATGTATGGGTAATTCCTAAACATTAACCCTTACAAAGCTTTCTGTTACAAATTTCCCCCCCCTACTCCCCACCCCTCCCCTAGATGGCAGGATATGCACTACATGATAATTATGTTAGAATACTTAAGAAATCGAATATATGTATAGTTATTGCATCATTTTTTGTGCAGGAGAAATCATATCTACAAGAAAGAATAATCTGATAAAGGAAATACAATGCAAGCAAACCTCAATAGAGAACATGAAAATGTTATGTTGTGGTCCACATTTCACATCCCTCTCTCTAGGTGTATATGGCTCTCTTCACCAAACAATTGGAACTGGTTTGAAGCATTTCATTGTTGAAGAAAGTGATGTCCATTAGAACTGATACTCATATAGTATTGTTGTTGCCGTGAATAATGATCTCCTGGTTCTGCTCACTTCACTGAGCATTAGTTCATGCAAGTCTCTCCAGGCCTCTCTGAAATCGTCCTGCTGGTCATCCTCCCCATTATTTCTTATAAAACCTTAGAAGTAAAGTATGTTCCACTATCAAAATCAATAGTCTCTATCAATCCATTCGAAGGTACAATTTGTTCCAGTGTTAATCCACTAACTCATCTTAAGGCAGCAGAGCTCAGAGGAAAGCTTTCCCCCAATACTATCAAACAGTCCACTATAACCAGTAAATATCTCAGTCTTCCCACCAGTGTCATTTCAAAAAAACTTAATTTGAATATTCTGGAGTCAGGCTCCCTCCCACCAGAGGAACACCTCCTCAATATCTTATTTATCTTTAGACATTCTGATACAACTTGTTTTACAATTATATATATCACTTAGAGAACCCTAGAGAATCAACTAAAAAACTATTAGAATTAATCCACAACGTGAGCAAAGTTGCAAGATACAGAATAAATTTACATAAATCAACATTTTTATACATCACTAGCAAAATCCAACAGCAAGAAATACAAAAAGAAATTCCATTTAAAATAACTGTTGATAGTATAAAATATTTGGGAATATATCTGCCAAGGGAAAGTCAGGATCCATATGAGCAAAACTACAAAACACTCTCCACACAAATAAAGTCAGATCTAAACAATTGGAAAAATATCAAGTGCTCTTGGATAGGTCGAGCGAATATAATAAAGATGACAATACTACCTAAACTAATCTATTTATTTAGTGCTATACCAAACTTCCAAGAAATTATTTTACTGACCTAGAAAAAATAACAACAAAATTCTTCTGGAAAAACAAAGGGTCAGGAATTTCAAGGGAATTAATGAAAAAAAAAGCAAATGAGGGTGGCCTAGCTGTGCCAGATCTAAAACTATATTATAAAGCAGTGGTCATCAAAACCATTTGGTACTGGCTAAGAAACAGAGTAGTGGATCAGTGGAATAGGTTAGGTTCACAGGACAAAACAGTCAATGACAATAGTAATCTAGTGTTTGATAAACCCAAAGATGTCAGCTTTGGGGATAAAAACTCACTATTTGACAAAAACTGCTGGGATAATTGGAAACTAGTATGGAAGAAACTAGGCACTGACCCACACCTAACACCATATACCAAGATCGAAATGGATTCATGATTTAGACATAAAGAATGATATTATAAACAAATTAGAACAATGTAGGATGGTTTACCTCTCAGATCTGTGGAAGAGGAAGGAATTTGTGCCAAAGAAGAACTAGAGATCATCATTAATCACAAAATAGATAATTTTGACTATATCAAGTTAAAAGGTTTTTGTATAAACAAAATGAATGCAGATAAGACTAGAAGGGAAGCAATAAACTTGGAAAACATTTTTACATTCAAAGATTCTGACAAAGGCCTTATTTCTAAAATATATAGAGAATTGACTCAAATTTATAAGAATTCAAGACATTCTCCAATTGATAAATGCTCAAAAGATATGAACAGACAATTTTCAGATGAAAAAATTGAAACTATTTCTAGTCATATGAAAAGGTGGTCCAAATCACTATTGATCAGAGAAATGCAAATTAAGACAATTCTGAGGTACCACTACACACCTGTCAGATTGGCTAAGATGACAGGAAAAGATAACAATGAATGTTGGAGAGGATGTGGGAAAACTGGGGCACTGATACATTGTTGGTGGAACTGTGAACGGATCCAACCATTCTGGAGAGCAAACTGGAACTATGCTCAAAAAGTCATCAAGCTGTGCATACCCTTTGACCCAGCAGTGTTTCTACTGGGCTTATATCCCAAAGAGATCTTAAAGGAGGGAAAGGGACCCACATGTGCAAGAATGTTTATGGCAGCCCTTTTTGTAGTGACAAGAAACTGGAAACTGAAAGGATGCCCATCAACTGGAGAATGGTTGAATAAATTATGATATATGAATGTTATGGAATATTATTGTTCTGTAACAAACAACCAGCAGGATGATTTTAGAGAGGCCTGGAGAGACTTGCATGAACTGATGCTGAGTGAAATCAGCAGAACCAGGAGAACATTATACATAACAACAATACTACAGGATGATCATCAATTCTGATGGACATGGTTCTCTTCAACAATGATGTGATTCAAACCAGCTCCTATTGTTCAGCGATGAAGATAGTCATATACATCGAGAGAGAGGCCTGAGGGAACTGAGTGTAAACCACAACATAGCATTTTAACGCTTTCTGTGAATATTTCCTTACATTTTGTTTTCCTTCTTAGGTTGTTTTTATTTTTTTTCCTAGATCTGATTTTTCTTGTGCAGTAAGATAACTGTATAGATATGTATACATATATTGGATTTGTCATATAATTTAACATATTTAACATGTTTCAGACTACCTGTCATGGCAGGGGGGGAGAGAAGGAGGGGAAAAACTTGGAACAAAAAGAAAAGTTTTGCAAAGGTCAATGTAGACCAGAGAGAAGGATGTGAAATGTGGACCACAACATAACATTCTCATACTCTCAATTAATGTTTGCTTACATTGTGTTTCCTTTATCTGATATGTCTTTTGTGTAGATATGTTTTTTTCTTGAACAACAATAAGTATGGAAATATGTATTCATATATTCGATTTGTCAAGTATTTTAACATAATATGTAGTGGATATCCTGCCATCTAGAGGAGGGGTAGGGAGTAGGGGGGAAAATTTGTAACAGAAAGCTACGTAAGGGTTAATGTTGAAGAATTACCCATACATATGTTTTGCAAATAAAATAAAATATAAAAAGAGGTCAATGTAGAAAAATCACTCATGTTCTGTAAATAAAAAGCTTTAATTAAAAAAAATACAATTACATATATCCCCCTATATGCCAAATTTCTTGCTTTTATTTCTTTGTTAAAGGGAGAAAGCAAGATAAACTTTAAGATTCAGAATATAGGTAATATCTAAATAACTTTGGACCAAATTTCACAAAATTTATGCCATATATCCATCAGGGCTGACAATGTTAAAGCACAACTCATACAATTTTTACAAATTGCCCAATATAAATATATTTCATCTAATTAGGAGATACAAACATATGACCTCTTTAGATAAGTTACCAGAGAATTTTGTTTTAATACTCAATTTTTTAAAAACTTAAAATCAAATTAAATAGATTTAAACTTTTAGTATCAATACTTCAATATTAATACACACATAATTTTAAAATCTTATACCAGAATAAACAAGTTCACAATTTTACCATGTACTAGTTAATAGTAATTATCTGATCAAAGATGTTGGGGAACCAGCCCCAGAAAAATCCAAGCCAGTCAGGGACAAAAGCATTGCCAGGACAGATTCCACAAACCTTTCCAAGGGAGAGAAGCATGGAAAATTTCAGAGAGGGTGGGGTTTGTTTTATTTTGTTTTGTTTTGCAGGGTTTTTTTTTTTGTAAGCCTCATGGTTCAGGCCCGAAGAAGGCTTTTAGCCATGTAAATTCGGTCTACTTAAAAATACTATAAACTCAAGTTAGGTGATATAGTGCCAAGCTACTTAATGTTTAGTCTCATAAACCCCAGAATCTGCTCAAATGTTTTAGCAGTTCTATAACCTTAATTATTTCTGCAGACCCAAATTGACCAGTTCTAGATCCACAGAAATGTCAATTTTTTTTCCTTTTTAATGTGGCAGTTAAAAATGTTCCCCATTTCAGAACTAGCCCTCCTTTTCTCTAGCTAAAAAAGCTATTTGCATAAATCCAATTATGTACAAACCAAGTGCTTGAGGTTCACCTGCCCAAACAAAACCACAGTATTTAATCATTTTCTTTTTGTTCTTCCCTGTAAACTTTGGTACTTCATCCCAATTCTTCCTAAATTCCAAGACACTAGGTTTTTAAAGGCAGGTACCTTAATTGTTCCTTTCCCATGATTCACAGTATCTTGTCCTCTGATGGACAACTCACCTGATCTTACCAAAGGGAAATGGGAGCATCCTTACGGACTCAACTGCTTAATGTATCTCAACTCCAGTCACCCAGGTGGTTCACCAATTACTGTCAAAGGCAAAGTACTCTTGCAGACTCTAACCACTTAAGAGCTTCTCTTCCCCTTCACCAGTTTGTTACCTGTGTTGTGCATGACTTACCTGACTGATTCCAAACTTTTCTCTGCTGGCTTATCTCCTGAGCCAAATTAATCCTCTGTCTTCACTAGCCCACTTCTGTTTTTGCTTTCTCCAAGTGTCTTTCAGGAATTTACCCGATTAGAGCTGGAGTTCCTGAGCTGAGTCCAAGGACCACCAGATAACTCTCTGAAGGGCACCTGTCCAAGAATTCAGGAGAGGAAGAGATTCCTCACAAAAAGGAAATATCCCACCCAGAGTGAGCCCCCAAAACTGTGTGAGACAGCTCTAACCTCTACCCAAAATAAAATCAGAGACTCTCAAAGTTAAAAGCAAAAAGGGATTTATTATGATCTCCTGAAAAAAGGCAACTCCCAACAGACAAGGTATCATCAGTAAAGGAGTGAAAAGCACAAACTGCAAAATACAAGATTATATAGACCCTAATGCAGAAGCCTCCCATCTCTTTCTGACCTTTTCTTCCAATGGCTAGGGGAATTCAGGCTTACATCCTAAATCTACCCCAGAGACAAAATACTAGTCAATAACACACTCTTTACCTCATTAGGTACTTAAATGCTAATGAAAGGGGTGGGGAAGAACAGGAGGGGAATGCAAGTTTGTCTAAGATAACTGACACCTGCAGATTTTACCTATAGCCCAACTTGTTAAGCAAAGTAACAATTAGGGAAAGGTGGAGATCATCTTCTTATTAAGTGTTCACTCAGTTCATCCTCTTCAGGAGTAATCAGCTATAGCAGATTCCCCTTCAGGAGGGTCACTTGTCAGTTGTGTTATGGTGAGGATTCTTGTTATGGATCTCTTTCTTTGGAACTGCTCAATACCAACTTTTTCCACTCCAAGGTTCTTAGTCCTATTTCTCATATTTTCTCTGAGCTTGTGTTTTTGAAATTCAGTTCACTCTTCCTGTAGCAACTCTTATTCCTAGCTCACCTTCCTTAATCCAGAATGGCTTCCCTCCATTGCCATCACTTGGAGAAACTTTCTAGGGAGTTTCCCATTTCTAGTTTATGTTTCACGGCAGTTCTTGCCATGGTGGTGTTATGGCACTAGCAAGCTCCTTTTCTGCCATTTTCCCTATCCTAAGGTGACCAGTCCTACTTGAAATTGTCCCATTGGCTATGTTAGAGGAAGATACATTCTTAGATTCCATCTTCTCAAGCCACAAAATCGAAGGTCAATGTTTTGTCCAAACTCAGAACAGGAATCCACTCTGTGACATCCTGGATAATCTAGTAACCTTTGGCAAAATGCATATAAGACAGTTCATAAACCTCTCCTGATGCCCCTAACTGCTGGAGCCCTTTATCCCCAACTCCCTTGTACTTCCTTTACAGGTACATCCCACTCTTTGTGGCTCCATTTGGGATTTCTTGGCAAAGATCCTGGAGTGGTTGGCCATTTCCTTCTCCTGTTGATTTTATATAGAAACGGAGGCTAATAGGGCTAAGTGATTTGCCCAAGGTCACATACCTAGTGTCTGAGATCAGATTTGAATTCAGGAAAAGTAGTTTTCCTGATGGCAAGTAGGACATTCTATCCATTACGCTACCTAGTGACCCTATCTTGTACTTACATACTTTCTATTTATTCTGTATGTTTATATTATGAGAAACTATTCCATAGGAATGATGAGTTCTGTATATTAGTTATGAACTGCATTATTATAAATTCACTTGCCTAATCATAGAAAGCCAACTAAAGGCACTCTACCCTTATTTTTCCTTGTCATGGTGGCCAAGCCCAATGTGGCGGAGCTGACAACTACATGGAAAGTACCCCCAACTTATTTTTGTACCTCTGGACCACTCTTTCTTGTCCAACGTAAATAGGTAACAATCTTATGCCCACTAAGTCAGTGAAGATGCCCCATGCTTCACCCAACCCAAGATCCCACCACTAACCTACCATTTCTAGCAGATGCATCATTTTAAATCTTCAAAGAAAGATCTATCAACCAACTGGATTCTATATTTTGTGTGGCTCCTCTAGAGAGTGTTCAGGTATCAAATCATATAAAAATAAGGCCTTTGAGGAAAGGGCATCTCAGATCATAAAGATCTGTGGGGACAGTGGACCCTTTAATAAGATGACATTATTTAAGAGCTCTGTCTCTTACAGACTGGACAATTTTAAAACTCAATATATATTTTATTTTAGGTAGGTACAAGAATATTTATATATGTATATATGTGTATATATGTATATATATACACATACTTGCACATATGTCTATGTGCATATAAGTATTTTGTTTAATCACCTTTCAGTCATGTTCTTGGGGTTTTTTTGGCAAAGATATTAGAGTAGTTTGCCCTTTTTTTCCCCAGTTCATTTTACAGATGAGCAAACTGAGGCAAAAAGGGTTAAGCAACAGGCCAGGGTCACACCACTAGACAGTGTCTGAGGCCAGATAACTTCCATTTGAATTATTTTAGAAAAGTTCTTAAAATCACTTAGTCTTTTGTCATATTATCTTTGCTTCTAGCTTTGCTAGACATGAAGGGATCAAGCATTAGGTTATATTAAAAAGGCTTTACCCCTCCAATTCCTGGTAGGCAGGAGCTTACTATCTTCCATACAGGTGGATGAACTATGGAAATGTCCCATCCAGCAGGGATTTACAGGATGCACTCAGGAGACCTGATACAAAGCAGAGATAACAGGTGCTCAAGAGACGCCAGTGATGAGACTTCAGAGCTGCTCGGATTCTCAGCTGGTCTTTTCATGTTGCCCTCTGCTACTCTCTGCAGAACTACATGTCATCTCAGTTAGGCATGGGGTCACCTTAGGTGGGAATTACTCTCTATGGGGACATCCACTGGCCTAATCATTATCAAATGGTTCTTGGCCACCACCTGTTGCTCTTTCCTGCCTCCTTCTGGGCTGTAATAGCCAGGAGGCCTCCCCTTTGCAAGGAGGCACCAGTAAAAATAAATGGAAGGGGGCAGCTAGGTGGCACAATGGATAGAGCACCAGCCCTGAAATCAGGAGGCCTGAGTTCAAATCCGACCTCAGACACTTAACAGTTCCTAGCTGTGTGACAAGTTACTTAACCCCAATTGCCTCAGCAAAAAATTAAAAAAATAAAATAAATGGATGCAACTTCAATTTCATCTCCCCTGGAGCACCCTATTGTCAAGAGACATTTTTGTCCCCTGGATCACTTAATCTGCAAATATGTATTAAATACCTACTATGTGCCGGACACTGACACTATCCCTCACTGCCCCCCCCCCCAGCTGATGCTCTAGGTTATTGTTATTTAGTCATGTCCAACTCCTCATGCATGATCCCATTTGGGTTTTGATTTTATTTTTTGTTTCGGCAGAAATAATGTGGTTTATCATTTGTCTTCTCCAATTCGTTTTACAGATGAGGAAACTGAGGCAAACTGTTAGGGGACTTGCTCAGGGTCACACAGCTAGTAAATGTCTGAGGTCAGGCTTAAACTCAACTTCCTGAATCCAGGCATAGCAACCTAACCTTGCACCTCCTAGTTATCTCTTCTTCTAGACACATGCTCACAGTTCAAAAGAAGATATAGTGATTGCAGAGTAACCCTTGAGGGCTGGGATTGTTCCTTGTGGTTTTCCTGGCACATAGTGATTGTTTCATAAATACAGTTTGACTCAACTTCAAATTCAAAGAGGATCAGAGTAAATTAGTCAAAAACTATGGTCTGAGGATGAGTTCCAGGACTTGGTTTCTGGGAGGCCAGCTTTCCTCCCATGAGTTGTGCCCGGAGGAGGCTTCAAGGACATCATCTGGGCTCATTGTGTACCCAAAGTACTTTAAAAGACACAAAAAGTGCTATCACATAAAATACAGAATTGCACTAGAAAGCAACCTGTCTTAAACTGAGGATTGCAGTTCCACGTGGGGTCTCCTGGCTGAATGTGAGGGTTCCAAAATTATTTATCTGTAAATGTTAGATTTGCATGCCTACTTTATATACCTAGATAACCGTCTGGAAAATTTTCTTAAAAATGGGGTCGAGACCTGTAAGGCCCCCTCAAGGACAGCTCTCCATAAATAGAACCCGACAATGAGTCCGGTAGTTTTCTCTATTTCACATTGAACTAAAATGATATTTATTAACACATTAGGGGCCTTTGCCTTCTGGAGCACTATCTTGGGAGTTTCTCAAGTCTCAGCTCTCCAGGGGCACCATATACAGGACCACAGATGGGACAGATGAGGTTCCCGGCACCCTAATTTTCCCCCCTTGGGGCCACTAAACATTCCCTCCCATTGTGACATAGGCCTGCGGTGTCAAGGTGAGGAGGGATGCTTCACAAAGGGGAAAGGGCAATACATCGAGGGGCCCAGGAGCTACAACTTCTTTCCCTCAAACTGACCTCAGCTCTCCACTTCTGCCCCCCTGGGGGCTGATCCCTCCTTAGCCCTCCCCCCTTTCCTCCCTTTCCCCACCCCTCTCAAAGACTCCTTCCCTTCCTGGGTGGGCTTCCATCGCCACCCCCTGCCGCCCCCTCTCCTTAAGTCCAGTGCTCCCCTCCCACTCCCTCCTCTAGTTCCGGGGGCAAAGGTCCCCTATAGAATTCCGTTCCCCGCCCTGAGATCTCTCCTCCAGCTCCCATTCCTCTTCCAGACAAAGACCCCCAATTTGGACCTCTGAGGGTGCCCCCTTCCCATTCCCTGCCTAAGCCTCCCACCCCTTCTCTGAGCCCCCTGCTCATCCCTCCTGCCCCGCCCAGTTTTGCCCCTTCCCAGCTTCGTCCTAAGCGAACCCCCGTTTCATCTCCACCCCCTCCTCTTTAGGGGTCTCCAGCCCCTCCAACGGTCCTCTGCGCTCCCAACGCCTCCCCAGAACGGTCGCGCGTACATCGCCTCCCCCGCCCTCCCGCGCCCCCTCCTACCCTCTCCCAGACACTAGAACCCCCGTCCCCGCAGCCGCAGAAGCCGCCGCCGCTGCCGCCGCTGCCGCCGCCTCAGGTCTCCGCTGGGGCCCCCCACCCCCTTCCTCCCAGCTCCCGCTCCCCGCCCCGATCCCTTTTGGACCCGCGCTACCCCCGCCTGTCCCACTCCGCCTTACAGTCCGCGGAGTCGTGGCCCCGCCCCCAGCCCGTCAGCCACCACAGGGACCCGCCCCCGCGGTTCCTCCCCCTGCTCTGGATCCGGCCCCTGACCCTCCCGGTCCTCGCTGACCCCTTCGCCCTCTCTCGCCCTCTGCCGGCAGCCGCCCTCTAAAGGGAGGCTGGGCCCGCGGGGTCGCCCCGAGGAGGAGGTGGGACATCCGTCCTCCTTTCCGGAAGTGACGCGGGAGTGTCAACATGCAAGATGGCGGCGCATCACAGGCAGAACACGGCGGGGCGGCGGAAAGTGCAGGTAAGGGGCCCCGGGGGCGGAGCGCGGGGCCCTCCAGGGGCCTCCTCCCATCCAGGGCGCCTCCCGAGGCCCGCGGGCCGGGTCCCACAGACCCAGTGTCGAGGCCGCCGCGAGGTACGGAGGGTGGGGAAAGGCGGGAGCGGAATCGGGCCGGCCTGGGCCCAGCGGCCCTGGCGCGCCCGCCGGGGGGCCGGAAGACCCGGGGGGGCCGAGGTTCGGGCCGCAGGTTCGGGCCTCGCTCCTATCAGCTCGTTGGCTGGAGGGTCGGGGCCGGAGCTGGTAAACCCAAACCCAGGGGCGCTTCAGGCTGCTGGAGGCGGGGGGGGAAAGGGGGTGGAGGTCCTCTATCCCTTCCCTGACCCCACCCTGGGATCAGTCAGCCCCTCCGTTTGTCCAGCAGCCCCCTGCAAACGGCCCCGCCCCGTGGGTAACTGTCACCCCTCAGAAGCCCAGGGAAAGGGGGAGGCCCTCCCCCTCACCTCTCCTCCTCCCCCGGTCGTGGACCCCCGCCTCTCCAATTTGGAACCCCCTCCCCCCAGCCCAGACTCTTCTTCCTAACCTCCCGTGCGGCCGAATCTTGAGCAGTTAGTGCCCTCTGGGGCCCCGAGAAGTGGGGGCCCTGGCCGGGGTCCTCTGGGGCTCCTGCCCAGCCGGGCCGCCTCCTCCCCAAGTAATGGTGATCCCTCGGATTCGGAACCCCACTACGCTTGTGTGTGTGTGTGTGCGTGCGCGAGTGTGTACATGTGAGTGTGATTGCGCGTGTGGTTTCCCCCCTCCCCGCCCTCCTCTGCGAGCTCGGGGCAGCCAGCAGCAGCCCTGGTCATCCTTGTGCCTGGCTTAGGACAGCCGTGCCCCCTGAAGATAGTTGGGGAAGGTTGGAAACCTTGGTTTCATCCGAGCCCATTCTGAGCCCCTCCGGCCTCGGTCGGGTGCGGTGTGCTTTCCATCTGGCTGCCAAGTTTCTGGGGGACGGGACCTGGGTGCTTGGGAGGACTTGAGCCGCCGTCGCGAGCCCTTCCTGGGGCCGCAGACCGCCTGCCATCGTTCTGCAAGCCAACTTAAGTCAGCCAAGGAGCTCCCAGTGTAGGAGCCCAAGCCCGGACCCCTTTGTCCTCAGCCCGGAGGGCTGTTTTCCCACCTGTGGCCTCAGGGGAGCTGGGAGACCAGTGGGAAGGGGTAGAGGGTGTTCATTCATTTGGCTTTTTTTTTTTTTTAAATAAGATTCTCTTCTCACAAGAAATCGTTCCAGCTTGTGTCATGCTAAGTTGGTGAAATGTGGAAAAGTTTTAATTTTTAAAGTTACCTGACACATCCATCCGGGGCATTAGACTTCTCAAAACCGCTGGCGAGGTTCTGTGAGTGGCTAGTGATTCTACTCCCACCCACTCTCTGCTTTATTAACTGCTATCATTGAGATCCCTCAGGAGCCAGTAGGGATTTAAAAGCATTCTTTCCCCCCCGTAGCTGAGCCCCCCAGCCTGCCCCTCTACTCCTTGGCAGAGTTCTTCCTTCCTGAGGCTTGTTACCACCCGAGTTCCTCCCTCTTGTGGTCGAGGGTCAGTTCCTTGAAGAGGTTAGGCATGATCCCCCTTCCCCCAAAAAAATACACATTTAGACATCATACGGACAGAGAGCCCTAATTCAAACAAACTCTCAGTGAAATAGCGAAACAAGTGAACAGATGTTCCTTGCGCATGCTGAACATCAGTTCTACTAGAGCATTAATTAAGCAGTAACTTGGGTTACTGAAGGTGTTACATCTTGGCCTGTTTGAAGTAGGATAGGGTCCCTTTCTCACAACAGAAATAGTGCCTTACCCTAACATATCACCGGGCAGATCCAGGCCCCTCAGAAAATCAGAAAAAAAACAAAAACAACACAAAAAAAAAAAAACCCGTGAGTTTCAAGTAATCCCGGAGAGAAGCTCAGGTCAGTGGTTATTTAACAATAGAAGTAAGAAAATTCTTTTTTAAAAGATAGAATTTATTTAGACAAAGGCACACTTATAATGAAAGGCAGTTTTTCCCCTAGTTATGTTATTATATTAAACTTTTCTGACAACTCTTTAACTCCAAATATGTCCGCACCTATGCCTGCTTTTGCAACCTGATAGAATTTTGCTAAAAATCTAAATATGTGCTAGCTTTGTTTAGTATGATTAATATGGATGCTATTTTAGGTTGAAAATATGTTGATGTAACTACTATTGGTGCTTCACAAAAAATCATTTCAACAAACTTTTAACAAAGTACAAAGAAAGGTTATCATCATTATTCTTGACTATTGCCTTATTTTTGACCTCAAAAGCATCCACCAACAAAACTTTTAAAGGGCATTGTTAAACAGGGTGGTGGTGGTAGGAAGGCAGTGTGTGTCATATAGGATGTAGGGATGAAAAAATTACATTAGTTACTTTTCATTGAGAGTTTTTTGCTCTATTTAATGCTTATACTAAGAAAGTTCCATTCAGCCACTATGGTTAATTTGCTTGCAAGCTTGGTTTTTTATTTTCATTATTTTAACATTCTCTTGTCTAGTTTTGTCATTTGTTGCCTCTCTGGGTCTTGGAAATGCCACAGCTGGCTTGCTTTAAAAACTTTGATTTCTAACTGATTTGAATTATGATGCTCCATATATTGCAGGCACACTCAGTAACAAGGTTTGGTTTCTGAAGTTCACTTAAGACGACGCCGTCTTTTACCAAATGGGTTTTGTCACAGGAGTGAATTAATCATCACTGACAAATGACTGAATAAAGTATTAGGCACCAATTGTGTGGCAGGCCTATTGGAGAGAGTAAAGGAGAAGTTTTTGAAGTTTGGAAGCCGCTTTAACATTAGAACCTGTCGTTTTCTCAATAAGAAAGCAAGTTCTTAAGAGACCGCTTAGTATATTGGTCCCCTTATAGGCCACATCTCTAAAATGATAATTCTTTTAAAGGGGAAACCTAGATTGCAATCTGTAATTAGCAGCCTCGCCCAGGCTTTATACAAACCAGATTGGGGGATGTGGGGTAAGGGAGTGCAGTTTATATAGTTGTAGCAATATAGTATTTCTTGAGTGATCATAAGCAAATTACTTCCTTTTCTCTGGTCCCACTTTGCTTGTCTTCAGAATTCTGTGATGTCTCAGGTCCCTTCACATCAAAATCCTATGGCTGTTTTTGATTTCGTACAATCAATCCTCTGTAAATATTTGTTGTCACTTGCTCCTGCTTTGTGTCATCTGCTTGCTCTTCCTTCAAAGCAGTAACTGCTCATGAGAATGTTGGGATAAGTAACAAGTTTACAGATAGCCTTCATTTGTAGCTTGTATATGAAACAACAGAACAAAGAATTTAACAATGACTAAGTTGTAAAGTAGGCTTTTTTGAATTATGAAGAATTTTGTCTTTCAGACATCACTTTTTTGGAGTTGCAATTTTTTCATAGAATAAACTTTTACAATTTACTTTGGATCTTGAGAAGCCTGCTAAAACGACTTCCTGTCCAACAACAGGAATCCATTTACAATGTAACTAAAATTGTGTACTGCACTTGAAAATTTCTTCACCACAACCCTTGGTGGGCAGGAAATAGAGGTGAGGTATTGGGACTTGTTCAAGGTCATGCAGATGTAAATTCCACAGCCAGAATTTGAATTTAGACCTGCACACTCAGTGTCGTTATCTCCCATCCCCCTCAGGATTCCAATTACTTTCCAGAATCTCAAAACCTCAGAGGTAGAGGGACTTCAGGAGTTCTCTGGTCCAATCTGGACCTGAACTAGACTCTCTTCTCTTAATAACTCTGACAGGTGGCCATATAACCTGTGCCTTAGGATTTCCATGAAGATTTGCATCTAGTGTGGGAAACATTGTGTTATATTTTTAATTTAATTTTTTATAATGAAATCCTGAAATCATTCCTGCCAACCACTCCCGACCTAATTGAAAGGGTTAGGCATGAAACTGAAAAAAAGAATTCTTTAGGTGGAGCAATAGCCAACTTCCTCCCACCTGAGCAGCAACTGTAGCTCAATGGAGGGGCTTTTGCTTTGCAATTGAAAAGAGGATTCCAGCTGGGGCCAGAGCCCCTTAGATGGGAGAGAGAATCACAGAGTTTATCCTACTAGTCTGCTTGAACAAGTCTAATGACAAGTTCACTACTTTGTGAAATAATCTAATCTGTTATTGGAGAGACTCTGTTAGGCAGGAAACTCTTCTATTGAGCTGAAATCTGTTTCCCGTTAACTTCCAAACATTAATCCAGCTGTATGTGATAAGATTTAGACTTTTTCAGAAGTCATCAATACTTGAGCTTACGAAAGCTAAAGTAGTAATAAAAGCTTTCTTTTTTGAAAGACTCCAGATATCAGGGACTAAGTTGAGAACTAGATTATATGTTTATCTTTTCTCATTTTACATTGCTTGATGTCAGAATTCTAAATTACATCTTGCTCTAAAATCAGTTTTGGCTGGTATTGGGTAGCCGTTTCCCACATTTTGTTTTGTATAATGTTTTGTGCAAAGCACAAATTTGTGGTCTGCTTTCTAAAATGGAGTAGAAGTTGTCAGTTACACCAAATCCTTCCTACTAAGAAAGAAAAAGGTTGTGGGCAGTGAGAAGAGAAGATAGATATAAAATAGATATGCTCCTGACCAGTGGTAGTCAGTAAAAAGTATTCCAGAACAAGAGCATCTGGAAGACGGTCCCTTGGAGTTTCTTATAATGGAATTAATTCAACTTGAATCTTCACTGCAATCAATACAGGAAACTTTGAACTTGGACCAGTAGTGCCTTAGAAATGAGACGGCTGTAATGCAATTAATGGTCTTTAGTTCTTCAAAGGCTATAAATGTGCCAAATGGAGGAAGTAAATTAGTATACTACATTTGGCTGAGAGGGAAAGGCGTGGTTGTGATGGGGAATGGGGAGGGACTGTGGACTTCATTCAGCCTCTCTACTAGAGGAAGAGCCTAGATATAGAGGTCTTGCTGATAAGTAAGGTAGAGAAGATCAGCAGGAGTATTGTTATTTTGGATCTGTTTTTGACCAAAAAGGAAGCAACTAGTTAGTAAGATGACAAACATTTGTTAAAAAAAAAAAAAAAAAAAAGTAGGGGGCGGCTATTTGGTGTAGTGGATAGAGCACCAACCCTGAAGTCAAGAGGACCTGAGTTCAAATCTGGCCCCAGAGACACTTAATACTTCCTAGCTGTGTGACCCTGGGCAAGTCACTTAACCCCAATTTCCTCAGTTAAAAAAAAAAAAGAAGAAGTAAGGGATGGGGATTCAGGCATAATCTTAACATGTACCCCAGAATTTAGGAGAATCCTTAAAGAACAGATGAAAGGGTATAGACACTTTAATTTACTTGCAAATACCCCAAATGGATTTGTTACAGTTCTACTAATAATGTACTAGTATGCTTATTGTTCCACAGCCCTTCCAACTTTGACTGTTCCCATTTTTTTGTCATCATTGCCAGTTTGCTAGGTGTGAGGGGAAAATTCAGGGTTGTTTTGATTTGCATTTCTCTTAGTACTAATGATTTCCAATGATAAGTTTGTATTTCTTCTTTTGAGACCTTTTGTTTTTTTTTTCTTTAACCACTATTTCTTGTAAAATGTCTTTGGTGTTTATATATTGCTGTCTCTGTTTGGATATATATTGGATACCAAATCCTTAGTAAATCAATTTTATACAAATAGTTTTTTCCCTACTCAACCACTTTTCTTCTTATCCTAAATGCATTGTTTTTGTTTGTGCATAAGCTTTTCAATTTTCATATAATCAAAAATATGTTTTATCTTTTGTAATTTAAGAGTACATCTGCTAGATCTTCAGGATTTTCAACCAAATCTAAACTCAATAAAAAATTTAACATATAAGACTCAATATCAAAGATTAGTTTCAAGAAACTTGATGTGGACAAATTATTTATATATGTGTGTGTCCCAAATATTAAAATTGATATCAGTAATTGGGTAGCTTAAAAGAAAGATTGGGGCAGAATTGAGTGTGATCTTACTAAAGTAAAACCACTTAGGAAAATTGTAAAAATAGTAATTATGTTATACAAATGAGGTGTAGAGAAAGATTAGACACAAAAGCATTAGAGGGGTAAGGAGGACTCATAGTTCTGAAAACCTACTTACATCGGGAATGGGTTAAATAGACAACACTACATATATACCATGAAGGGTATTAAGGAAATAAGAAGGGAGGGATGGAGAGGGGAGGGGGACTAGGGAGGGATCCATAATGGGGGGAAATTAAGTAAGAGCAAGGTAAATTGAGCAGAATTAAAGCAAATGAGTTAACAGGGATAGGAAAGAAGAGGTATACACAAATACTACAAGGAGCAGGAGTAAAATTTATTACAAAAAAAAGTACAGCTAGTGATCATTGATCCTTAGACAAAGTCAAACTTAAAGATTCAATCGAGAGAAATTATATGTCAGCCATACTGATAGGTTTTAGATGAATATTTACATATTGGTAAATGTGTGTGTATTTGTTTCTAAGTGTATGTAGACATGTGTGCATGCTACTCTAGGTATGTATATAAATACATGTATATGTGTGTGTATAAAAATATATCTGTGCTTAACTATAGCCTGCTTGGGTAAGGTGGGGGAGATAAAAGGGGAAAAAAGGAATAAAGTGAAAAAAGTACTTAGAGAACAAAAGACAACCTACAAGGAAGAAAAGATGGACACTCATGAATATAATTTCTTCTCCTGTTATATATCATTTCTTGAACTAGTAATTTATTATTATATATTAATCTTCACTGATGTTCTGCCTGGATACATGACAATGTTATTTTGTTGTATTTTTCTCTTCTGTTTTTTCTCTTTTTTTTTTTTTGGATAAATTAAAAAAAAATACATCTGCTACCCACAGCTGTGAAAGATATTTGAGCTCTTCTGCTGTGTTTTGTTTTTTTTTTCCCTCTAGTGGTAGGAGCTTTACATTTGGGGAAACCATTTAGAATGTGGGGTATGGATTAAGGTGTTGGTAAAAATCTAATTCCTTCCAGAATACTTTTAAGTTTTCCCAGTAGTTCTTAGGAAGTTCTTACAAAAAGAATCTATGTTTGGGGATTTATCAGATGCTGGACTATTGTGTACTTTGATATTTGTGTTCCTTTTTCTAGTCTGTAGATCCACCTTATTTTTTAACCAATACCATATGTTTTTGATGATGTTTAATGGTATAGTTTGATGTCTACAAGTGCTTATGGTATCTCTAAATTCCTGCTTTTTCTGTAGGAATATTCCTTGATATTCTGAATCTTTTGTTTCTCCAAAGGAATTTTGCAGTTCTTTTATCATCTTCTATAATTAATCCCTTTGATAATTTGCTCTTACATTAAAACTCTCTCCAATGGAGAGAGGAGGTTAATATATAATGCAATGATATAATTTTCATTTTTATTATATTAGCATAGTCCAACTATGAGCACTGATTCTTCCTCTAGCTATTTAAGTTGTTCTTTACCTCTTTAAAGAGCACTTTCTAATTGAATATATACAATTGTTTTTGTCCTTGGATAGATTGATCTCTAAATATTTTATGCATTTTGTAGTGTTTTAAAATAATTCCTTTTTTGAATTTTACATCCTGGATTTTGTTATTATAATGTAGAATGCTTTGGTTTTATGAGTTCATTTTGTAGCCTACAATTTATTTTAATTAGTATCTTTATCTGTTTATCCTAGAATTCTCTAAACTATCACATCACCAGCAAATAAAAGCTAGTTTTAGCTTCTCCTGGCTTTCTTTTATACCTCTAATTTCTTTGTCTTATTGCAAGGATAGAAAGTCTAGAACTATATCAAATACTAGCAGGAAGAGAATGGTCATCTTTACTTGATTCTCATGGTCTCCAGGGGAAAAAGGGGGGGGAGGGATTTAGCATAAAGATGATTGATTGGGAGGAATTTCCAACTAAATTATGATTAAGCCATCACAAATGCTTCTAGTGAAGAAGAAATGGGGAAAGGCATAATGGTATAGTCACTATAATAGGTGTTTTTGCTTAATTTTCTTTTTTTTATTAAAGTTTTTTATTTATAATACATATGCATGGGTAATTTTTCAACATTAACCCTTGCAAAACTTTCTGTTGCAAAATTTTCCTTCCTTCCCCCCATTCCTTCCCCTAGATGGCAGGTAGTCCAATACATGTTAAATATGATAAAATATATGATAAATCCAATATATGTATACACATTTATAGTTATTTTGCTGCAAAAGAAAAATCGGATCTAAGAAAAAAAAAACTGAGAAGGAAAACAAAATGCAAGCAAACATCAACAGAAAGCATGAAAATGCTATGTTGTGGTCCACACTCAGTTCCCACAGGTCTCTCTCTGGGTGTAGATGGCTCTCTTCATTACTTAACAATTGGAACTGGTTTGAAACATCTCATTGTTGAAGAGAGCTATGCCCATCAGAACTGGTCATTGTAGTCTTCTTGTTGCCGTGTATAATGATCTCCTGGTTCTGATGATTTCACTCAGCATCAGTTCATGCAAGTCTCTCCAGGCCTCTCTGAAATCATCCTGCTGATTGTTTCTTACAGAACAATAATATTCCGTAACATTCATATACCATAACTTATTCAGCCACTCTCCAATTGGTGGGCATCCCTTCAGTTTCCAGTTTCTAGCCACTACAAAAAGGACTGCCACAAACATTCTTGCACATGTGGGGCCCTTTCCCTCCTCTAAGATCTCTTTGGAATACAGGCCCAATAGACACATTTCTGGGTCAAAGGGTATGTACACTTTGATAACTTTTTGAGCATAGCTCCAGATTGCTCTCCAGAATGGTTGGATCCGTTCACAGTTCCACCAACAATGTATTAGTCCCAGCTTTCCCACATCCCCTCAAGCATTCATCGCTATCTTTTCTTGTCATCTTAGCCAATCTGACAGGTGTGTAGTGGTAGCTCAGAGTTGTCTTAATTTGCATTTCTCTGATCAATAGTGATTTGTGCTTAATTTTCTTTATGAAGGGGAGGATTCCATGGTAAGGTTGAGTTTTGGAGAGAAGTTATTTTCAGAAATGACTGGGGAAAAAATGAGTTAATTGTTACATATACATACATGTGTCTGTATGTGTGTGTTTATTTGTATATACACACACATATGTATGTATTATATCTATACCAAGAAGATGGAGCAGAGAAATTGGGAGGAGGGGTGAAGATATATTTAAAAAGACCCCTTTGACATGCAGAGAACTTATCAATGAATTCAGATGTTTTAAGATGTGAAGAATATGGAAGCAGCTTCAAATCACAGAAGACAGATAAAAGCATGACATAGTTGAAAGAGGCTAAGGCCTGAGAAGCTTGACGGCTTCAGGAGAGCAGACTCTGGGGCACAAAGGTGTTTCTAGCTCCCAAGGCAATAAGATAGAGCACAGAGGAAAGATGTGGCTCCTCTGCCTCAGGTTTGCTGCTTCTTTATCATAGAGAAAGATCTTCAGACTGAAAAAAGTAGAACAAAAAATGCTTGGTAGAAAATTGAAACCTCAGATAAAAGAGCGAAATAAGAAACCTGCCTTGCCTTTAGTGAGTTCAAGTCTCTTGTCCCAGAACATTTATATCCCCATACACTGCAGGAACTTGAGGTTGAACTACCAGAGATTCATTAAGAACAAGTCATACCTAAGAAATCTCATTTTCTTTTATAACATGCCCAAAAACCTAGTAAAAGTAAGTGAATGCTCTAGGCCAGAGGTGGTTCTTCCCTTTTGTGTCCAGGGCCTCACTGACAGTCTAGTGAAGCCTATGGATCCTTTTGTAGTATAATGTTTTGAAATAATATACATAGAATTAAAAAGTAACATTTATATAGGGCTTTAAATAAAGTTGATTGGTTATTATTCAGTCATTTCAATTGTGCATTACTCTTTATGACCCCATTTGGAGTTTTCTTGGCAAAGATACTGGAATAGTTTGTCATTTCCTTCTTCAGCTCATTTTACAAATGAAGAAACTAAAGCAAATAAGGTTAAATGACTTGTTGAGGCTCACACACCTAGAGAGTCACACAGCTTAATTAGTTTTTGAAGGCAACTTTAAACTCTGCCTATCCTGACTCCAGACCTGATGCTCCATCCAGTGCACCATCCAGCTCCTTACCACTTGTCAAGCAAAACAAGGCCAAATCTTTTTTCATGTTGACAGTCCTTCCAGGACTTGAAAACAAGAGTTTTCAAACCCCCCTTGAGAATTCACTTCTCCAGGTCAAATCTGTGCAGTTCTTCCTCCTATCTTCTGTATGGTGTAGTTTCAAGTCCCTTCACCAACCTCACCAAAAGGATGGGGCCCCCCAACTTTGTTTTGTCGTAATAGCCAGAGCATGGAATGATACTCTAGATATAACTTTAGAGTAGAGTGCCCTAAGACTATCATTTCCCTCCTTCTGAACTTGATACTTCTGCTAATGGCGTCTTAAGATCAAATGAGCTTTTTTGGCTAGCATGCTATACTTTGGACTTCGATTGAATTTTCAGTCCACTAAAATCTCCAGTTCCCTTTTATGTTAATTGTTGTCCATTTTTGCTCCAGCCAGTAGTTGCATACTTACTTGGCACAGAGGACAGGATACAATAACTAATCTTTATATAGTTTATTCTTTGGTTCCAACTGTTGTGCTCATCCAATTGCACAGTTTGCACATCCAGCACTTAGCAAAGAGTGTATGTGCATGTGTGATGTGCGTTTGGTCAAGGTTTGATGGATGGGATAATCAGATTATCCCATTTTAGCTAGAAAGAAGAAACTGAATTGGGATAATGACCTAAAGCTAATGAGTTGAAATTTATTAGGGATAAATGTAAATTCCTCCACAGGAAAGGGGAAGTGGTTCTATTTACTCAGTTTGCATAGACCAGACCTAGAGATTTTAGCACACTGTGAGTCTGCCTTATTACTTGACAACCTTCAAAAAACTAATGATCTCAGCAGGCTGTATTAGGAGATGCAGAGGGCCTAGAACAAGGGGGGCTTTAATCTACTCGATTTGGTCCTAATCAAACTCTGTGTATTCTCTTATTTCTGGATACAATGTTGATTAGCTAAATGAGCTTGAGAAAGTTAGGTTGGCAAGAATGGTAAAATTAGTGCCTTACCAGGATTGGTTGACAGAACTAGGGATGCTTATCTTCAAGAAAAGAAATTTAGAGTTTTCTTCTATAGAGAGATGCCACATGGAAAAAAAAAAATTAGACTTGTTTTGGTCAGCCCCAGAGTTAATGACCACTGAATTGGAAGAGTTTCCCATTCCTGGAAATCTTCAAACTGGCTGGCCATTAGTAGGGGGGTGATTTACATAGAATGGATGCTCTATATAGAGTTTAAAACAATTTATTATCCAGATCCTTTACAACACTGTATAAGTCAATAATCCTTTTAAGAAACTAAAATAATTGATTTGTTGAATAACAGATAAATTTATTAGTTTTATTCTCCCCCCCCCTTTGTTTTTAGTAGTTTAATTTGCTAACATTAGGAGAATTTACCCTTGACCCTATTCTGTTCATTTTTGTCACGTAAGTTGGATGATGTCTCCCAGAACCTTTATCATCCTTCACGACTTCTCTGTGTGCCATCTCCACCTCTGATAGTTCACTCTTCTTCCTCCCCCAATTACTGTCATCTTCCTAAAGTTATCTTTTTTTTTTTAATTAGTAACCAGTAGAATAAAAACTGGAAGCCAAAACTGGAATTTCTGTCTTTATAACCTCCATGCCTAGGGAAGTGTTTTGTAAAACAGCACTACATAAATATTTATGAAATTACTTTGAAAAGAGGGTTTTGTGAAGGAAAAGCTTAGAACCATTGAAAGCATTGCATAAGCTTTCTCAAATACAAGTCAAGTCTGTTTTGCTCATTTTCAACTCTGTGCCCAACTCATACTCCAAGTTTAATGTCTGTTTAAAATAGGTTCTAATGAACTGAAAGCAAGAAGCTTTTGATCCAGTTATCTGCCCCATTCTGGGCCAAGGGCATTGTTCATCTACTTGGTTTTTTGTATGTGGCTTATTAGGCTGAACTCTTGAGTCATGGTGGATGTTATTTAGGAGGTTCCGTAATGTTCCTAAGCTTAATATCCTTTGCATAATGTTATCCACAGACCAGAGCCTGTGGACTTCCTCATCCCAAAGGATCCCCTTCTCTTCAGACACTGCCTAGGACATCTACCTTGACACTGGGAAACTTGGCTTAATTTTGATAATCAAAGTTTTCTCTTTGCATTCAGCTGACGAGGAGTCCTGTATGATAATGATGGTGATAATGCTAATAGTAAAAGATGATGATAGAATTTCTATAGGGCTTTAAGATTTGCAAAATACCTCATTTAATCTTCATAGAAATATTATGAGGTTGATGCTAGTATTATCCCCATTTTACAGGTGAGGAAAATGAAGGAAGAAGGCAGAGGTTGTGACTTGGCCAGGGTCATATAGCTGGTAAGTGGCTGAGGCCAGATCGTGTATAATCCTAACATGTGCCTAGAAGAGGCCCTGCTGGAAGAGAAGCTTCAAGGCTGAGTTTTGTTCTACCAGATCCTTTTTTTCAATCAGCAAGCAAGACATGGGAGGATCTTAGGTTCCATATGTCTTTCAGTCTGTCAGTAAGTCTTCCCTTCTTTGAGCTCTTGAGCAAAAAGGTTTAGATAAGGAATTGGCCCCTGAACTTCAGGTGTGTCTGGTCATATATTTGCTTATGTTCATGATGAAAACCACAAGGCATCAAGAGCACAAGTCCCTGAGATGGTGCTGTTGTGGTACCATCGAGCAAAAGAGAACCTGTGGGTGAACTCTTCCCCTCGAACTACAACATCTTTCTGTCTGGTTTTGTATTAAGAATATCAAGAGTATCAGGGTTCATCCAGTAGCTCATTCTTTGGCCATTCTAAAAGGTATTTCATATTATATTATCATATGACTTTATAGAGGTTCTAAAAATTGTTACCATTCCATTTACTTTGCCACCGTTATTGTTCAAGTGAAAAGTGTGTGCAGATGATTCTGGGCCCTTTTTCCTTTTCACTTGTTTCGTGACCTCTCATTACCAAATAATCTGTTCCGTTGGTGATGTCTAGTTATGTATCTACATGGAGCCAGCCTCATTAAGAGACCACAGTTAAGACTGATGGGTAATCCTTGCTACTCCATTTGGCTTTGTCCACAGTGTGCTGACCACGACAGATTTTGCATAGCCTGCTGGTAGTGACTAACACCCTTCCCCGCCCTACACACACACACACACACACACACACACTCACACTCACACTCACACTCACACACTCACTCACTCTTCTCTAGCCTCAACCTTAGCTGACTGATGATAACCAGCTGTTTGTCCACACTTAGCCTTCATCACAGTCTGCTGCTGCTGCCCAACTGTCTCTCTCCCTCTCCACATGTATACACAGGCTGTTGTGTGTATTTCCATCTTGAGAGAAAACCCGTCATAATTTGTGCTTTGCTAGTTAAAGCCCTGATGAGTCTAGGGACACTGATGTGGCTTGGTGAAACAGCAAAAGCAGTAGCTACATGAGTCAAGGAAAAGAAGGATGTGGCCTGTTCACAAAGTCTTTGATGCTGTCTATACTGGCCTACAAACTCTTTGTACTGCCATGTTATATGACAGCCAAATGAAGCTAGTGGGATTTAAAGCTGAGCACCCAGAAATGGGGATTGATTGTCATTTGACCCATCAGCAGGGTTCCCCCAGCCCCAAAAACTCTGCTCTACCAGCTCCCTCAATTGACATTCTGAGGCAGAGGTTTCTTACTCAGCTCTCTTGTATATTGCTGACTGCTTCTATCTCTTAGGGGCAGGAGTCAAGCCTGTTGCCAAATCATGTTGTTGAATGCACAAAATAAAGTACCAAAAGCTGCAAGGGAAACTCCCAGTCCAGCAAAGTAGTTATCCTCTGTGTTAAAGAAGAATAGAATCACAGATTCCATATTAGAAACCCCTGTTTGGGGAATGGGAGAGTGAGATATATGCACTTTTCAGCACTTTTGCTATAGCAGAGAGTTCCAAGAAATAGCCTGTTGGTTGGATCCCCTCTTACAACTAGGCTTGGTGTCAAGTGCCAGTGGACAGGTATACACCTGGGGGAATGTGACTGGACCAAAGGTTATGCAAAAGGGACCCGGAGATAATCACAGATTGAAAGCTTAGTAGGAATCTACAGAATATCATTATAATTTAGACAGCTAATTTGATCTTAGTGTGATCGCAATAGAGGTATAGTATTCAGAATAAGAGAGGTGGCTGTCCAGAATACATTCCCCAATTCAGGAAGGCCCCTGATTTGCTGGAGCCATTCAAAAAAAAAAAAAAAAAAAAAACAGGCTACAAATGGGACAAGAAATCATACCCTAAAAAGATAATTTGAAGGACCTGTTAAAGAAAGCTTGAAAAATGGGGCGGCAAAAGGGACAAATATTTGAAGGGTTGCCATGTGAAAGTAGCATTAGATTATTCTTTCTGCATCCAGATTAACCCTAGGAGTCATACCCACAAGTGCAAAGAGCATGAGTAAACACATTAAAGCCATGAGAGCTGTCTACAAGGAGTTATTCAGAGGCTAGATGGATTCTTTCATCCTGTCCACTCTAATAGTCTTGGACTCCTTCTGGGATCTTTGTGCACTAGCCCAGTAATATTCATGGACCCATACATGGTTTTTTTATTTGTCATTTATCTTTTCGCCAGTCTCAAGCAGTTACTTCCTTCATTCCCTAAGCTCTCTTTTCTTTCACTTTTGGTTTTTATTCTCCTCTTCTCTCCTCCCATTTTTTTTTCTTCTCTTCCTCCTTTTTTCTCCTCTCCTTCCTTTTCCCACACCTTCCTCACCCTCTGGAATAAAATTTTTGAGGGTACTGATTTACTTGACATCATTGGAGGGATTAATATAAGTACGAAAACTTCTGTGCTGCTTCGGTGTGAAAAAAGAAGTTTGAGAACTCTGTTAGACTTCTCTTATGTTGACCAAAAATATTATCAGAAGTGTTGATTGTGTTATAACCATTTTTGCCTAGTAGTACTAAAAATTTACTAAGTTACAAACCTTCACGGGCCCCAGTGGATAGTGTACATTTTATGTGCCATTCCACATCACTGCATAGAGAACCACAGTAACATTTTTTCATCTGCTACAATTAATCATTTCTCAGCTACCACTCTCCTTTCCTTCCAGGTCAGATGGAAGGATAATCAAGTCAACTATGGCTTTTACTCAGATATCACCTAAACATTTGCCCTTCAGGGTGAGTGACCAAGCTCCCAAGATGAGGTTCTAGATTTTGCCTTGCTCTCATTCAAGAAGAAGCATAAAACTTGACCAGTTTTGATTAATTGAAAGCAAAGTTCATATAAGCTAATGGAGTATTTTTTAAAGAAATGAAATTTATTATTATTTATTATTTTATTATTAATAATTATTATTTATTGCACAGAGCAAGTACATAGTGTTTGCCTTGAGAGAGGCAACATGGGGTCATGAGGAACATTGATTGGACTTGAGATTAGAAAGACCTCCCGTTCAAATCTTGCCCCAGACATTTAATAGCAGTGTCACTGTGAACAAGACAAGGTACTTAACCTGTCTTGAAGTTAAATCCCTGAAGAGGGTATTCTGAGAAGGATGGTTGTTTTTGAGTCAGTCTCTAAAGGTCATGAAGTAGTAAATAAACAAATGTAGAATAAGGATTGCTAATCTAGCAGTGAAGGACCTCCCAGGGTTATTTTGGGCTTTATTGTAGCTAAGAACTATGCTGTGGCTTTTCTTAGTCATACTCGGGAACCTGAAGGCAAGACTAGTGGAATGAGATGGAGGTTTCCATGACGTAGGTTTGCCATTTATAGAATGCATACAGTGGAAAATCCAGGAGGGATGATGAATGTGGGATGATGGTTAGCACATCAATGCAGGTGTAGACCACAGGCTCCAGATTAGGTCTAGAAATAATAGAAGCAAAATTGGAGAGGCAGACCAGGTGAATAGAAAGGGGTCAGAGGCCCAGAGATCATGATCAGATTGGAGAGCAAGTTTATAATGAAAGAGCAAAGAAAAGATTTAAGTTGGAGTTTAAAATTTCAGAATGATTCTTTTCAATAGAGTATAAATAAAATGACTTGGGTATAGTAGATATTTACTATATGTTTATGGAATTGCTGAATTGTTAAACATGTTCTTCTGATTTACTTCTGCTAATTTATATATAGTGTTAACTGACAATTATAACTAGTACTTTGAAATTTACATATTTACTTTTACCAGCTTTCTCAGCCTAGTTTCTTGTCAGTCCTATGAACTAAGTCTCATGGGTGTTGTTATCTCCCTTGTATATGGAGTTATAGGAAACTGAGCCTCAGAGAACTGAAGTAACTGTCCCATGATCCCAGATAATGGAATCAGAGATAAGATTAGATTCTCATGACCCAGAGTGCTTTTCACTGTGTACTATACTGCATGGTAAATCCTAAAGGGAAAATCCACAGGAAAACTCATTCAGCCCAGATTTTCAGGTACCATACTTTCCAAATAAATGACACTTGGCTTAATATGCTGATACTGTAGCTGCCTTTGAACAAATTTTCAGGATTTTCACAAAATCTCATTTGGAAAGAGTCCTTAAGGGCTGTCCTAGTCACTCCCTACTTGAACAAGTCTTCCTGCTATAAGGTTTCCTCCAGTCTTTGTTGGAAGTCCTACCTCCACCCGGAGACAGCCCCTTCTACTTAAAAATAGCTTCAAAGTATTGGAAAGTGTCTCCATTTTCAATGGAAGTTGGTCTCTTTTACTTGCCTCCATGCAATATCTCTAGTGAACTTGGTCAAGCCTTCTGACCCTCTTAAGTCTGCTCTTCACCAGGCACCTGTTGGCTATGCTGGGGGCTGTTTGGAATCCTAGGGGAGGAATTGTTCAAGTTCAATGCCATGCCCAAAGCCCCATGGTAAAATGTTGAGTGCCAAAGAGCTCTGTGCAGCATGCTATCGGGTTTCCTGATCTGGCCTTTTTCACTTGTACTTCTAAGCAATGGAAATGTGAATATCCTTTTATTTGGGGGGGAGATCTTGACCATATCCTCCCCTGAGGAGCCAGCAGCACGTGGGCATTGGCATCTGGGAGCTTGATCACGAGGAGAAAACATGACAAATTGTGCCGCTATCTGCTGTTGTGAAGCATCAAGGCGTGACCCCAGCAATAGTCATGTAATGCTTCAGACTTGGTGGAGCTCTTGGTCCACATGTTCTTGTAGCTTCACAGCAGCTCTGTGGACCTGGTGCTGGTTTTAATCCTCATCTTGCAGATGAAGAAGTAGAAAACCTAGAAACTGATAGTAGTTACACCATACAAACTTCATAGAGCTCTTGGTAAATACTAAGATGGGGATGAAACAAGTAGCCAACATCTTGCCATGTGTGAACCTCCTTAAAGGGACTCTGTGCTTTGCCTCCTACACCAGCATTTGTTGGATCAATACCAAACTCAGATTGATCTTGTGCATTAAAAGCAAGACTATTTTATTAGCAAGCAGCAGCTTTGAGGTCAGGTGGATTCTGGTAGACCGCATTCGCTTCCCCATGCGTTTCCAAACTGCCTAAAAACCAGATATTGACTCTTCTTTCAGGTGTCTTATGTCATTAGAGATGAAGTAGAAAAATGTAATCGGAATGGAGTCAACGCTCTTCAGTTGGATCCAGCTTTAAACCGACTCTTCACCGCTGGGAGAGACTCTATCATTAGAATATGGAGTGTCAGCCAGCACAAGGTAAAGCTGGGCCCCTAGAAGCTTCAGCATATCACCTCAGGACAACGTCTATGCTTTCTACACATCTAAGCATCATCTCTTTAGGGTTTGGGGCTACTAAGGGATTTTACAGTATCTGAAGGGACTGAATTTGGGCTGCTGTAACCCTGGGCTTGGGGACAGGAGAAGGCTGTGTTTACTATAAGAGCTCCTCTCTCTTGTAAAAAGTGAGTTTGGTGGCGAGGCCTTCCACGCAAGGCTATTAGAAGGTGCTATCCTTTCCAGTATTACTGGAGACTCTAGGTTAACATGAATCAACAGAATATAAAAAAGCTAGACAAACAAAAACAAAGCTAGGCCTCACAGGTCATTGCTGTGCCCAAGAGTCTGCCTAGTCTCCTGTCTATTCCTAGCCAGGCCATTGTGCACCCTCCCTGGCCCAAGGGCAGCTGCCTCATTTCCCCCCTCATCTCTTTTCTCCCTGCATTTGGAAGCTTCGTGAATCCCAGCTTCACCTGTACTTCAAAGCCTACCCAGGCTTCAGGATTCATTTTCAATCCCATCTCTTCTACTGAAACTTCTTCCTTGATTGCTCTTTCTCACTGAGTCCCTCTACTAAGTAATTTAACCCTTAAATTGTTCTACAGGTCTTTCATGTACATAAATAATGTCTATCTTAGTTATAAGGTTATATATTCCTAGCAGGCAGAGATTGCATCTCCTTTTCCCTTGACACTCTCACAGTGTGGTCCACTTAATAGATTTCTTAATAACTGTTGAACAGGTGATGGAAGAAGGAAGGAAAAGTAAGCAGAATGATAAACTTTGTGATGGAACATACATCTTTGGGTGCATATATATATGGAATAAATAATCCATTGATGTAGCTATATCAAGAAAACAGATTTCTTTGGAAGGGGCTGTTTGATTTTTGTCTATGTATCTCCAGAACCTGATACAATGCCTTGCTCACTGGAAATTCAATGGAATATAATATAATGTAATATATAGACAGAAATATACAGATAGATGGATATGTGCATTTGTATACTATGTTAGATGTATGTGTAGATACACATATATAAGAATCAAAGACATCTATTTAAAAGGAAAATTACCTGGGGCAGCCAAGTGGTGCAATGGATAGAGCACCAGTTCTGAAGTCAGGAGGACCTGAGTTCAAATCTGGCCTCAGACACTTAACACTTCCTAGCTGTGTGACCCTGGGCAAGTCACTTAACCCCAATTGCCTCAGCAAAAAAAAGAAAAAAAGGAAAATTACCTTGAATATAGAAAGGGACAATAAAAGTGATTAATAGAGAGTTTGATACTCAGTGGGAGTAAAGAGATACTGAGAAAACACCTGGTTGCTCTGAGAAATTAAAATCGCCTTCCCAGATGTCATTCTAATTGGGTACAAAACATAAGAAGTGTTCCCTTTTGCATGGGACAAAGGTAAAGGATCAGGAAGGAAGAGAAGCATTGCCAAGAAGATTGGGATGAGGTGTGAAGTTGTTAAAGCACCTATACATTTTACACTGTCTGGGCTTGGGGCACAGGGGAGAAGGTGCTGAAAAAACTGATGTATATAATTGCTGAGCCACTGTCATTGAGATTAGAAGATCTCAGAATGAGAAAAGGTACCGTAAGACTAGAGAAAGGTAATGGTTCTGATCTTCAAAAAAGGAAAGAAAACAAAATCTTCAAACTATAGACCAGAAAGCTTTACTTTCATTCCTAACAAAATTCTAGCAAGGATTATTAAAGAGATATAAGCACTGACACAAGGAAGCCATGGTCACAGAGATCAAATATAGTCTCATTCAGAATTGGGTCCTGCCAGATTGACTTCTCTCTCTTTTATTTTTGGCTGAAACAATTGGATTTGATGCTCAGGGTCACATAGCCAGGAACTTTTAAGTGTCTGAGGTCAGATTTGAACTCAGGTCCTCCTGACTTCGGGGCTGGTGCTCTATCCACTGCACCACTTAGCTGCCCCTTCTTTTTAATAGAATGACTAAACTGGTATAGCTTTAAGGGATGGTATGGATGTAGTTTATCTACATTATAGCAAAGGATTGGATAAAATGCTTTTCTATGATTATATATGGAATGATATGTGATTGGGACAGAATACTATGTGTAATAAGAAATGACAAATAGGATGGTTTCCAAAAAACCTGGGAAGACTTGCATGAGCTGATGCAAAGTGAAGAGAGCAGAACCAGGAGAACTTTGTTCACAGTTGTTGCTGTGAACCCGTAACATCTTGGGTGAGCAAAGTTGCATGAAGTCACCAGGCTCGGTCTTCCTGAGTCCTCAGAGCTTAGTGGCAGGAAAAAGCCCAGGCCGAAGTAGATGCCCTTGGCATCTTTGGTGCTTGACCAAATTCTAAGCCTAAACCTCCTCAATGCCTCCTTCAGCCACCTTCGTGACCCTTGGAACACATTGCTCTCATCAACCCATTCCCCCAGGGATGGGCTTCACATGCTTGGGGTAGAAGTCCCGCTCACTCACCAATGGGTTTGAGGCATGTTGGTTACTCTTAATCTGGATTAGTCCATCTGCCAAGATGTGCTGCCTGGAGGCACAAGCGAGAGTTGGGTGAAGGAGGATACCAGAGGTGAATGAGCAGCTCTGAGAAAGGCTCTGCAGTTTTTACATCAAAGGTGCTGGTCTACTCTTAACATCTCTGTAATGCCCCAGATCAACTACTCTGAGCAAGACTGATCTAAGACAGTTCAAAAAGACCTGCGTTGAAAAATGCTATCCACCTCCAGAGAGCGAGCTGATAAACTTTTTGAGAAGAAGATTGGAGTATCAATCTTCATTTTTCTTGCTTTTTTTGTTCACAGCCTGACTAATGTGGAAATATGTTTTGCAAGATGTCATATGTATAATTTGCTTGCCTTCTCCATGGATGAGGGGAGATTGGAGGAAGGGAGAGAATTTAGAACTCAAAATTTCTTATTAAGGTCAAAATCTATATATAATAAATTTTTTTAGAAAAAAAAATTTATTAAAAAAAATAAATTAGTTGGATGGGCACACTCAGAGCATAGTTAGTTGGGACTGAGGACTTTGGTGAAGCACATTTGCTTCCCCCTCCACTGGGAGATCTTCTAGGAGACGCTGAATATGTTGCAGACGTGATACTTTTTCAGGTTGGGCTGGAGACTGTTGAGCCTGCCTCTCAAATCCCCAATCTGGTGAACCTCAAATTTTTCTCACTCTAAATTTAATTTTTATGTTAAAGTACTGTCTTGTTTAATATGTGTTTCTTTTTTGTTTGCATTTCAGCAAGATCCCTATATAGCATCTATGGAGCACCACACCGATTGGGTAAACGATATTGTACTTTGTTGTAATGGGAAAACATGTAAGTATTTCTTTATGGTGGGGGGAATTGCTAAGTGTTAAGTTAATTGTAAGCTCCTCTTACAAAGACTATTAAGCATTCTATTTAAAATTATTCATTTTTGCTACGATTTCATCATTTTGTTACTTATTTGGAGTTTTGTTGTGGCAAATTTGTTACAAACCAAGCAGTAATTTTTGTAGGGCATCTTCTGAGACATGGAAGTAATTTTGTTATTTTGTTATGCAAAAATCCCCCCCCCCCCATCATAGAATCTCAGAATTGGAAATCTAGCCCCTTTTCTGAAGTGCAGATCACCAGTGGTCATCGTGAGGCCTCCCATTCCAAGTTGATTAGGAAATTCTCTCATATCAAACTGAAACATGTCCCCCAAGAATAGCTGTGCAGAATGGGGCTAATCCTTCTGTTGTCTAACAGCTCTTAAGATACTTGAAGGTGCCTATTGTATTATTCTTTGATACCTGCTGTCTACCTTTCTATAGTTGACCAGCCCCAATTCTTGCAAATAAACTTAATGTGACATGGTTTGAGACCCCTCCCCATTCTACTCACCCTCCTAAAATAAAACACATAGAATTTGACATACTACTTTCTCTGCATCCTAGTGAACATTAAGTACCACGAAACTCTCTCTCTCACCTCCCTGGTTCTGAAAATTCTGCGACAATGTTATACTCTTAGTGACACTGGTCTTGCAGGCAACTCAGTTACTCTTTGTCTTTTTCACATGCTTCCTCCTATAATCATGTAGTCAAGTCTTCAGATGTAACTAATGCTATGAAATATTTTGTGGGATTCACAGCTTTTTTTTGTATGTGTTAAAGCCATGTTAGACTATCATATTATTATTACTATGTTATTGTAAGAAGTTCAAAGTAGTAAAAGTTTCATGTGTATAAACCTTGCCTAATATATTTTGCTCATTTTTATTTTTTGCCCTTTCTAGTAATATCTGCTTCCTCTGACACAACAGTGAAAGTGTGGAATGCCCATAAGGGATTTTGCATGTCAACATTAAGGACACATAAGGTAAATCTACTCCAGGGGACCTTCATGTCTTTGATCTTGGCTATAAGAAGCAGCCACAAGCATATTAACACGTACTCTTCATTATTGCCCATAGTTTTCTTTTTTCTTTTTATTTTTTATTGAAGCTTTTTATTTGCAAAACATATATGGGTAGTTCTTCAACACTGACCCTTACAAACCTTTCCGTTACAAATTTTCCTCCCTATTCTCCACCCCTCCCCTAGATGGCAGGATATCCACTACATGTTAATTATATTAAAATACTTGACAAGTCGAATATATGTATACATATGTCCATACTTATCTTGCTGTGCAAGAACAATCGTATCTACATGAACAAAAAATACCTGAGAAAGGAAACCCAATGCAAGCAAACATCGATAGAGACTATGAAAATGTTATGTTGTGGTCCACATTTCATATCCCTCTCTTTGGGTGTATATGGCTTTCTCCACTGAACAATTGGAACTGGTTTGAAACATTTCATTGTTGCAGAGAGCCATGTCCATCAGAATTGATCATCATATAGTATTGTTGTTGCCGTGAATAATGATCTCCTGGTTCTGCTCACTTCACTGAGCATTAGTTCATGCAAGTCTCTCCAGGCCTCTCTGAAATCGTCCTGCTGTTCGTTTCTTACAATAATAGTCCATAACATTCATATACCATAACTTATTTAGCCACTCTCCAATTGATGGATTGCCCAGTTTTCATTGGCTTCTCTGTTCTCCTGCAGGATTATGTCAAAGCCTTAGCCTATGCCAAGGACAAGGAGCTGGTGGCTTCTGCTGGGCTGGACAGACAGATCTTCCTCTGGGACGTTAACACTCTCACAGCACTGACTGCCTCAAACAACACTGTCACAAGTAATATACTGGGCAAAGTTTGTTTCTACTTGCAGAAGTTGCTTGTAACTCGTCTTTCCATGAGTGCCAGTCTTAACTCTTCAACTAGCCTAGAAGTCTTGCAGTCAAGAACCATGTCTTTTTAATGCCTCTTTGTAGCCCTGTAGTGCCTGGCAGCATAGGAAACATTACATGAATGATTGTTGATGGTGATAATAACATATTGGGGAAAAGGTGAACTAGGCCATTCTGGGGATTGGAAAAGATTGTTGCATATATCGTTAAAAGTCATTAGGCTGTGGCAAGAAGGAAAATACTTGGGGCAGCTAGGTGGTGCAGTGGATAGAGCACCCTGAAGTCAGGAGGACCTGAGTTCAAATGTATTCTCAGACACTTAACACTTCCCAGCTGTGTGACCCTGGGCAAGTCACTTAACCCCAATTGCCTTAGCAAAAGGGGGGGGGGGCAGAAATAATTGTGGGATAGAGGGAAAAGTTCTCTGGATGTACAAATACAATACAATAATAGGTACAAAGCAACCTTTTAAAGTTAGAATCTTTCTAGTTGATGGTAGGTCATCTTTCTGAAGTTTTAATCAGGTACAGAATTGTAGGAAAGCCCTGCATGCTAGAAGCTTAAAATACAGTTACTTGTTGGGGCTTTTATTACTTATAAGGAGTCTTTGTAACATCAGCCATCTTATTTGTATAAGAAATAAATTAGAAATTTAAAATAGGATTTTTAATTCATTTTGTTATCTTGGAAAAGATTCTAATCCTTAATAGTCATCTTTTTAGGTTTTTAGAACATATGGCTTATATGATTCATTTAATAATTGAATTGTATGCAGAGTAAGTCAACTGAAAAGATGGTGTAAAGCTATGGTTCCTAAACTGTGTGTTTGAGGCACTCTGGTAAATGTACAGGGGCACCCCAGACTTTTAAAAAAAAAATTTTTTTTAATCCGCTTAATATATGATATTCTTTTGGTAAAGGGAGTCTGTGAAAAAATTACTGAGACACCAGGAGGAATGCCTTGAACTGAGAAAGTTTGGAGCCCTGGGCATAAAATAAAACTGGGTCTCTTTAGCCAGAAGAATAAACTTTAATATAAATATATATATATATATAGTTTAATATATTTAATATAATTTATATGTAATATGTTAATATAATTAATGTAATTTAGTTTAATATAATTAGTCTCCAAGTACTTGAAGATTGCTATAAGAAACTTCTGTAGAAATTCTATTTTGATGACACCTCTTAGCATGTAGGTAATTCTGTGTTTTTGAAGGATACCTGAACACTGTCAGCTCTGATGAATTCTCTGAAACTGAAAGGTCTTGGAGTACAGATCTGAGGAGTTGATGGTCTTGTCAAAGAACCGGCCTGTCTGACTAAAGAAAGACTCGTCCCCAGCGTTGGCCAATAGAGAGCCAGCTCTTAATCTGCATGCCTCATGAAACAAGTGGTGCAGAGTGGCTTTTAGGTTCTCTGCAGCAGAAAATGGCAGGGGAGACTAAGAATGACTTTCAGATTGAGGTCACACCAAAGAGTGGGGACCCTCATAATGGCTAAGTCTTACCTTCCTCTTCCTCATACTTGTACAGAGTCCTCATGATTCACAAAGCAGTGAAGAGCAAGGTCCAGATTCATTCTCCTCAGAGCTCTGCTCCATTGCTGCTCAGCTTTTAGTGTTTGCAACTGCTGGTTTGAACCAGGTCCTTCTTCTGGCCTTCTCAGCTTCTGTCCAGGACTGCTGCTGAAGATACTGTTATTTTCTAAAAAAAAAAGTTTCGTACTTTTAGATTGAGCTCAAGCAGTCCAAAAAAATAGCATTATCCATGAGTGCATTCTGTGGCCGATGCACCTTCACAGTTGTCATGAGGCACCTGTGAAAACCTCCTATGACTTTAGTCATCTATAGGCCCTCAGCCTTCCCTCTCACTGCATTAGGCCATAAACTTTGAAAGACTTTTTGAGAACAAATGCTCTCATCCAGAATGCCACCTCAAAGGATCGGGGGAGGGGGGGCGCTTCTCTTAACTCCAGGCTGAAAGGCCCTGGGATCACCCCCCAGTGAGATCTTCTGCCAGCATGAGCTAATTTTTCCATGCTCCAGAGCCCCCAAATTCATCTTGTACCCAACTGATGATCCTCTCAACAGGCTGTCCCTGAGTGAGCTGACATATGAGGCACTCATTTCCACTTTCTTGGGGCAGTAAATACTTTGTTTTATTAATTTATGACATGATTTGGAAAAGTAGACAAGTTTTTGGATTGGTTCAAAAAATTGTTCCTCTGTGTAGTATTATTTTGTCCCCCCAAAAATGGAGCTGGTCTTAGGCTGTGTGTTTCCTTTTTTCCTCTCTCTGATTCGTCTCTTGAATCTGGTACTTGTGTGGAGAAATGCCTTTGTCAATAGAGTCTGCAAGAATTTGAGGAGACAGAGACAGCTCCAACAAAACATTCTGATGAGGCAGAGCTGTTGTGCTCCAGGCATGGATGCAGAAAATAGGTTTTTGAAAAAGTGAATTATTTTCAACTGATTGGATTTTGAGACTTTTAAAAAAGACATTTTCCAAACAATATTAATTTTTAGTGAAATCAGTAAAGATTGCTGATTAAAATGAACCTTTATTTAGAGCTTTTTCTTTCTCCCTAAAAGCCAGTTTTAAAGAGGATGTTGTAATTGGTTTCTAAATTAAACTGCCCTTTACAGTTACAGTTTTGGCTAACTACTAGTAACTAGTAACATTTAATTCTATTTTCTCCTTTCTCTCATCTCCCAATAGCTTCTTCTCTAAGTGGGAACAAAGATTCCATTTATAGCCTTGCAATGAATCAGCTGGGAACAATCATTGTATCGGGGTCCACTGAGAAGGTAAGTGGGCTCTAAAGTTTATTGTCTGTGGTAAAGGCCTAAGTGGTTGGGAATCGAGAAAATAGCTTAGTCAAATTACACATTGGATGGGGTATGTGTGTGACATAGGTCATTAAAAAGGTTTATTAATGTGGTTGTAATTGTGCTTTTTATACCTTAAATGTGGTTACTTGTATAGATTAAATTTGTGTCATTATTTTTTGTTTAAATTTCATAGGTTTTGCGGGTTTGGGATCCAAGAACATGTGCAAAGCTCATGAAACTTAAAGGGCACACAGATAATGTGAAAGCTTTGTTGTTGAACAGAGATGGGACTCAGGTATTCAGTTTGATTTGCAGCTAGGGGACGTGGCAGTGCCTAAAACACTGAGCTGGGAGTCAGAAGACTCCTTTTTGGCAGACCTGCAGGTCCCTTCACCCTGTTTCGTTGAGTTTCCTCATCCGTAAAATGACCTGGAGAAGAAAATGGCAAACCAGTGTAGAAAACTCCAAATAGGGTCACGAAGAGTCAAACATGGCTGAAATGACTGAACAACATTATCATTAATAACCATTAAAATATTTTTAAAGATATATCCCCCAAGAAGTGAAAATGAACATATATAATCAACTCTAGACTATTTTAAAAACTCAAATCACATATCAAATCCCCACTTCTTAAATTTAATGCATTCAACATTTTAAAAATGAAAGCAAAACAAGGAATTTCTATAGAGAATGAATGAATTTGCAGCATCTCATCAGAACTGTGTCATTCTGAATAGCTTTAGAAACAAACACTTGGACTTTAGAGTTAGAGACTTAGGGCTTTAGAGATCCCCTTCTTTTCACAAGATTCGTGGGGGAATTGAGAAGGGGAGGTAGGTGTGGAGTCGGCCACCGCCTGATCCATTCTTTTTTGTACCACTTTATCTAGTGCCTTTCTGGCAGCTCTGATGGAACTATCCGCCTCTGGTCCCTCGGCCAACAAAGGTGTATAGCAACCTATCGAGTACATGATGAGGGAGTATGGGCCTTACAGGTTAATGAAGCCTTTACTCATGTGTATTCTGGAGGAAGAGACCGAAAGATTTATTGTACAGATTTGAGAAACCCAGATATACGGGTATTGATTTGTGAAGAGAAAGCCCCTGTTCTCAAGGTAAGAGGACATTCTGTGTGAAAATATGACAGTAATGATGAATTTACAAGTACTAATTCATTAAATTTGGATCCTAGTGGCATTGGGTGCTGAAGGGAAGAAGGAACTGTCTGTAGAAGGCAGGAATTCTCCCAGTGCTGGGAGGGCCTGTGAACTTATTTTTACAAGCATCTTGATCATTGTGTTGAGTAAAATTGGTTTCTTTTGTAAACTTATGTTATTATATTTTATGCATTTCATTACATTAGTCTGAGAGAATCTGTAGATTTCTCCAGATTGCCCAAGGGGTCCATGACCCATAAAAAGTTAAGAAACCCTGCTCTGGATAAAGAAACGAAAATTCTCAGACTGCTCAGGGATTTTTGCACAGTGAACTGGAATCTCCAGACCTCGCTAGTGAGGCTGCTGTTCCTGAAGGAATTGCTTGAGTAGGAAGCCCTCTTCTACCCCTTTACTAGGAGTTTCCTTTTCATTGAATTAGCCACTTTGCCATTTTCCTAAAGAATTATGGTCGGTGTAACCCCACCACATGTTGTGGGCATTCTAGTTTGGCAGTCTGTTTAAAAAAATCCAGTGTCATTGACATGATACTGTCATTCCTGCATATGAAGAAGCCACATCTGGAGCCTGTAAATGGAAGCGGGACAGGGGCGGGGCCAGAAGGAAGCACTGAGGTGTCCAGATGTTGAAAGTACTGTCTCCCAACATGGGGTTGGCCATTGTGTCCTCATTTTGGGCATTTGTATCTTTTAGATGGAGCTTGATAGGTCAGCTGATCCTCCACCTGCAATTTGGGTTGCAACAACGAAGTCTTCAGTGAATAAATGGGTGAGTTCTTCTGATTGCTAAGCTCTGCAAATCCAGGTTGTTATTTGTTCCTATCTGCCCATGTGCCCCAGGGTCCACTTGGTTCTGATGGAACAGGGATATGCCATGTGTTTGGGTGGCAGGCAGGAGTTGTGGGAGGCATAGCATTATACTTTAGTGCAAATCCACCCTTTGTAGAAAGTGAAGCTGTGTTCTGAGCCTCAGAAAGATACAGTGTCTTTCTGAACCCGAGGTGGAATGGCCCAACTTTGGACAGTTGCTCTTGTCTTCTTTTTCTGTGAAAACCTGAGGAATCAATCTAGAACAGAATTGAAAAACTCTGTTAGGCTCCTTATTTTTGCAACTCAATACAGTTTTGATTTTCTTTTTTATGATCAAAGTCTTTAACATGAAAATTTAACATGACTTCACAGGGTGGAGATTTCATTCACTATAGATCCTCCCGCTGCTAGTAAATGCTACTAGCTCTCCTTGTTTAAGAGCAGGTTCTAGGAGCCAACTGAGAGAGTTTTTTTAAGCTTCACTCACTTGGTTCTTGGCTTTCTTGGCAGGCAGGTACCAAGTCCTCAAACAGGGCCTGCAGAGGCCTTTCCAGCTGGTCAGATGTTGGCACAATCTGGATAAAGGGTTGTCACCTGGCCATCATAAAGGGTCTTAGTCTTGCTTCTCTGGAAAAATATGAATAACAAAAGATTTTTGCCCTGTTTCTTAAAGAAAGAAAATGGCCAGGGAGGCAAAACACAGCTGGGAAGATAGGTCTGTCATGGCTCATGGTAAATTGTTCAGTAATGAAGTAAAAGCTTCTGGCTGTAGAAGAGTCATCTTCATTTCTACCCTTTTTCTCCTGAGAGGATTGCCTAGTAACATGACTGCCCATAAGTAGGTGTCCAGTGAGGCCTCAGTTTCTCATGTGTAGGAGGAAAAGACTGGACTAGTCTCACATTGTGTCCACTTCTAAAATTCTGCAGTAGGGCCATTGGGTGGACATTTCTCTATTAGTTTTTTATCTCTTGTGCCCTTGTGTATTTTCATGGTGTTGTGTTCAGAATTGTGGTTGTGACTCTTTTTTCCTCTTGTTTTTTTAGCACCACATGAAATCAGCAGCTTGTCAGAGATATCAAGGGTTGGGAATTATGTTCACCTTTCCAGCAGTCTGTGTAAAATGATCAAGTAATCTCATTTTTGTTTTCTCTTTTAGAATTTGAAGGGAATTCATAATTTTAGAGCTTCTGGAGATTACGACAATGACTGTAACAATCCTATAACACCCCTTTGTACCCAGCCTGATCAAGTTATTAAAGGTAAATAAGGAGTTTGTACCATTAAAGTAATTGTGAAGGTTTTGTTTAAAAGAATAAACCAGCCTTTCCTTACTAGAAATTCCAATTCAGTAAAAGATAAATGTAATACTGTCCCTTTTTTATAAGGGAAACCTCTAAGAAAATGCTATCTGATGTCATAAACTGGAATTTGGCCCTAGGTCTTTGACTTCATGTATTTGTACTCTTAGACTAGTCACAGTCTGGATCACTCTCAAGGAGATTAAATCCTAGAGTTAAACAAGTCCACTTGGCTATAACTAATGTGGTCCGCACTTGTCAATGGTATCTAGTGAATACTTTTACCTCTGTTGGTACTCTGATTCTCAAGTCCACAAATAGCCATACAAACACAATAGAAAGGGCCCTGGGTGAGAGAATATGAGAACAGCTCAGTGGAGCCCACTGCTGCTTCCTTGGAAAAGACCTCAGACTGTCCTCCAAGGAATAGTCCGTCCAGGCTCTACAGATGGTCAGCAGGGTCATCTTCTGAGTCAAACTCTCTGAGCTGTTCTACTTTCCATCAGAGTTGTTATTTCTTGTATTGTTGAATAGGTGCCTCCTGCCACCAAAGAGCTGTCCGAGGTGCTGACAGAGGTGAAGGTTCTTCCTTCAGAAGAGACTGCAAGCTGTGGATAATCCTTGAGCAGCCTAGAACAGTTACAGGGTTTCTAGGTGCTGATAGGTTTAAGACATCATCATTTCTGACAAAAGCATTCTACATAACTTTTTTTTTTTTTAATAAGGTTTTCTATTTTAAACTTGGGCATCGGGAGGCAGTCAGGTGTGGGGTAATAAAGTACCAGCCCTGAAGTCAGGAGGATTGCCTCAAAAAAAAAATTAATTAAAAAAAATAAATAAACTTTAGGCATCTAGGTAGCTCAGTGGATAGAGTGCTAGGCCTGGAATCAGGAACACCCGAGTTCAAAATTGGCCTCACAGTCACTAGCCATGTGACTCAGAGCAAGTGACTTTTTGCCTTATTAATACACTGAAGGAGATGGCAAGCCACTCTAGTATGTCTGCCAAGAAAAACTCAAATGGGGCCACAAAGAGTTGAACACAACTTGAATTGTTTTGTATAATTATACAACTTGTACAACTTGAATTGTACAGTTGTTTTTGTTTTTGCTAAAGCAATTAGAGTTAAATGACTTGCCCAGGATTACAGAGTCAGGAAGTGTTAAGTGTCTGAAGCCAAATTTGAAGTTGGGTCTTCCTGACTTCAGGACTGGTGCTCTATCTACTATACCAACTAGCTGCCCCTGTACAGTAGTTTTTTTTTTTTTTTTTTCTTGCTGAGGTAATTGGGGTTAAGTGACTTGCCCAGGGTCACACAGCTAGGAAGTGTTAAATGTCTGAGACCAGATTAGAACTCAGGTCCTCCTGACTTCAGGGCTGGCACTCTATCCATTGCACCATCTAGCTGCCCCTGTACAGTAGCTTTTAACACAGGAAAATTAAAATAGGATTTTTAATTGTTCTTAAAACTATTAACTCCAATTTTTTTATAATTTGAAATACAAAACTATGAATCATATAAGCATATCTGGACATATACCGAAATGAAACCATTTCTGTGTGCAGCATATAGAGAGTCAGCCTTGAGTGTATCAGACCTGGCTTGGAGTCCTACCTTTCACATATACCTTAAAGTTAAAAACCCACAATTCACTTAACTCCTTGTTAACACCCAGGAAGGCCCCCTGACTGACTTACCAGTGTGCTGCAGTGAAAGATGAATCCACATCAGGATTTTCTAACCCTAATGGGAAATCCCAGGTGTAACTTTAAAAAAGATCTTTTTCTATAAGACTAGAACTGGGGGTTTTAAGCTGCTTCTGAAAGGGGCCGTCCCTACCCTACCACTTCACTTTTGAGTTCTTTGATTGCTGTTTGTGTTCCAACTCATCTGCCATTAGCTTTAGGCCATTGCCACTGTGGCTTTGCTAATGAATTCTGTTCTTTTTCCTGTTTAGGAGGTGCCAGTATTATTCAGTGCCACATTCTTAATGATAAGAGACATCTATTAACCAAAGACACCAACAATAATGTGGCATTTTGGGATGTGCTAAAGGTGAGTGTGATCACATTAGCTATTTGTCCCTGGTTCTGTGTCTGCTTGTCCTCTTCATTGTAAAAAAAAAAAAAAAAAGTCAAGTCAGCTGGATCAGAAGACTTCTGCATGTGATTAATTACAGTCACATAATTCTTTTCTCCATCGTTGGGAGGAGTGAGTATACAGTATTGCTCCTAAGTGAATTTCCTAAGGAACTGAAGATTACGTTCTTCAGTGTTGTTACTCTCAGGGGCTATTGAGGTGTTTGCCCCTGCACTAAATTTGCATCATATCACCATCCTGAAAAGTTAGACACTAAGGAGAATAATTTTCTAATTTTTGTCATTTTCCCGTTCTCTCCCTTTGGGTAGTTGTCCCTTCTTACCATAGCTTGTGTTTTGAGGGAGGACTCTGTATTCATCATTGTGGGGGGGAGCACAGCATCATAGAGAGATTTGGACCTTCCCCTCAGGAAGTATGCAGCTTCAGAAAATGTTCCTGTGTGATATAGGATATTGTCAGAAGTTAAGAGGAAGGTGTTGCTTTGGGAATGGGGGTGGGAAGAGAGAGTAAGAGCAAGAAAGAGAAGGTAGTATTATAATTATTATAATACATGGAAGGCAAGTGAGAGAAGGCCTGTTTAGGAAAGGAGTCTTGGGCCAATTTGATTGGAAGGATAAATTAGGGTCAGGTTGTGGAGAGACTACAAATGTCAAGATTTCATTCTGTAGATATCAAGGGTGTTATTGATCAGGGTGCGATTACCTGGTGCTTCACAATGGTTATCCAATTTAGGTGATAGCCTGTAGGTTTGATGGCACGACCAGTGAAGAAGCTGGTGGGATAGGAGCTGGACATAAGGGAGGAAAGGGAATGGCTAGACCTTGGGCACTGGTAGAATATGGGAGCAAAGAAGAGAGAAAGAGGAAGGAGCTGAGAGATTTTTTCCAGACCTGGGTGGCTTGAAAGAATGCTAAATGATAGTAGTAACGAACATAGCAAAGGAGGAAAAGCAAGTTTGGAAGAAGGAATATATTAGTGTTGTGTCGAAGTGGCAGTGGCCAGTAGGCAGCTGGAACATGGACCAAACCTGAGGAAAGGGGCATCAATTTTAAGAGCCAATCCATCTTAAGAGGTGGAGGTGGGGGAGTGTGTGGATGAGATGAGCACTGTAAAGGATACAGAGAAATGAGTTTGAGCAATCCTTGGATACTTAGAGAATAAGGAGAAGAAGAGGACTGCAAAATAAAAGGGGGGGGGGAGGGGACAAGGAGAGTAAGGTGAAAATATGGAATCCCCCAAGGAGAGAGAGTGTCTTATACACCTGCCTGGGTGAGAGCTGAGAGCTTGGCCTTTTTAACAGTTAGCTTGCTACATGGAAACCTTAGCTTCTTGACAAGTTTTTGATGCTTCTGATTGAGATTGCTAAAAAGGCATCTCTAGTGCCAAAATGTTGAGATTCAGGCTTACAAAAGAAGGGTCATTTTTAAAGACACATTAAAGCATCTGATTTGGCTGGTGATTGGTTCCTGTATAGGAACCCCTTTAAAATGATTAACTGTGTCTTTCTGGTTTTTAGCAAACATTTTAAACTCCATTCTTCTCCAGAGAAGCATCTTGTAAAAGTACAAGCTGATGTTCAAAATTGGATGTTCTTGGGTTCACATAAGTAATTGCTCTACTTTCTCAAAATTTTTGTAATTCAGGCATGTAAAGTTGAAGATCTTGGCAAAGTGGATTTTGAAGAAGAAATAAAGAAAAGATTTAAAATGGTGTATGTGCCAAATTGGTTCTCAGTTGATTTAAAAACTGGGGTAAGTTTTTAAACATTGTGGGAAACTGAGTGGCCTGTTGTGAAATAGATGCTGGGCTTTGTTACCAACAAAGTGACCTGAGGAGTTGAAAGGGAGTTAATTTTAATCCTTATAAATCCTGCAGTGCACTAAAGCTTAGACTTCAATACACAGATGATGCGATACACTAGATATTCATGGGAAGCACTGCCTGGGTTTTGGGGATCTAAAGATAATCAATCAGGGTAGCTAGGTGGCACAGTGGTTAGAGCACCAGCCCTGAAGTCAGGAGGACCTGAGTTCAAATCTGGTCTCAGACACTTAACATTCCCTAGCTGTGTGACCTTGGGCAAGTCACTTAACCCCAATTGCCTCAGCAAAAAAAATAAATAAATAAATAAAGATAATCACATAGCATCTCACCCTCAAGAGCAAGGGGTTAATAGTTTGTGAATATATGTATAACATGAAAGTTAGAACTTTCTAGTGTAAGTAACACATTGTAGAGTAATCAGATTATGTGAAACAAAGTTTAAAGTTTGTTTTTAACCAAATCTGCAGTTGTCAAATAAGCAAAAACAGCAAAGTTAGGATCAAGTGGAAAGCCTCCTAATGATCTTATTTTAACAGATGTTGACAATTACACTGGATGAGAGTGACTGTTTTGCTGCTTGGGTGTCAGCAAAAGATGCTGGCTTTAGCAGCCCAGATGGATCAGATCCAAAATGTGAGTTTCTGTTAACTTTCTCTGTTTTGTGGGTTGACCTAGCAATTTAGGGACTGGCCTCCAAATGATGAAGCAAGGCTAAGGATCCATCCTCCTCTTTTAATAAAAGGCTGCTTCTGCTTTATTCAGGGATTTCCAAGCCTAAGATTGTATTAAGAAAGAACGGGTAGATAGATTTTTAAGTTAGCGTTCATCATGCTTTTCTGAGAGGTTTCATTCAAAGTAGTTCTTCCCCC
>JAJPUD010002415.1:278644-324391 GCA_023553655.1 Myrmecobius fasciatus | reverse complement strand
ATTCAGATATAACTTGGGATAAAAAGAATTACCCTGCAAATAAAGTCCTGAGACTTGAGTAGAAAATTTGCCTCATCACATGTTTCATGTGAAATAAAATTTAAAGCTGCATAAAGATTTGGTTTAATAGTGGACCCATATATGTATAATTTTTTAAGTGAGAAAATAAAACATAGGAAAATAAAAACCAAGAAATACCCTCCAAAGAAAGCAATCCCATCTGAGGCCTCTGTCCCTTTAACTACCTGACAGGTTAAACGTCCAATAAAATGTAAAATGCAGCATACGTAATTGTGTAATCTAAAAACTTTTCATGATAACTTATTGCAAATTGCACTTGACAGTTCACCACACCAATGGAAAACTGGCCCCATGTTGGTTCACACAGTCCTTGAGCCTCAAATTTAAGTCACCAGTAAAAGGAACGGGATAAAAAGTTTGCTGCGGTGCTCAACCAGCTGGCTCCACCTTCTGGATGTGACCCAACTCGAGACACTGCTTTATCTTGTTCCTTTATAGGACTCTCATCCTCAGGCAGATAGTCAGGTAGGTCTGTATTCTGTTCTACTTCTACAGGAGTATCTTGAAATGGGACCAGCATCTAATAAATAGAAAATGTTGAAGAAAAAAAAAAAATCAACAAGTATATTATGTGATAAAATTATTCATTGCAAAGTCTACTTTATTTCTACACTTTTTAAATGACAGTTAATAGCCATAATTTAAAGCCTATAAAAACTGATGTAAAAAATATAAGTATAGTGCCACTGATAATATGGGGCCATTTCAGAATCAAAAAATTTAACTGATAAACATAATCTTAAGAAGCAATCTAATACATAACCTTTATTTTACAGATGAGAAAATAGAGGTTAGAATAAATAAAGTAACTTGCCTAAAACTATAGTAATTCATTTATTTAGAAAATAGTAGCCAAGCTCTAACTAGAACCCTTAGCTTCAACAATTTGCTTTCACTATACCAGTCTGTCTCATAATGAAACACAGCAGCCTGTCACGGCCTGAAACTGGAAAGAATAGAAATCAAAACTTGTGGTTTCTCCTAAGACCCAGTGGGGCAAAGCCTTCTTTGGCCACCCAAAGCCATGGTGCTGCTGCTGTAAAAAGGGACATTCCTGGCTAGTTTCTAGTGAACTCAACAGCCTGGGGGCAACTACTGAGAGTACAATGCATCTCCAACCAGCACACAATGCAATCAATGGGAGCAGTAGACAGGGAACCCTGGCAAGTATAACACCAGCCTGCCTTCATCTGGAAAGACAGATGTTGCCTTACCTGATTCTTGCCTTACCTGATTCTTCACCTCTAGCTAATAAAAATCAACTTACACAAATAAACATATAAAAATGCAGTTATAAGAAACCTGTCCCAGAAACATAAACACAGGATGACTACTACTGTTTCCCCTTACATTCCTTTTAACAAGAATAGGTTCTAACATTTAAAGGAATTTAAAGGAATTTGAAAACTTTCAGTCACAAAGTAGAGATAGATAAGAGACTATCTGGAGAAGCTCTCTGTATTCCTTCACTCTTAAGAAATGTTTTTCTGAAAAATTTTGTGCTGCAAATATAGAAATGAACTGGCTATATGGAACAACAAAAGGATCTGGTAAACCTGATAAAGATTTAAAATTAAGATAAGTATGTCTTACTTCTTCTCCTGTTTCACTTTTTACAACTTGCTGGGCTTTCATAACTTTGGTTGATGCTATTGCTGTTGCCAAAGCCTAGGTCAGGATAAAAAAAGAAAATTATATACGTATTTAATAGTGATTTTGCAACTGACAATTTTTAAAGCATTCAGAACTGTTGAACAAAAACAGTTAAAAAGCAAAACTGACAAGATGGTTAGCCATAGATTTTTTGGAAACTAATAATGAAAATCCAGGATATGCTATGCGCCAGGTAAATCAATTATCTGCAAAGAGCATGCATCTATCAGGGAAGAAAACATGTGCACAAATAACTCTACATAACATATATACAAAGCAAATTTGGGGGGAGAGGGCACTAGCCTCTCTGAGGAGAGTGAGGAGAATAGTAACATGCACCTGTCACTGAGCAGATTCTGGAAGGCAACTGAGTTTCTGAGGGAAGGGGTAAGGTTGTATGCATTCCAAGCAAGGGGAACCAACTGGGCAAGGCCAAAAATGAGATGTGAATAAAAAGAGCGCAGGACAGCCTTCTTTGAAGGACAAAATGGAGAAAAGGGAATAATGTGGAATGTAACGGAGAAGGAAAAAAAAAAACAGACTATGAAGGGCTTTAAAAGCTAGACAGTGGAAGTTTTATTTTATCTTAGAGACAACAGGGAGTTTAGAGTTCAATGAGTAGAAGAGGCACTTGGGCAGACTTGCACTCTAAAGAAAATTACTTTGGAAGCTAAGTAAAGAGTAGACTGGAAAAATGAGAAAACTTGGCAGGAAGATCAATTCACAATTTAGGTCCAATTGAAAGGTAATCAACACATGAACTAAGGTGGTGTTTACTATGAGGGTAGAGAGTGAGGGATGAATGCAAGAGATTTTTTAATAGTCAAAATGATCAGATTTGGCAACTGCTCAGGAGTATGAAATGATGAAGAGTCAAAAACAGTAAGATTGCAAACCTGGTGACTGGAAGAATGGATGCACTCTAATCAACAATAGGAAAGTATGGAGAGGATATGGATTTGGAGAAAGAAAAGTGCAGGTTTGAGAATACTGATTATTTCAAATCACTCACCTCTGCTTTCAAATCTGAACGGATTCGTACAACACATCTCTGAACAGCCATCTGAAATGTAAAACTAATAACTCCTTTAATTTTCAACAAGGCCTCTTCACAAAGATTTCTCCGAGACTGAAAAAGGAAAAGAAAAAGAAAAAAAAGTAAACCAAAGAAAGGAACACTTAAAGGGAAAAAAATTTAATGGCACAATGAATAAGCTATTTTATTCTGCAAATGAAAAGAAATAAATATACCTCTACTTATGCACTAACATTAAGTTTTGAAGGGAATCCTATTGAGAAAGAAGTAAGGCAATTTTTATAGCAATCTAAGATTTAACAGAATGGAAATAAGTACAAATGAAGAGTAGAATGCTCAAAAGCAGAAAATGTATTTTCCCCCATATGATCAGTGAACAGAATTGGCTAACTGACTAAAGTTAGCATTAAATGAGCAGCTTGCGTTTAAATGTTAAAACTGTTTCTTAACAATCTTGGGATTTGAAATGACTAAAGGAATTGAAGCATTTTTGTTAAAATGCTTCATCTGCGGTAGTACACTCTCAAAAGTGAGCAATTACCTCCTTTCTTGATAAAGCTAACAGCTTCTTCTGACTTATTTCTCCTACTTTTCAATACTTGATAATACTGATCATGAACTTCTTTCCTGAAGTTCTCTTCTACTATAGCTTCTTCGATACCACATTCTACTGATTCTAATCTGACAACTATCTTCCTCTTCCTGCCCTCTAATTAGAGCCTAGCGCCTCCCCAAGACTCACTCATCTGCTCCCTGTTCTCTTTACACTTTCTAATTCTGAAAGCCAATTCATTCTTATTCCTTATGTCAATGACTCCCAAATATATACTTCCCTCATTTGTATAATCAATTAGCTACTAAGACATGGCATTTTTTTTTCTATGAAATAATGTGATAATAAAATAATAACACTCTTTCCCTTTCAATCTATTACTACATTCTTCCCTCCAAAATCAAATGCAGAGAATACAAAAGTGAGCAGGTATCTAGGGTATTATACCTGTAATCAGAATCATTAAGGAAAGGATCCATAACCTATGTGTGAACAAACTAGCACCTAGTCTTTAATTTTCATAAGATTTCAAGGTTGTTGTTATTGTTGTTATTTTTGTTTTGTTTTACAAAGGGAAAGTTAACCAAGATGTATAGTCACGTGCCTACTTGTTCCTTCGGCAACATGGAACTTGGAACTTTGATAACAACTTGGCTCACTTTAAAGACAGGTTTGTTGATAGACACTACTTAGTTGCTACCTTATTGGATTTAGTAAAGCTTCTCAGTTATTCACTACTTTCAAAGTTTCTTACTTCTGAGTAACACTGAACTCTCTCAAAGCCTGATAGATTTCCTAAGGCTAAGAGCCTAATATCTACATTCTACTTTGATTTAGATAAATATCTAATAAACTCCATTTCACAAAACTTGTCTGCTTGTTATCAACGATAAGTTCTTAATACAAATAACATCCAACTCATACATTTTTACTGTTAAATTCAAAAGCAAAAATAGGTTTCTTTGATAAATGCTATAAAAATGCCTAAATGTTTTCTACACTACCAATTAAATCTGAGGATGATCACATTAATAAGAATAGGCTAACCTGTATTAAAATTTATCTTTTTCATGTGCTAGTTCAGTATTTATAGCAACTTTACATAATTTTATTTACATAAAATACTTTTTCTAAGTGTTCTTGGATAACTGGGAATAATGTTACAAGCTATTTTAGCTTTATTTTAAAATGAAACACCAAGGGTTAAATGATAGTACTAACTTATACAAATGACAACTTAAAAACAGATATTTAGAGCCTACTTCATTTAAGGTATTTTGCTGAATGTTATAAAAGACACTAATGTGAATAAGACTCTGACCTCAAGAAACTTTTAGGCAACTAGGAAGCAAATAAATATATAAAACTTAAAATAAAATGCCATTCTATTAATCAATGTGGATACAGACACCCACCCATTTCTGTTGGATTTTTTTTTTCTCCTTGTTGGGATTGTAATACACTAATATGGAGATGTTGCCTATAAAGTTACTTTTATTTTTTATTATGTATTTTTCAAAGTATGTTACCACTTAAATGTATCTTATATTTAATTGCCATTACAAATAATCATTATTTTCTAAGTTGAGCTATATCACCATATACGTAAGCTATATGTTGTCATTCACTCTGAAGAGGACCAATGATATCACAGGATGGTCTTAATTTGCATATGAATTGAATACATGAGGCAAAGTTGCACACAAAGTCATCAGCCTCACTCTCCTTCCAGAAACATGGAAATCCAATGGCAAGACAAAATTAAAGAAAATTGGTGGTGGCCTGGGATGCAGTGGACAAGCTTGGTAACTTAATATCTGACCAAGTTCTTAAGTGCTTCCCAGCAAGCACCTGCTTCAGGTGCCTTCATGGCTGATGGCATCCTCAACTATCCTGCAGGGAAAGTCTTTACTACACACCTGCCATGCTTGGGGTAGATATTGCCCTATCTCACTTCTAGGTTTGAGGCCTGTTGGTTACCCTTGGGGTGTCCAGGAAGGACTAGCTCCTCTGGTGTGAGGGTTTACTGAGTCCTTTTCCTGCTCATATCCACCCCTCATGTCCACCTTTCACCAACCTGTGGGCTTCTTGAAGTTGTAGCAAGCGCAGTGGCCACAATCCAGGAAAAGCATCTGGAAAGGGCTAAATCAGATTGAGGGTTAGCACACAATCTAAATTTAGCCAAACACAAAAATTTCTTTTTAAATAGCCTTAATGTCTTGCAAAAAACACACAGGTATGTTCCAGACACTGAGCTTTATAGTTCTGCTATATTAACTATTTGGACATATTAGCATACTTCTTTAAAGAGATAATAGAGAATAACTTAATACTAACACTTAAAATTTAAACAACAAAGAGCTTTCAGTGGTAGGAATGTGGAAAAATAAAAAGGGATTCAGATGCACTTGCCTCACACCTCATACTGTCTACAGTCACTTCATTCAATTGGTCTTGTACAATAAACATTTAACTGCCTTTCAGGAAATTGTTAAGAATAGTTTTACACAAATACTCTCAGAAAATACCAATCCCAGAAAGGACAAAGAGGGCAATGGCAGGACAGCCCCACCTCATTCCCATTCCTCATAATGTAGCCCACCTCTTAAGTATAATCTCTCCCTAGTCATTTTACTTTCCCAATTACCACCTCCCCGGAGTCTGCTGCCTCAAATTCTCCAGGATACAACTATCCCCAGGAGCTTGTTACCAACTCTAGAGGTAGAATCAGTAGTTTATTAAAGCACCAAATCCCCAAAGATCATTGCATAAGATCCTCATGTCCCTTCAAAAAACATCTCTCTTCACCCACAATAGTATTTGTGTAAATGGAACCCTTCCCCCATCACCTAATAAAAGTCCCCCTCTTTTTTCATCCCTTTCATCTACCCTTCTTACATATTTTTTTGTAATTTCTTCTCTTCCTGAGAAGCCACAGGAGTCATTTTCCCCATATATACTCCCATGAAAAAAATGATTCATATATAGAAGAAATGTCTCCAGTATTGGTCCACAACTTCCCAGGTTCCACCTCTCTCTCTATTCTTTCAACAGACATTTCCTTTTCTATGTTAAGAAATTCTGGGCAAAACCAAATCCAGAAAGAGAGCTATGGATGGAAGCATAGTATTTTCACCCTGGGAGGAGAGGGGTGCTTGTTTTTCTTTCTCTTTTTTTCCCTTGTGGTCTGATTTTTCTTGCACAACAGGACAAATATGGAAATATGTTTAAAAGGATTGGACATATTCAACTTATATCAGGTTGCTTGCTGTCTTGGGGTGGTGGGGTAAGGCAGGAAGGGAGAAAAAATTTGGAACACAAAGTCTTACAAAGATGAATGTTGAAAACTCTTTACATAAATTTATTTGAAAAAATAAAATACTATTGATTGAAAAAGAAAAGAAGCTTGGGCATTTTTTTCCCTACTATTTCTTGCATTATAGTTTTTAAGTTTTTTGACTTGTAATAATGCTCTTGGATAATCCTAGCTTCTATCCCTTCTGTCAAGATCAGTGTTTTATTTTCATAAAAAGTACATATAGCTTTTAAGCTTCTCCTCTTCCAACAGAGTTCTCCCATTTCTCAATCAGTAGTGCTCTTGGTTTTTTTTTGTTGTTGTTGTTGTTGTTTTTTTGTTTTGTTTTGTTGGCAAGATTTGCTATCACACATTTAAATTTTTCTATTTTGTCGGTTATCTCTGCCAGGTAAGCCATAAATTCTATTCTTACAATTTTGATTTCTCTTTTAAACCAACCAGGAACAGGATGTGGTGACTCCATACTTTCCTCAAAATCCATAGGGCCTCCTGCCTCATTAAGTATTCAATCATTTACCTTGGTAATAAATATTCATACAGGCCAAAACTTGTTTACTAGATCTGAAGGTCATATTTCTTTCTTCTGCTGATATCTTGTCTATTGGTTTATCTGTTTATAATACTCAAGGTGTTGGAATTTTTTTCCTCCCAAGATATTCAGCAATTCCCCCTCAGTCTTAGTCTTTTTTTTGTCACCCTTTATTTTCCTCTAGTACTCAGTTTCTAAATCATTCCATCCTGACAGTGATTTCTCTGGGAGTATCTTAACTAGTTTTCTCCCATACTAGCTCTCTACCCCCAGAATCTTTTGGTGGAGTAGGGGGAAAAATTGGCCACTGGATGCTGAGCTCTTTCCTTCAAGCTTTATTGAGTCACACAGAGGGGCAAGCAAGTCTGTGTGCACACACTGTCTATTCCTGTTTTTTTATCCTGCAGTACAGAGATAGGCCACTCCAGAGCTATTGTACTCCTGGCAAATTTATGCCCTCAGCAACTTGGATCTCCATGACAATGGGAGGAAATAGGAACTCTGGGCATAGAGTTGGGCTCTAATTATAAGCCCAAATACAGGTTCCCTTCCAATTCTCTTTGTTCCTCTGTTCTCCTGTAGAATACTGTTGCAGCACATAGGAACTAGCTATCATGCCTCAGCAAACTTCTGAGCTTTGGCCTTCAGATCTTCACAGCATTGGAAAGAGGTGAAGGATGTTGGATGCGAGATTGTGTTTTGTTGCAAGGACATGAGGTCAGCTAATGCTCCTTTGCAGCCTTTTTATCAAGAACATGGTGGGTGATGGGGGAGAGAGTGCTGTCTGATGTTAGTTCATAGTTTTAGGTTCCTGTTGCTCAAGATCATGGAAAAAGTTTTATGCATCTTTTGATGCATAATCTGTTTTGAAGAAGAGTAAAGGTGATGATTTTCAGGGACAATGTCAGGGGCGGAGCCAAGATGGCAGACAGTAGACAAGATATTGTCTACTGAGCCATCTCCAGCTTTCCTCAGAATCAATAGCAAATCAAACCTGTGAATGGATTTTGGAGTGACAGAACCCACAAATATTCAGAGTACAATAATTTTCCAGCCTAAGATATGTTGGAAAGATTTCAGGAAAGGTATGTTACAATTGGGTATGGGGGCCCCAGCATAAGCATGGTGCAAGGAAGTCCAGCATGGGGAATCTTAGGCTCTTAAGCAAATTTCACCAATGTGGCTGTCCTGATTCAGCAGAACCCAAAAAACTATAGACTGTAGCTTAACAAGCAGGACTTGACCAGGCCCACAGTGGAGGAAAGCTGCAGCATCACTGATCCCAGCACAGTCAGTGAGAGGTCCCTGTCACCTGGCAAAAGAAGTTTGGGCAACCTCCTCTAGGAGCAGACCTCAATCTTTAGAAATGAACAAAAAACAAAACAGGACTCTGACTATAGCGAACTACAACAGAGACAAATCAGAAAACAAACCCAGAAAAGGATAGTAAAGGCAAAATTCCTCATCCAGAATTACGAAAACTGAATGTTGACCAAAGAATAGCATTTTTATCTTTTGTTGTTATTGATTGCTCATTTTTTTTCTCTTTTGATCTGATGTTTATTGCATAACATGACAAATAGGGAAATATGCTTAAAAACATTGCACATAATTGACCTATATTAGATTGCTTGGTATCTTGGGAAGGGAGAAAGTGAGGGAAAAAAATTTGGAATGCAAAGTTTTACAAAAATGAATGTTGAAAACTACACGTTTTTAGAAAAAACAAAATACTATTAAAGGTTAAAAAAAATAGTTGCAGGCAGGCAGTAGTACAATCCCCACTAAACTTTTTTTTTTGGTTAAAGGAATTTAGCCTATTTTATGGCCTCAAGGCTTCATTAGGAACTAGCCACAAGGTGTCTTCCCCCACCCCCCTTTAATTGTGAGTTCCAGTAAGGAATTTAGCTCTCTCTTTCCTCCCTTTGTTTATTATTAAAAATTAGCAATATGGATTTAGCCCACTATTGGCATAATAAAATCTATGCCTCTTGATTTAGAGAAGGTCTAACTCTACAAATTCTCTTGATACACCTTGTCACAATGGCTTGAGACTTCAATTTTAGAGTCCAAAACCTACTTTCTTCAACATTTGGTGGTAAAACTCCATACTCTCAGCTGGGTCTGGAGAACAGAGTGAAGCTGGTGAGTTGGTATAGTTCTGTTTCACTTAAATCCAACTTACTCTCAAGTCATAATATTTCCATTCTGATGTCATGGTCCTCTTCAAAAAGAACCGTACTGGGAACCCAAATGACAAGTTCCAAATAGGCAATGTAACTCCTCCCTTTCCTTTCTTCCTTTTCTCCCTTCATTCTCTCCCTGTTCACACAGAGAAGAATCATATCCTTACCTGCAGGTATTCTGTCCAGAGGAATATAAATTTTCATTGCTGAAACCTCACAAATTGTACTTACAGCTAAATTTCTTTTTTAAGGATCATGTCCTTAAAAGCCCAAATCACTCAAGCTCTCACAGACTGGCCAACAATAGGTCATTGTTTAGACTCTGACATTCACACTGATTGTAAACAGTAAAAACCCTGCCTACTACTATTTTTTTCTAAACATGAGATAAAAGAGACCATTCTTTGCCTCATTTCTTACTTATCCTTAATTGCTGAATGAATACTGTCTCAGACAAACTGAAACGTGGGAAACACCTTAGCTTAAAAAAGCCAAGGTCTCTGGCTGTTTACAGGGCCATCTCCAGTCCTCCCAATTTACAGCTTGCCACTGGACCTAAATGGCTCTGGAGGAGAGAGGGAAATGGTAATTCTACAAACTCTCCCTCACTTAAATCTAATTAACTTGTAAATCATGGCATCACCTTCCTGATGTCATGTTCCTCTTCAAAAAAGACAAGCAACAGAAACAATAAGCTTGAATGAAAAAAATTGCAATCTTATTTGTAATTCATGTGTTTTTAGGACACTTACAGAATCATCAAGGCCATCTATATGCAAAACCACAGTTTTGGCACGTTTGTTTGTAGTTCCAAGAAAAAACTGAGCTTTCCTTCTACGAGAATTCATTTCATTGACATTGCCAGTATCTGCCATGTTGGATGACTGAAGGATGTCATAGATTTCAGAAGCCAGAAGTTTAGTCTCTCCTGGAGTTGTAGTCCTTGCAAAAAAAAACAAAACAAATTTGTATTAGCGAAATATTATCTTAAATTTTATTTTATCAGTACCATAATTTTGTCCTTCAGCTAAAGGGAAGCCTTTTCAACAGCTTAATCTAATTCAGAAAATATATGTAATATTCCACATTAATAAAGAGTAAAGTAATACATAAAGATAAGAAATGCCACCTACATTATAAGCACTTAATAATTAATGTTTGTTGAAGTGAACAATAAAATAAAATTTGCTATTCTGAATCAAACCTACAGACTAGTCAAGCTGGTATATTGCCCCTGATAGTGGCATTAAAGGATAGAGACCATGTTACTATATGTAACAAACTTTGAAATTTTAAATTGTGATTTAAAAACAAACAAAAATAAAAACTTCCTAGGCCAATCTTCATGATTAGTTTTGAATTTTGTGGGGGTTTTTTTGTTTGTTTGTTTGTTTTTTTTATTTTTTTTTTTTTTTTTTTTGCTGAGGTAATTGGGGTTAACAGCTAAGAAGTGTTAAATGTCTGAGGCCAGATTTGAACTTGGGTCCTCCTGACTTCTGGGTTGGTGTTCTATCTACTGCGCCACCTAGCTGCCCCTTAATCTTATTTTTAAGTCACATATTTTCCAATTAATCTATTTTTTCCAGCTATTTCTTATAAAGAAAAAAAAAAAACCAGTTCATTGAAATTAAACAGCATATTGAAAACAGTCTAACATTATATATGTAGTATTCCACATCCATTGTCTACCATAACTACAAAAAAGAAGCAAGTATCTTCTTTGTCTCTTCTTTGGGGCCAAGCTTGGTCATAATTGTGTAGCATTAAATTTTGATTCTCCCATTCTTTCAATCTACAATGGTGTAGTCATCATTTATATTATTTTCCTGATCTGTTTATTTTATTTTGCATCAGCTTTTAAGTTTCCCCATTCTTCAAGGTGACGAGATCCCCCAATAACCAGGTGAGATTGACAGAGAGCTTGAAGTACCGACAAAATTACTCCCTGAGGCAAGCAAGGAGACACTTGGACACTATAGGATCAGTTCAATACTATAGTCCCACTATCAGTAGAGGCCCTGGGTATCTTCACCGTGCTTTGCTAAATCAGAGATCTGAGTTATGTCACACCCCCTGGGGTTAAATTTCCCTTATAAATCTGTCCATGGCTCAACGCCATCTTTGTTGAACCTCTTTTGGATCAGTCTACCGTGGCATTCTGCCTCTTGGTGTCTTTCCCCTCATCTTTTTCCCCATGCCAAGTAGTGTTTCTCCTCTCATTCTTCCCTCCTCACTTCCCGCCCCCCCATGCTTCATGTAGTCTTTCTCTTTCTTATACTTAATTTGGGGAGCTAAACTCCTCTATGGATTTGGTCTATCAGTCAAGGCCATACTCCAACCTCATGAAGTGTCCCCTTTTTCCTAGTTAATTGTGAGTCCCAATAGGGAGCTTGTATTTTCTATTGTTGATTGTTACATGCTCTCCCAGCTCTGTTACATATTTATTCATGTATATTGTTTCCTCTTCATTTTGTCTATAACCTTTTCTAAATAAAACTACCTTTTAACCAAAGAGAATGGCCACTGTGAATTCTTCACATGACTGAATTCCAGCATTTGAGGTCTATAATTTCATCATTTGATGCTATACCCCAAACATATCATATAGAACTAGAAATTGTTTTCTTCAATCACATCAATAAGAATCAACATATTCATCATTTATCACAACAATAATAATCCATTACATTCATGTACCAAAACCTGTTTAACCATTCCCTAACCAATTGGCATGTTTTGTTTCCAGTTCTTTCCTATGACAAAAAGGACTGCTATAAAATACTTTCATGTATTAGTCTTTCTTTTTTATCACCCACCCTCCTGTTTGTCACTTTTCCCCAGGACTATTGCAATATTCCAATGGCTGGTCTCCCTGCTTCAAGTATATCCCTATTTCCAGTCCATGCTTCAATTAGCTGCCAAAGTGATCTTCTATAAGTCAACAAGAATGCTACTCACCTACTTAATATATATTTCAATGGATTCCTATTACCTTTGCCTTTGTATTGGCTCTCCCACATGTTTGAAACAACAAATAGAAGTTGGAGCTAAACAGAATAATAACTGACAAATTTTTCCCTAGAAAGGCCAAGAAAAGAATTGGTTTTATCGTATACCCAAAAATATTATCTTGAGATACACATTTGTTTTGTTTGTGAGGAAAATCTGGAGAGCTTGAAATTTACTGACCTATTTCACCATCTCAGAATCCTCTATGTAGTACTTTCAAAGTCAAACAGTATTTTACATTTGATTCTGGAGCTACTGGAGTTTCAAAGGTAAAAAAACTTAATTTCATAGGACATAAACTATCTTTTTCTAGTTCATTTCTTAAGTATAAGCCAGAGACTGCTTATTCCAAGAATGAACACTTCCAGCCTTTGAGGTTACACATTGTGGGTAATCCTGAGTTCAAGATTGGGCACTAATCTCATAAAGGGAGAGTTCCCTAACAGATTTAGTTCTCAAGAGAATGAAAAAGGTTCTCAATAAGGTGGTAAGAATTATGCTATGTTTTAGAACTAAAGTCATGCCACAAGGAAGAAGAGATTTAAAACCCTGCCACCTCTCTATAATGTTGCTAGAAGTTGTTTAATTGGTGCATTTCCAAAAAAAATGGGGACTGAGTCTAAAAAAGCTATTTGAATCCCAGGCCATCTCTTCTTTTATTACTACATCATTTAATGATCTCCTCAGCTCCCATGTATTCAAATTTATTTATACAGCCAACTTCTTTCTTGAGCTCTCATTTTCAACTGTCAATTGGATATCTTGAATTTGATGTCTCATAGCATTCTTTAACTCTACATAGCCAAAACAGAATTTGTTAACTTTCCCCCAAAATCCTCCTCTTTCCCAAACTTTCCATTTACTCTCTTTTTACCTTTATAACTCCAATAGCTCCAGAATCAAACATAAAATACTATTGTGTTTGGCCTTGAAAGCATTTCACAGGGAGGATTCTGGGAAGATGGGTGGAATGGGTCAGTAAATTTCAAGCTCTCCAGATTTCCTAAAAAAACAGAACAAATGATAAGGAGTAAACAAAGACTGATTAAAAACAAAGAAGACTTTAGACAGAAAGAAATCCTTCTAGGACAACCCAAGAAGACTCAAAGATCTCAGGCTTTAGATTAACCAATATGAAGTGCAAACACTTCCCTGCCAGCTCTGTAGTGAGGGATATGAAAGGGGCGGAGGGGAGAGAATAAAATAAAAAGTATTCAGCAGAGAACAAAAGAATAACCTACAAGGAAGCAAAGAAAAGATGGACACTCATGAATATAATTTCTTCTCTTATCATATATGCTTTCTTGAAATGGAAATTTATTGTTATATATTTTGAATCCTCTCTGATGTTCTGCTGGGCAACATGACAATGTTGCTCTGTATTTTCCTTTTCTGTCCTTTTTCCATTCTGTTTTTTCTTATTTTGTATTTAGTTCAATAAATTTTTTTAAGAGGAGAGGAAAAAAAAAAAAAGAAGGCTCCTCACAACATGGCCTCTTCCTAATGAGTGAAATGGGAAACAGGACTTCTCAGAATAATGACTGTGAGAGATTGGTATGGTTTTTCATTGGGAATTGCTACTGCAAGAAGAGATTAATTGTGGCTTTTTAGAATATCAAAGGCAGACCAGACTTTGGAAATCTATTTGCAATTTACCTATTTGGTATATATCTGTGTGTGATGAGTGGGCCAGAAATGCCTTGTTCTGAAGATTGGCAGGTCCTGGGAGCCGGGCCTCCCTCTCTCTCTCTATAAAGCATATGCTCAAATGAGAAAATTGGGCCTCCTTCTTCTCCCTGGCGTGTCCCAGAGAAGAATGACTGTCCAGAATTTCGCAAGATTCTAATAAAGTTCTAATCTTTACTTTGAGAGATCTCTGAGTGATTATTTTGAGTCGGGAGTTGCATTTTTATCCCACACACTAACTTTTAGTCTTTATCTCATTGCCTCTTCTCCATGTACATACACTACAATTCAGCAGCACTACATTTCTCTCACAGGATACTCTATCTCCCGATTCTTTGCCTTTACACTGGGTGTCACTACTATGCCTAGAATATTTTCTCTTTTCACTTCTGCCTCCTGGCTTTCCTAATTTCTTTCAAGACTCAAATCAAATTCCACTTCCAGTAAAAGGCCTTTCTCGACTTTGTTCACACTGTCCACCACTGCTAATATATTCCTTCTGAAAGATTAACTTTGATTTACACCGTATACCTTTTGTATGTATAATTTTGTGTCCTCCATTACAATGTGAGCTTCTTGAGGGCAGGGACTATATTTTTGCCTTTCTATCTCCAGTCTGAGCAGAGTGACTGGTATACAATAACTGCTTAATAAATACTGTCACAAAGAATGATGTTTTCACCTGAGACTTCTGAAATCCCTTTCCCTTCAAAGTTCATTTCAAGCAGCCATCTCAGACTGAGACAATCAACCTTGCCCTCCATCCAATTTACTTTGCATTTACTTTATATGTATTTTATATGTATTTATATGTACTTAATTTGTTTCACTTGATTTAACAATCTCAATAATAAAAGTAGAGACTGTAACAATTAAATTGAGTCTTTAAAGAAGTTAAAAGTTGTAGGAGGCAGAAACGGGAGAGAGGGTTAAGGGGAAGAACTTAGGAGACAGGAGAAAGGAAAAGAAGCATTTGAAGCACACAGGAAAGCCAATACAAAGAGAAACATAATAGGAAGCCACATATTCAAACTTGTACTTCTGGAAGACCACTTTGGTAGCTGATTAGAGCACAGCCTGGAAGTAGAGGGAGACCCAGAGAGACCAACCATTAGGACATTATAATAGTCCAAGAAAGAGATGACACTGTCAGAATTCTACATTAGAAAAATAACTTTAGCAGCCCTCTGGGAGATGAACTGGAGTGGTGTAGAATTTAAGTCAAGAAGCCAAATTAGGAAAACACTGCAAAAAGATGTATGAGATGATGAGAGACTATCTAGCACAATGATTTTTGTGAACGGAGAAATATGTAAGAGATGTTGTGGAGATGAATAAAAATATTAAGAAAACATTTCATGCTAATATGGAAATAAGGTCAAAATGACTGTACATGTATAACCTGTATCAAATTACTTGCTATTTGAGAAGGGGGAAGAGAAGAAATTTAGAACTCAAAATCTTACAAAAATGAATGTTGAAAATTATCTTCACATGCAATTGGAAAAATACTATTGGAATTTTTCAAAAAGAAAAGAAATACAATTAAAACAAATCTGACTTGATACTTCATTTGCAATTGATCCAAATATATGTCAAATAAATAAAGAGGGCATTGGTACCAATTACAATAATTTTATAAAGAAGTATAACTTATGTAAGTCTACTGCTATAATGAGACCATAGAAGCCTAGAAATATTTGTAAACAGCAAACTCTATGACTGACTTGCTAAAGAGAGAGATACTGCAATTAGAGGGTTCAATTTACTTTGAACTTAACCTTTTTCTGTGTCATGAACCTATCTGGCAATCTGATAAAGCCCATAGCCTCTTTTTTTCAGAACACTTTTTAAGGAAATAAAAGAAAATACATAGGATTACAAAGGAAATCAAAGGTTAGAGAAAATAAAGCTGTCACAGACATCTTGAAATCTATTCATAGACCCCCTTAGGGGTATGGACCTTCAACTTAGGAAACACTATTTACAATGCAAACATCTGAAAATCTTAATTATAAATAAGGTAATTGTAAGCATTATTGTCTCATTAAAAGAGAGAAACAGTACAAAGTTTCAGCAGTTTGAAGAAAATGTTAAAAGATCAAATTAAGCAAAATCATTCTCAAGACATATGCAAATGGATGAAAGACAGAAGAGATCTACAAAGACTTTTATGATCATCTTTTCAAAATCAAGAAAAGTGAAGTTACCAGACTAAGATTATACCATCACAGCCCCAAATGAACATGTAAAGGAGGTAGAATTGGCATGGAAGAGAAGTAGAAAAAAAAAAATTGGGGCAGACTGGCTAATATGTATACAGGGGAGGTCTACAATGGAAGTAAAACCAAGGTGAAGGAGTTCAATACCAACATTAATGCCTATTTCTCCTTATGAATAAAAATTAATAGTACTTTCTTTTTCTAATTATATGCAAAGATAGTTTTCAACATCCATCATTGCAAAACCTTGTGTTCAAAATTTTTCTCCCACTCTCCTCTTTCCCCCAAGACAGCAAGCAATCTGATATAGGCTAAACATATGTAATTCTTCTAAATATATTTCCGTATTTGTCATGATGTGCAAAAATAAATAAATAAATAAAAATAAAAAGGGGAAAAAAGCACAGTAAAGGAAAAAGAAAACAAGCAAACAAACAGTAACAACAACAAAAGATATAAAAGCTATTCTTTGATCCACATTCAGTCTCCATATGTCTCTCTCTCTGGATGTGGATGGCACTTTCCATCATAAGTCTACTGGAATTGCCTTGAATCATCTCATTATTGAAAAGAGCCAAGTCCATCACAGTAGATCAACACATAATCTTCATGTTACTGTGTATAATGCTATCTTGGTTCTGCTCACTTTATTCAGCATCAATTTACGAAAGTCTTTCCAGGCCTTGCTGAAATCAGTCTGCTCATCATTTCTTACAGAACAATAGTATTCCATTACATGAATAAAATTTTTATTAAACTAGTATAAATATGAATTCATAGCATATTTTATGTGGGTATTATAAGGAAAGTAGGACTTTCAAAAGTAATAATGCCTAGTTGACCACATCTATACCATCATGCAACTTGATAGTATACAATAGCTGTGCTTATTTTGATGCATATTTATACACACATACACACACACGCATATATATACAGACACACTAGAAATATACATACATACATATCATCTCTAAAGCTTTTTCATCAATATATAGTTCAGAAAGACATAATAAATGGAATATGAGCTGGGAGCTATAATTAAACAAGCAGGAAGTGAATAAGACTGGATTCAGGAAACCACAAAGCTATTTTAATGATCCCAAATTTCTCTAAGAAAGAAACACCTATTTTTTTTCCACTGAAATTTACTTTTTTTTTGTTTCAGATTCTTTTCTTTCCCTTCTCTTTACTCCTACTTTGGCAAGAAATACAAAATCAATTACAAATAGGTAATCAGGCAAAACAAAGTTTTGGATCAATCATGTTTGACCCACCATCTCATACCCAAAAAAAGAAAAAGAGAAAGTGTGCACATAGACACAGACACCCCTCCAAACATGCCCCCACCCCAATTTGTACTCTTTCTGGAAACAGCATTTCCCCCATGAGTCCTTTGGAAGTGTGATGAATTACTGGGTTGATTAGGTTTACTAAGTCTTTCAGTCATTTTAGATTACAATATTGCTGTTACAATATACACCATCCAAGGAATAGATTTTGATGAACAACAGTTTTGATGTGACTGTCAAGGAAAAAATTTTAATGGAAACAGACCAGGTGACCAATGTAAAAGGACCTTCTTAATTAATGAATTAGAGAAAATGATATCCATTAAACAATGAATTAAAATTTTATTCAAAATTCACAAAAATAAGTAGTTCATTTTTAAATTTGTAGCATTAAAACTTTTGAAGTCATTAAAGTTTAAAGAGACTTACTGGACATCCTGCATATAGTTTTAATAAATTATACTACTTAAATGCCCCCTTTAATTAGATCTCTTGCTTTGGATAAAATGAATCATTCTCCAAGTTCTATATACCAGCCATGCAATACATTCTCCTAAACACCATATAAATCTAGCAAAATTATTCACTTCATATATTACTAATACTCTGCACAAACAAGAAGGACACTGTTTTTCTAAAAACAATCTATGGATAACAATTTGAAGTCACATCTATTATTGTTGACAACCTGGCTGAAAACTATAAGTTTTATTCTTATTATACTTCGTAACACTCATTCAGCATAGCCAAATTGCAATGAAGGTGCTTTTATGAATGTTTAAATTTATGTAAAGCAATGAAGGAAAAGTTTTTAATGATATCATTCACTCAAAAAAATTTGCTGAGTGCTTATCCCACTAAGCACTGCATAAAACACCAAGGCATTGAAAAAAGATAACAAAGATAAAGTATTAAGTAAGACATGTTTGCTGACCTCAACAAGCTTACAGTCAATCTAAAGGAACTTAATCATCTAAATATACAATAGTTTTGACTACATTCCAAACCTGCTTATATTATGTGCACATAAGCTAAATCTCTCTAGTTCCTTCAATTAATTAATTCATGGTCTCTAGTTTTCCCATTTTGATCATACTTGTCTTTCAAAGTTTTTCCTCAAATAATGGTGTTCAGATTTGGAACTATATCCAAAGGGCTATCAAATTGTGCATACCCTTTGACCCAGCAGTGTTTCTACTGGGCTTATATCCTAAAGAGATCTTAAAGGAGAGAGTGGTACCTACCCACATGTGCAAAATGTTTGAGGCAGCCCTTTTTGTAGTGGCTAGAAACTGGAAACTGAATGGATGCCCATCAATTAGAGAATGGCTGAATAAATTACAGTATATGAATGTTATAGAACACTATTATTCTATAACCATGACTTTAGAGATGACTTTAGAGAAACCTGGAAACATGAACATTGATGCTAAGTGAAATGAGCAGTACCAGGAGAACATTATATATGGCAACAGCAAGATTATATGATGATCAATTCTGATGGACCTGGCTCTTGTCAACAATGAGATAGATGACTGAGGTCAGTTCCAAAGACCTTGAGATGAAGAGAGCCATCTACACTCAGAGAAAGGACAATGGAAAATGAATGTGGACCACAACATAGTATTTTCACTCTCTTCATTGTTGTTTGCTTGCATTTTATTTTCATTTTTTCCCCTTTTTGATCTTATTTTTCTTGTGCAGCATATTTGTGGAAATATGTATAGAAAATTGCACGTGTAACATATACTGGATCATCTGCCATGTAGGGGAGAGGGTGGGAGGAAGGGAGGGAAAAAAATTAGAACACAAAGTTTTGTAAGGGTGAATGTTGAAAATTATCAATTATATATTTTGAAAATAAAAAGCTTTAATAAAAAAAAACCCAAATATAGTGCTCAGAAAAGAATAGAAAAATATGCCACACATGATCTGAAAGGGGAAAAGTAATATTATCACCTCTTTCTCTATTTCTTTAAGCTTACAATATTTGCTTTTTGGGAGGCAACAAATTATCTATTTAGCCTCATGTTCTGCAGTTCACTAAAGTCACTTGAGCAGAAACTATGCTAAACTATGCTATATAGAAAAACTATACTAAACAGTGTATTTACTAAAGCATGACATTATTCTTTTTAGTATAAATAACATCTCAAAATAAAAATCTGTCACACTGTATTCCTCTAAGTCCCTAATAACAAAATAGTTACCACTGAACTCATAAGCACAGATGCTATGTATGACCCTCTACAATTAACTCACCCCAAGATTACAGAACTGTTTTTAAGTTCTTGTCTATCTGTTTCTGAATAATCTTTTGGTCATTGATTTTTTGCTTTTCAATCTTCATTCAAAGGTTTTATCCTTGAATAAATTATTCTTTCATTATACCTAGATTTTGTAGTGTCCTCAATAACTGAAGGTATGAGAAATTTGTTTTCTGGATAAATGTAAGTTAGTCTATAAGTGAGATTTAAAATGTTGATCTTAAGTCATTAATAAAAGGTTAAATTATTCCTTGTTTAAGAAGGAAAATATTAATAAATTTTAATAAGATTTATATTAAAATCAATAAAAATATTGGTGTTTAAATTTCAATTATATGAAAAATTAATTAATGCATAATACCTCATTCATTCCCTGGTGATGACAGATCCACAAAGCAGTAAGGTACACACATGAAACACTTTTAGAAGGAAAAAAAAATTTATCTTTCTCGACTAAAGATCTTTTCAGATAGTTATGAAATGGACATTATAAAATTATTCTTCTTCAATAGTACTATAATAAATTTGAAATCTAGGAATAAAATATTAAAGAAATAAAATCTTTTCTCAATTCACTAGATTCAAGGATTATTCAACATCAGGAAAATAACTGGCATAATAACAAAAATATAAAAAAAAAAAAACCAGTTATTCCAGTACACATGGGAAAAGACATTAATAAAATATTACATTCAGATGTTAAAAACTCTAAACACTATAGGTATTGAATGTGATCAAAAGCCTCTACTTAAAACAAAAAATTAAGACTATTCAGTATTTACTATTAAAGCAGAAACACTAAAAGTTCTCTTAATGCTAATATTATACACTCTTTCCAAGTACATTTAGGAACCCCCCCCCCTCCCTTAGAAATGAGACAATAGTTAAGATTTCTGGATACCAAATAAATACAAAAAACCATCAACATTTCTATAAAGAACTAACAAAAATAAACAAGTGCTAAGATAAATTTCATCCAAAATACATATAAAATAAAATATCTGAGAATTAACCTACCAAAACACTGTTATTTAAGAAATACTCTTTACAGAAAAAAAGGAAATTACATAATGGCAAGATAATCAGTGCCCATAATTGAGCTGTGCTGATATTTTAAAAATCCAATACTACCTGATTTAGAGAGTTTTCTCCAATCAAATTAAAACTAGGCAGGATAATCTCAAAAAGTTTAATATCTGAAAGGAAAAGAGGTAAAAGTTCAACTGAAAGGAATATATGACATGATACTGGGTATTTAAAAATTAAAGCAGATCCACAGAACAAACAAGAAACAGAAGCAATCAAAAAAAGTTCAGCATTTGACAAATTCAAGACTTTCCCTTATGGAAATAACATCTTTTTGGACATGATCTGCTATGAAAATTATAAAACAATTTATCAGAAATTAGCATTAGATCCCCATCTTATACAATACAATGTGGACATTGGTCACACTAAAAAAACTAAGAGAATAAGCATATTTACCTTTCATAACTATAGGAAAAATTCAAGGGACTGAGATCACAAATTTTTTTTACAATTGTTCATAAAATTAAAAAAAATTCTAAACAAATAAAATCAGTGAAGACATAATTAGAAGAAAAATAGTAGACTGGTAAAAGATATTTGAATCATTCCCATAAAACTTTGGCATAATAAACATACAGGGAATTTTAAAATATATATACAATACTAAGAGCCATTTCCCAACCAGTTAAGTGGTAAAAGAATAGAAACAAAGTTTTCAAAGTTAGATTTGAAAAATGCATAAAACCACAAGAAAAAAATGCTCTAAATTTCTAATAGTAAAAGAAAAACAAAATTCTGAGATTTACTTTTTGCCATGCAAATTGACAATGATCAAAAAGGGGAAGGAGTAAATATTGAAGGATTTTGTGGAAAGAGGAATAGACAGAATGCAGACTGGATTTCTATTTAGAATCATATAGGCAGAGGCCAAAATGTCTACACTCCTTGACCCTATGATTCCACTATGGAGAATATCAAGAAGTCAAAGGAAAAGCAAAAAGTCTATTATATGCCAGTATAAGTTAAGAAACAAAATAGGTATCAAAAGGAGGATAGAAAAAAAATATTGGTATATGAATATTCTGAAATGCTAACTGGGCAATAAGAAATGAAGAATATAAGGAATTCAGAGTAACATTGAAAGATGTGTATGAACTGATACTGAATGAAATATGCAGATCCAAGTGAACAACATACAGTAATCAAAACAATAAAAATGAAAATATTATAAAAAGAAAGGTAAATTCTGAGCATCTCACCTGGTAGAGATAGAAGTGATTACTAGCACAGAATACTAAATATATTTAGACATGATGAATATCATGAATAAATTAGGGGAGTTTGGAAAATTATGGGTAAAGGGAAGATCAAACAAGAATAGAAAGGATGACAAGAAATGAAATGGAGAATTCTGATTATATGAAATTAAGATCCATTCCCTAACTGATAAATGATCAAAGTATATGAACAAGAAGTTTTCAAAAGAAATCACTTATTAGTAGTAACATGAAAAAAATGTTCTAAATTACTTATTGACTAGAAAAATGCAAATTAGAACAACTCTGAGATACCACTTTACAACAGATTGGCTAACATGACAGAGAAGGAAAATAAATGCTAGAGGAATAAATAAATGATAGAGGGGATACGGAAAAACAGAAATACAGGAAATAGAAAAACAGAGAAAAAGACACTGTCAGTGGAGTTGTGAGCTGCTCTAACCATTGTGGAGAAGAATCTGGAATTATGGCCAAAGGACAAAGAAAAAGAAAAAGAAAAGAAAAGGAAAAAGAAAAGGAAAAGGAGGGGAGGGGAGGGGGGGGAGGGGAGGGGAGGGAAAGGAAAAAGGAAAAAACCTATATGCACAAAACATTTATAGCAGTTCTTTCTGTGGTGGCAAAGAATTGAAAGCTGGAGGGAGGTCCAACAATTGCAGAATGGCTGAACAAAGTTGTGATATATGATTATGATGTAATACTATCATGCTATAAAAAAACAAGGCACAATATGGCTTCAGAAAACCTGGGAAGACTTAAATGAACTGAAACAAAGTGAAATGAGCAGAGCCAGAAGAACATTGTACAAAACACGAACAAAACTGAAATGATAATCAACTATGAAAGCCTCAGTGAACCTTGATCAACATAACAATCCAAAATAATTTCAAAAGACTTAAGATGAAAAATGTTAAATGTTAGTCACCTCCAGACAACTGATGAATTGAATGCAGATTGAACATATTCTTTTTCTTTTCTTTTTATGCCTTTTTTTGGGCAACCTGGCTAATGCTGAATATGTTTTACATGACTTCAAATGTATAATTGATAATTTACTTGTCTAGAGAAAAAGAATTTGGAATTCAAATTTTAAAAAATTGTGTTAAAAATAACTAAAAATAAATAAATAAAAGGGAAAAATGCATGTCCACTGACAAGATTTTTAAAGAAAAAATTATACCAATCACTTAAAGGAAATGAACCTAGATAGATTAAAGGATATTGAAATGATATCCTAGCTTCTTTTGAAGACTAACAAAGAATGTTACTTTTGCTAGATTTATTTAAAGCATCATTTTAAATTGAAATATGCAGAGAATCTTTTATTATTTGTCTTCCTCTATTATTAAAAAGAAAAAAGTGTGTCATAAAGAGTTAGATTTTGTTATTTACAGAATTATAGTTTCACCCCATCTAATGTTAAGTGAGGTCACAAAAACACTATGGTAAGGGAAAAAATTATAAAGAATAATTTATTACATAATACTAATTTTATAAATATAAAAACAATACAGTATAGTAAAGTCTATAATTTAAAAATTATATGAAACTATGTTGATTGGGGCAACAATATGAGAAATCATATTCTATGCGCTAAGATTATATCAAAACACTAAAACATATTTTTAGAAAGATATAAATTGGGGCTGATGAGTGATTTAAAAGAATTTAAATAAGTCCTGTTAATTCAATTTAAATCTTAATGTCATTACTGCACATTTTCTGACTTTTTAAAATACATTAATCAGTTGTGCTGCTCCCCTCCCTTCTTTTTCTTCCCCCTTTTTATTTTTGTCTTTTTAAAAAAAGATCATTTATTACAGAGGATGGCTCTGAGAAGAGGAAAGATATTGGGGAAACTATGCAAAAAATAATAATATTAATTTTTTTTAAATTAAGAGCCTAATTTAAATAGGATACCACTGAAATATTGGATATATCACAAAGCAAAAAAAATAAATAAATAAAAATAAATAAGTTGATTTTAAAGACCATGTGAGTCTTTTAAGAAATATGGCCTTAATAAAACCACATAGCTACAGGAATTTTGAGAACCATTTGTGGTAATGTAGGCAATAGTGTTTTTACCCCAAACTTGAACTGCATTTCCATATATGAAATGTTAGTTTGGTGATATGTACCAGTGATGAATAATGCATTAAGGTCTTTTGAGTTTTACCATTTTATTTCCTGAAAGATACTTCATGGAAATTTAAGCTCCCTCCTGTTTACCTGAGATTGGTATGGATAAAGCTATCCCCTCAATCTTTCTGAGGTAAATAAAACTACCAATCAGAAAATTTCTCAAGAAATATACCAAAAATCTTTTGAATAATACTTTATGTACTGGTCACAGCATAACTATCAAACTCACATGCTATCATAGGCAATATTTCTTATATATCTCTAAATTTTAGGCAGTTAACTCCTATAGAATACTGTAAATTGACCATATTACTATTGTATTTAGGTATAATTTTAAAATTCAAGAAATGCTAAAAAACAATTTTTTTAGTAAGTATATAATGCTAATCATGAATTTTTTATTTCCTTCCTCTGATTAAAGTCAAATTACACTAAATTTAGTTATTTATAACTTAAGACAAAAGGACCAATTAGGGCCTAACCAATATGGGAGCGCACTGGTCCTCCAACTTTGTGACATCATCACCTCCTATTTAAGCATCTTTGAAGTTTTACTCTTAGCAGTGAAATTACAACTTTGAGCTAGAAGAAAAAGTTTCAATTACCTTTGAATGTCATCATACCTGCATTCAGAGGAAGTTTAAACCAGACAAGATTAGAAATTTAAGTAATCTCTACTTATGCTGTCCATCACCCATATAGGGTGCAATTAGGAATCAGATTAAAATGAGAAATATTGCTTCTTTACATTGTGACTTTATCTCACATTCCCAAAGAATCAGACTTTATTCCAACATACATGCAAAAAATACATTATAAAACTAAATGTAATTCAGTTTTTGCTTTTTTTCCCCCCTCAATTGGGAGAAGGATGTGAGGGGGAGGAGAGGAATTTTTTTTTTTTTTGGTTAAACTAGAAACATTTGGACTACAAAAGTTCACACAGACCGTTTCCTCAAGTGTCAATAGTTTTGAGATCCACTTCAATGGAAGTAGTATCTATCCATAACCAACGAAATCACAAATCTTTTTGAAGAACAAAAATACCTAGCTATAGCACAAATATTCATTAGTATACATCCAAATCATGCTCTCATAAGCAGAACAAGGGGCAAGCATACAAAATGTTCCAAACACCGATATATTATAACCAACTATTTGAGTCTCCTCTACCATCTCACCACCTTCTCAATATGGGTATGTTACAGGATCCTCCTACTCCCTCTGGACAATATCATTTCTTTTCTCTATTACCAAATAGTATTCATTATTTTATATTCTTTTCCTCTCCCTCTCTTCTTCCCTTCTCGCTCTTAGACTAAATTCCATGAGAAGAATTATACTTATTCTCTATTAATACTTATAGCAATACTTGACACAAATGACCAAAAGAACTGTGGATTCAGAGCTAGAAGAATTTCTAAAAGCCACTGTAAGGGCTTAATAAACAAAATGTTGGGATTTCAATCCTATGGAATAGTATATATAAACATGTTTATTTGTCTTTTTTATTTTTATATTTTAATATATAATTAATTTAATATATAATTTTAATGTATATATTATGATATATAATTTATATTATAAAATATAACAATTTATATTTAATTTTAAAATAAAATATAATTATTTAATATAATTTTTTAAAAACATTTTTATATAAAGTATGAAGATTGTTCTGTTTCCCTATGATGACAATATGACAACTATCTGGGCACTTTACTAAGAACAACAAATGGGCTCTCCTAGGCCATTAGTATCCACAAAAAAAGATTAATCATTTTGATTGAGCTGTTAAATAAGCTGTCAAAAATTCTATTTATTGAAAGAGATTGTCTCAGCAGTTTTTCTTCCTAACTGGTATCACAATTTATGGGAAAGGTCACTGTATTTGTAAAAGATTTCAGATGTTGACCAATTAAAAGTTTAATGTATGAGAATCAGTTGGGAGAAATCACTGGTGAATTTCAGATCATAAACTTAAAAAGAGAATTTACTTTTATGTTAACATCTATTTCCAGAATTTTATATAAAATGAAAAAAAATGATTATCAGCCTATGCTTTTAATGCAAGCTGCATAATAATAACAAAAACTTACATTTACTTAACCTTAAACATTGTGCTCACACAATCTTGTTTTGTAGGTTATATAAACATCATTATTCTTATTCTAGAGATGACAATAGAGGGCCAGGGAAATTCAGTGATTTGCCCTATCTCACATTCTTACTAAGTGGCAGGGCCAGGATATGAACTTCTGATGACCAAATAACCAAAGTTGGCATCATCTCACAACAAAAACCATTAAAAACAAAACTTTTCTGTGAATATTTTCTATTGAATCAATGCTGGCATATGCTTCTACTCTACAATATGAGGGTATAATCCTTTGCTATTCTTTCTTCTGTTATTTTATACAAGTTATTTTAATCTCCCTGGACCTTAATTTCATCATCTGAAAAATGAGAATTATAGACTAAATAACAAATGTTAAATCTATATTATAAACAACATAGCTGATTAATTCAAAATTAAATTTTGTTTGAAAAAATAAGCTAAAATTGTGGTTACTAAATTATCTCTGGGTGTTTAATTAGAATAGAATTTCTATAAATCATTAATATTTTGTTTTGGCACATAATAAAAACTTTCTATACTGATTTTGTGTGAAATGAAAGAGTAGATGTCTTTAAAAAAAGACAGGTTTTCAGAACAAAGAATGAAGCACTGCAAGTAAAAACAAAATTACAGAGGATATAGAATTGCTGTGAACTTCCAGCGTAAGGGAACATATGGTACTTTTGTCCCATTTATTTTCTATTCTAAGAGCTTCCTAATATAAAATATTATAAAATATTCCCCATACTTCATCCAAATTAATTATAATATCAATTATAAGTGATTAATATTACTACTTAAAGGAGTTCATATTGCTGACCACTTACCCAAGAGATTAATATTCACCTATCTCATACTAAGCCCCTTTAAAAAACATATTATCTTTACACAGAAAACTGGAAAAGTTTAAAATTATTCTATCTCTATAGGATAGTGATAATAACAGCTTATTTTACATAGCAATTTAAGGTGTGGGAAAGCTTTACATGTTTTATTAACATGAACTCTCATTTAATCTTTGCCACAATTCTACAAATTAACCAGTGGTATTCTTATTCCTATTCCACAGAAAAGAAAACTGAAGGTCAGAGAAGTTAAATACCTGGGCCAGTCACATAGCTAAGTGTTTAAAACAAAATCCAGGTCTGACATTAAATCCAAAACACTCACCTCTATAAATACAAACTAAATTGTCTTATATAGAATAAAATATTAATGTATAATTGATATTATACTCATGACATTAATATAAGGGACCTCAAAACATGAAAAGACTTTCACATATTTTTAATATCATGGTTAGCACAGTATTTACAAAATCTTCAAAATTCTTTGAAAAAAAAAATTCAGATGTTCAGGACAGAGAAATTAGAAACTATTATCATCCTTCAAGGAAAATTTCCGATTAAAACAAATATAGGTGATCCTCATCTTAGGAATAAGCTTGACTCTACAAGGTTTTTTTCAAGTCATCTCAAATTTAGAATTCAGTTTCTCACAAAATATTATAGTGTTTAAGTTCCAAATTAAACCTACAAAAACTTATTTTGTCTATCATAAGATATCTTAAATATAGTACTAAAACACATAGCCTGAGCTTTCAGTATTAGGAGTCAAGTCTATGAAGTTACACTGGAAAAGGGACATAATATAGCTCTTTTCCTAAGTGTATAGCTAGTCCCAGGGAAAATTTTGAAATACATTTCGTTGCTCTATAGTGCCCCCTCACCTCCCTTTCTACATAATTTTTTTTTTACTTCCTGATGCCCCTCTCCAAGTTCCCCCATAATCTTATCTCCATGCAGTCCTAAGACTCCACAGAAGCACTTCACTTAGATCTTCATTTACTCTGTCATCAAAACTGCCATTTTCTGCCACCCAACAAATTTTCTATTTTTTCAATACAGATGGCTTCAGGAATTAACAGAATAGTACCATGACAATCTTAAAGCTAAAAGGAAATTTGGAAGTCATCTAGCCGAATGACAAAGGAATTCTATCAATATCATCCCCACCCCTATAAATGATCATCAGCTTTGTACATGTCAAAACTAGTGATAGGAAACCTCATAATTAATCAAGATTACTCCTTATGCAAAGCACAACCTTCCATTTCTTAGTTTTAATTGTTGCCAAATGTTTTTGTTTGGTTGACTTCACTCTATTTTCCTTTCTAGAGAGGCAATGAAAAGTGAGCTACGTTTAGAGTCAGAGCATCTAACTTTAAATCCTAACTTTCTTGTATGATTGAGTTCATATGATCTCTTTGACCCTATTTCTTCATCTAAAAAATGAGAAACTTGAATCTGGTGCCTTTTGAGTTTCCTTCCAACACTAAATCTATGGGACAAGTATGCCCAGTGCTTAACACAATGCCTGACACATAGTAGCTGTTTAACAAATGCTTGTTGACTTGACAAGGCTTAGATTAGAGTCCTCTTCATTGTCCTATTCATGTTCCAATTTACTAAGAGCCTTTCTATTATGTGTTGCTCTTAAATTAACAAAATATTCTAGATGACCAAGACTAACCACAACAAAATATAATACTTCAGTGCTTAACTATGGACATTATACCTTTATGAAATCAGCATAAGATTATATATCAGTTTTTCTATATGTCACAACATATTGATAATATCTACTGAGCTTGCAGTCCATTAAAACCTCCATGGTAAAAAGAAAAGTAGGAAAGCTGGCCTTAAAGTCAGAAAGACCTGGGCTCAAGTTTTGTCTCTGACACATGCTAGCTGTATTGCAATGGATATAACTATTTGTGACCCAAACAACCCTGTAAGTATTAGATTGCTGATCTGTATCAATGAAAGGAGTTTCCACAAAGAACTCATAAGCCTTCATAGGGAGGGAAAAAAAAAAGCAAAAGGATTGAATTAGCTTACATCTGTCTATAGAATGCTCCAGAGGATAAGAATTATATAAGCATCTCAAACTTAGGGAATTTCAGGAAATCTAGTAAATTAAAATGTCAGATTAATTAAGCTACCCCTAGGATTCATTTTTGCTCCAAACAGCATTATTCTCTTTCCCTTCTGATTTAAAATCCTCAAAAAATATTCAAGATTTCTCCCTTCACAACTGGCAACAGATGACCAAATAAAGAAGTAAAAAAGTTACTCTTACTAGCATTACTTTCAGGAAAAAAAAATATAGATATCGATATATGGTTCAAATACATAATTCTGGTAATGAGGTGAACCTGTCTACTAGAAGATTTCGTTAAACAAGTATAGTAGGGTCACAGACGGCCTATTTGTCCAAGACACTGCCTAGCTAAATATAGAGAGAACCTCAATAATCAGGTTATTTGAAAGGGGAAGATTTAGGAGTCCAGAGCAATACAGAGAATACACTGTGTCACAGAGGGATTTCAGTCTATTTCAGTGAAAAGAAATAACCACATACGGCTTTCAGTGGAAAGATATAAGTAACCTGAAGAAGACATTTTGATTTCCAAAGACCCATGTCTTAAATTATCAAAAGGAATAGAATTTCCCCATTATCCTTCTGCTTAGATCATTCTGTATCATTTCCCTATTAATTTGATATTATCTTTCAATTTTTTATTGGAAAGTTTTTCAATCAATCTGTAAATACTTATGAAAAGCCTACTATGTATCAAGCTCTGTTTTGTTTCAAAATTAATAATCACTACTAAAACTAATATAATATTATTATTACACTATTTTCCAAAGTCCAATTAATTTCATTCATTCAACTCCATTTTCTTATTATGCTGTTTCAAATAGAGATTTAAGGTAATTTTAACATAGAAGAGAAAATTAGTTTAGAAAAAAGTCCTATTTCCAGTTCAATATTCTAGTAAGCATAGGAACTATTGTGCAACCTCCACGTAATTATATCACTTATAATCTTTTCCTGGCAATTTAAGAAATTTCTTTAAAAATTTTTAAAAAAAGCAATGATAATAAAGTTACAGATGTTATGACTATTCCAATGTTCAAAGACTAAGGGAATTCCAAACCAGAAATAAAATAGGCGGGAAAGGGTCTGGGAGTAAATCTGAAGTTGGAGTGGCATATTTGGCCATATCTGAAGGAGAAGCTATGTAATTAAACACATATTAATTGCAATTAATCTTCTTAATCTTCTTAGGAAAGTAATAAATTGGAAGAGCTGATTAATGTGCTAGATTTAGCTCAGCTTGTTAAACCTGACATCCAGGCAAATAGAGACTATCTTGAAAAGCTCTTTTAGCTAAGTAATTGAAATTTTACTCTCATTAATTCACCATTTTATAATAAGAGCTATTTGGTATATTGATTCTCCATCACTATTTTTAATATATTAGTTATAGTCAAGAGTACCATAATGGTATTCATAAAATGAAATCCCCAGAAAAATCCCCCATATCACTCAACTTTAACCCCAGTTCACTATCAAAAGTCACTTTCATTCTCAACACAAAATGAGTATATTTCCATATAGGCTATAAATTCTAATTCATTCTAATTCTAGAAGCTACTAATACTACTTTATACTGTCCATAAGGAGATGTTAAGATCGGCATACTCTTCATAAACTACTAAACATACCAATATTAATGCTAAAGGTCTGCTGACATCTCATGGAAAACTTCTTAAACATTCTTTTTAAGAGATAAGTTAGCACTTTCTGTCTTTTAAGGGGGAGGGGAGAATTACATTTATGCAGCACAGGCATTACACTCAAAGTTGATTTTATCTGGCTAGTTATTCCTTATTTAGTGGCAGGAACTATGTTTCTCTGTTGAATTAAGAAACTGAGAAAGATTATACTTATCTGCTACATTTTGGGGTAGCAAATAATTTTTTAAAAGAATTATGTAGAAGAGAGAAGCTGAATGGAATAATGCAAACAGTTTTCACCTACCATCAGATGCCTATATTGATTTAGATAGGCAAGCCTCAAGAAAACTATCAGACCATCCCAAAAGCACTGTTTCTAAATCTAATATTTTATGACGTTTCCTCCATGAAATGTTAGTAGTTTTAAAATGAATGTCACATTTTATTAAAACAAGCTATATTTATAGTATTCTTCCTATTAAATATACCAGAGCACTTTTATAAAACACATCTTTCATCAAAACAAATTTTCTCCAAAAACTAGACAACAAATATCATAGATCTTCTGAGTTGACATTTTATGTTTCTTCTGGCAAAGAATTCAAGAACTAAAAGGCAGAATACAAAAGAGTTTTAGCCTTCAATGGCTCAGAGTTTTTGTTACTAAGAGATCAGAATTAGGACATAATGCCAGACTCATTCTGACTGACAGGGAACTCAAAAATTCGCTTCACAGTTAAAGAACTGAAAGTAACAGTGATTTTGAAATCGATCCAATTGCCAATCTGCAAGTACCAATTTGACCCCAGAACAAGAGAAACTTGCAAGTGTTAACAACTGAGTTAAGTTGTACAGAGCTTCACAGAACAAATAACTAAAGGAGGGCAAAAATACCAAGAATTATTTCTATATCCAACAAATCTTCCCTGCTTCCCCCACAACAAGCAACCCCATTCTCCATACCTGCTTTCTGTTATCTGGTTTCCCCACGGCTTACTGCCAGGTCTAGTGTTTCTCTTCTGTTAATCAAACAGCAGCCCTCCATTAACAGATTTTTCTTGCCCTCTGGGGCCTTCTGGGGTGTGGGAACATCCTTCTGGTGCTTCCACAGTTGAGCAGTTCCATGGCAGCACAACTACATCTCACCCTAACTCAGTCCTCCTAAAGAGATAGATGGATGCTCTGACAGTTTTCTTCTACTCTCATGCGGGCTGGATGTCTGCCCTGGTGTAGCCAGATCAAAGAAAACAATTATCAGACTAGGAAATATAGGTTTCTTATGATATGGGCATAGAAATTTCAAAATTTGAATGATTTCCTAAAGAATACTTGGTGTTCATTAGGACTGTGATAAATCAATCACCTGTGGTCACAAAAACCATCTGTCAAGTTCTACAACAGGAAATAGTAAGGAAATAAGGAAAATAGATGCTTGGAATCCTTTTTTTTTCCCCTCTAAAATCTCTAGCCAAGACAAAATTAGAGCACAAAGGTGGATTTCATTGTGAAATAAAGGAACCTGAAAGCTATAATAATTTTTTTGTGGGCAGTCAAATTAAAAAAAAAAATATTTCCTGGCCTATAAAACATGTTTTTATAAAAAATTTAAGAGATGTACAGACCTGAGACACGGTGCACACATGAAGTTCATCACTTGGCTAGCTACAAGATTACTGAATATTAGTTAAAGCAACTTTCAATGGCAGGCAGGGACTAATCTAATTCAGTGAAGGTGGTACCCACACACTGACAAAATCAGATTCTTGAAGCACTGAAGTAAGAGATGTTCTGAACCAAAATATGATCCTTATATGGATGCCTTATACTTGTAAAGTCTCAGTGCCTAGGAGCAAAAGATTATTCTAAGCATCTTCCCATAATTGCAAAAGACAACATCCAAAGTATAAGCCAAATTTGCAAACATTTTTTTGGGAACCAGTACCTTCAAAATTCAAAATGTTCCAATATCATGAAAGCAATACTATGTTAATGCAATAGTATAACCTCAAATTAGGGAGGTCTCCAACAGTCAAATGAAGTATCATGAAAAGTATAAAAAAGTTATAACGAGCTTATATCTTGTATATATCCCATTAAAGCATAAGTAGAACTGTCACAATGAGTTTCTTAGGTACCTCTTATCAATAAATCCACTTGGACATGGTCTTAAACTCACTTAAACTTGGGAGCACATTTTGCATACTAAAACTCTTGTATTAAAGGTATACCTCAAGGCAAAAGTTAAAATTATCCATGGAAAAAAAAAAATCAGTAAGATTTTTTACTTTTTACATACATTTATTAAATCACCTACTATGTGCACCAGATTGCCTTAGTTACTGGAGATACAAAGATGATGACATTCCTAGCAATAGAGGAGGCTTTACCTTGTTTTTCATAAATCAAATTATCCTAATGAGACTAACCAAAATTCAAAAAAGGCTTTTAAAAAGCAAGACTTAAGACCCTTGATCTTAGAATTATTTTATTAATTACTCACAGGTATGTAAGAGGGAAAAGATCTACTGTTACACTATTATGTTAAAGTCATTTTTTATGAAGGATTTTCCCATATTCTTATGACTCAGAATTTTTTGTTAAAGTACCCAGCTGTACATGCTCATCATTCCTATAACATAGACAAGGGAAGGGATTCATAATATTTGGAGAAGCAGACATGAATTTTAACATTACATTCAGGCATATGTAGAAAGCAGGCCTTCTCAAAATATTAAACTGAAAAAATCTTTTAGTTTGACACCAAAGAAAAAGTTCCCAAAATTTAAAATACAGTTCAAACTGTGCTATCTCTTAAAATTCACATGGAATTTTTTTTACATTATTGTAGAATATAAAGTCCTCAAAGGGCAAGGACAATTTTTCATTTTTTCATCTTTAATAGCAAAGTGACGTACATATAAGTATACCATTGATAATTTTAAAAGAAATTTTTTTAAAGTTTAAATTTGAATACCTTAAAGAAATACTAATACTTTTTGGAAACTAATGATTTAACTCTTATTTCTCTATAAAAAGCCAGAAAAATCTCTGCATCTTTATATTTATTTTCACTTTCTTTGCCTTTTTCCCTATCAAAATAAAATGTAATTTAAAAATCACTATTAAATTATTTCAGTATTTTATATCTGAGATAAAAATAATTTCCATCCCTTTTTTTTCGAATACATAAAGAACTTTTTTCATGTTTTCATGAAATTAAAAGCTTTATTCCAAACATTTCCTGTTAACTAGATATTCTCAAATCCTATAAGTGGAATAACAAAAATCTTTGTTCTTAAAAACTCATGTTCATGGGGCAGCTAGTGGCACAGTGGATACAGCACCAGCCCTGAAGTCAGGAAGACCTGAGTTTAAATCTGGTTTCAGACACTTAATATTCCCTAGCTGTGTGACCCTGGGCAAGTCACTTAACCCCAATTGCCCCCCCTGGGGGGAGGAGAATTATGTTCGATGTTCTTAAATATATTTTCTATAATATGCCATCCCCAAAAAGTCTTCATAGGATCTAATACTTTCAAAAATGTTCATTTTCTAATATAAGCAGTAAAAGGTTTTTCTAATATTTGACTTCCCCGCCTTGATTTTTAAAAAAAGTTGTCAAAAGCTAATTTAAATTTTTCTTTACAGAAAAATTTTAATAAAAACAAAAAATTAATAAATTTAATAAAATCTAATATTTAATAAATGTATTAATTGCCAGACTTGAAGATTAACCCTAACTGTTGTTCATTTTCATATGGATGGAGAACCAAAAGCTCATAAGCAATTAAATATACATAATACAAAAATAGTAAGCAAAAAAATAATATGACCATTAAAAGCAGGGCTTACAGTGAAGTTTAAGATTTCTGATTATGACATGAAACATAGGTGATGAAAAATAATTCATTCCAATATTTGTGGTCATCATAAGTGCAAAAGACTCAGATATTATATTACTATAAGCACTCAGTCAATGACTTTTCAATAGTCACTAAGATGAACATACTCTTTACTGGTCTAACTGTTCTATCACTATAATATCAAATAGAAAATCAAATGAATGAAAAAATAAATCATTAATCTAGATGCAGTACTGAAATATTAATTTCTTTTAAAAAGGAAAATTATGTGGGTCATATATACCATAACAGCTTATTTCTGTGAAGTGAATATGTACATATTATATAATATATATATATGTGTGTGTGTGTCTATCTATGATAGCTCATATTTATGTTTTTTTTTCCACAACAATCCTATATATAAGTAGTCTAAGAATTATTATCCCCATTTTATAGAGGAGAAAAACAGAAACACTAAAAGGGTAAAGTGACTTGTCCAAAGACATGGAGCTGATGAATGAGAAAGTGGAGTCTCAAATCTATGTGTTCAGATTCCAAATTCAATTACAGTGCCACACTAATAACAGATCAGAACAATAGAAATTAAAAAGCCAGTGAGCTTGATGACTTACTCTGCTTAATGGCTTCCCCTCTAATTTCACTAGTCACTCAAATCCTCTCTTTTTCAAACACAAGAACACATGGGCATTCAAGTATGGGTGCATATATAGGCATACACAAAATCTGGGTAGAAAAATGGCAGTACAGATTGTGCCCTATGACTAAAGTAATAATATGAAATTTCTTTTGGGGCTGACAAATTGTAATAGAAACATGACTTGCTTAAGTATATAATTTTAACAATTTTCTCAAAACCTGTCTCATTAGTTTATAGTAGATTGCAAAAAAAAACAGCACTTTAGTCATGTTATAATCCACTATCATAATACTGAGTGTAGGATATATGGCTAAGATTTGATGATCTGAGGTAAAGACATAAGACAATAGTTTTATTCTTTGAGTTCTGATAGCACAGACTGACTGGAAGTCAGCACCTTGGTTTGAATTCTACAACAAAAATATACTATCTGGATGATTCTAGGTAAGTCACTTTTCTCTTAGCCTCAATTTCCTCATCTATAAAATGAGAGGGATCACCTTTCCAGCTCTAAGTCTATAATCCTATGATTCTGAAAACTTTTTGACATAGTGAAGCCACAATGGTGAAGGATAAAATGTTAATAACAACTCAAAATAAAAAAAGTTTAGTACATGAATTTGAAAAAGGAGTATGACTTTCATATTAGGTGTAAGATAAAGTCACTAATGAAAAGACAGAAGCTCAAAAAGACAGCCAACACCTAGTTCTTAAATAGAATATTTTAGACAGAAATTTTAAATGAAAAAAATTGACATTCCTGAATTAGTTTCTAAATTAATCAACAACCATTTATCAAGTGCTTATCATGCACAAGGCACTATGTGAAGTTCCAGGAATACAAAGAAAGTCAAAAGTAGTCATCATCAAGAGACTGATATTCTAATAGAAAAGACTAATAAATAGTACATAGTATATACTATATAGCCCAATGAATAAAGCGCAGGCCTAGAGTCAGGAGAACTCCTCTTCCTGAGTTCAAATCTGGTCTCAGACACTTTCTAGCTGTGTGACCTTGAGCAAGTCACTTAATGAACCCTGTTTGCCTCAGTTCCTCATCTGTAAAACAACCTAAAGAAGGATATGGCAAACTTCAGTATCTCTGCATAGAAAACCTCAAAAGAGTTGGACACAACTTAAAAACAACTACACACACATATAAAGAAACAAACAATGTAGATGGAAGATAACCTTACAAGAGAAGATTCTGGCAGCTGGGGACCAGGGAAAGAAGGCCTCTTGCAAAAGAAGGCATCTGTGATGAGTCTAGAAGGAACCAAGGAATCTAAGAAGTAAAAGTGAGATAGAATATTCCAGGCACAAAAAAAAACAGCATTGCAAAGTCACTGAGACAGGAGATTATCAGTATAGCTGGACTTTAAAATGTGAAGAAGGGAGTAAAGTGTAAGAAAGAATGGAAAAATTGAAAGGAGGGCTGATTGCTAAGAACTTTAAATGCCAAATAAAAATTTTTATAATAAAAATTTTTATATTTGATATTGGAAATAACAAGGGGTTGTGGAAATTGCTTAGAGGACTAAACAAGATGATACTTGTGTAAAGAGCTTTGCAAAATCTTAAGAGTTTTTTAACTACAGAATCTAGCAGATGAAGAAAGCTCAGTAGCCACCTGTGAGAAATCATACACAAGTCCCTAATATAAGCTAGCCAACAAGTAACCATTAAGCCTCTGCTTAAAGTGGCTTCCAAGGAAGTTACTACCTCTCAAAGAAAGTCATTCCACTTTTGGATAACTCCTTTAGAGAGTTTTTCCTGGCAGGTCACCTAAAATTGCTTCTTTGCAATTGGCTACTCGTTGTATCCAGCTCAGCCCCACAACAAAGCAGGCCTAATTTCTGACAAGTCTTTTAAATATCTGAAGACTTCTAACTTGTCCCAACAAGTCCTCTCATCTCCAGACTAAACATTACCAGTTCCTTCAAACAATCTTCTAATTTTTTTCCCCTACCAATGTAATACAAAATAAGAAAACACAAAACAAAAGCAGGAAAGGATTTTTTTTTAATGTCATCTGCCCATCAGAGCATTAGAGAGGATTCAAAATAAGTAACACAAGAAAGCATATATAATAGAAGAAATTATATTCATGAGTATACATCTTTTCTTTGCTTCCCTGTAGATTATTTTTTGTTCTCTGCCATGCCCTCTTCACTTCTTTTTTTCCCACTCTCATCCCCCCCACTTCCCCCAAGCAGGCTACAGTTAAACATGGGTATATTTATAAATACAAACATACATACTCACACACACACATACACACACACACCCCTGTATACAAATACATGCATCTAAAACAATATGGTCTAAATATAATGTAGATTTCTCTCTGATTCAATCTTTGGACTTTGAGATTATGATTACTGGCCCTACTTTTTTTTTTCCTAAAGAATTCTACTTCTAATCCTTGTTTTAATGTTTGTATCTTTTATTTTCCATTCCTGCTAACTCTTCTACTTTAATTCTATTCCTTAACTTGTCTTGCTATTAACCTCCCCCTTCACCAATGGATCACTTCCCTATCTTCTCCCCCCAACCTCTTCCTTCCTTCTTTAGCCCTTTCTATTAATCTACAGACTCTATCCCACTGGCTTTAATCTAAACATCTTTCTGTGTCCCACTTTATCCTATGCTACCCTTTTCCCTCTCTCTTTATCTCTTTCCTATTAATCTATGTACCCTTTCTATATTCCACCTTATTCTATTCCCTCTCCCCTTATTTCTTCATAGATTTTTGGAGAGTGCTATACCTACCCTTCATGGTGTAAATACAAGAACGCCCCGCCCCTGCCCCCTCCTCCCCCACCCCCCCCCCAATATATATTCCTTTTGTTTGATGTTTGGTTTTTGATCTGGGAGTTTCAAAATTTAGTGATAATATTCCTTTATATTTTCCTTATAGGATCTCTTTGAGGTGGTGACTGGTGGATTGTTTCTATTTCTATTTTCCTTCATGTTCTATCACTCCAGGATAATTTTCCTTGATTATTTCTTGCATTATTCTATCAGGATTTTTTTTTTTTTGGTCACACCTTAGATAGTCCAATTCTTCTATTTTTTTCTTCTTGATCTATTCTCCAAATGTGTTTTTCTTATAAGATGCTTAGACTGTTCTATTTTTTCATTCTTTATATTTTGTTATTTCTTGGTCTCTTATACATTCACTAACTCCCCCTGTCTAATTCAAACTTTCAAAGAATTATTTCTTCTTTAAGACTTATTTCCACTGAACAGCTACTGTGCTATATTGATTTTATTGGTAGTATTGCACAGACTTTGTTTCTGCATGAAACTAGTTGCAAAAACCACTATTTTGGAAAAAATTGTATTTTGACATATACAAATAAAATAAAACAAACAAACAAAGAGAAATCTCCTTTTCTAGTTGACTAACTCTTTTTCTATAATCCTGTTTTTCTAGGCTCTTTTTGGTTTTTTACTCATTTTTTTTTTATAAGGTGTGAGGTCTGTTTAGGGCAAAGGTGGGACAGCTGCCTTAATTTGCCCTGGGGCAGTTCTGCTGGTTGAGTTATTTCAGGAACTGGGCAGTCCTGCTGATTGAATTATGTCAGGTGCTGGGAAGTTCTGCTTTAGTTCACCCTGGGGCAGTTCTGCTGATTGAATTATTTCTGGTGCTGATCAGTCCTGTTGATTGATTGATTGCTTTAAGGAGCTGTGTAATGGCAGCTAGGTCCGATGCTCATCAGGGGTTCAGTGGTTCACAATCTATCCCCCTCAAAAGGCAGACCCTCCAAACCACCTGCCCACAATCAGGACAGATTGGTCCACGAGGCCCGCAGAAGACTCCCAGGTGTGTGAAAAGCACAAAGCTCTGACTCCTCCGACTCCTGTTCCAGCTCCCTGCCCTGCAGTCTGGGTTCAGCAGACCACCCCCCTACCCAATTAAAACAGACCTGTTTTGAGGTTCTTCCAGAGTATCTTCTTCTAGAATCGTGTTGTTCTCCAGATATTGTGGATTTTTTTGCTTCAAAATCAGTCTAGAAGGTTTCCCCACCCCACCCCACCTCTAGTTTTTCATCAATCTCTCTCATTTGATTTTTAAAGTCTGGTTTTTGAGTTCTCCTATAAATTTTTTCTATGGTGGGTTTGTCTCCTTAGCCTATACTCCCCCCCCCCCCCCATAAGAACTTATTAGCATAACCACGTCTAATCCTAAGGTAGGAAGGATGATGCCTCTGGCTTCATTTCAGCTCTCACTCTGGCCTAAAATCCCAAACCAAAAGCTCTAACCTCCTGCAAGTGCTGCAGCCAGCAGCTTCCCTGCCCCACTGCTTCTGTATTCACCGGGCAAGTGCTGATTCCTTCTTACCCAAAACCTCATCTCAGCAGAACTGCTGGGCCTGGCATTGCTAATCAAGAGAGGTTCTCTCAGTCTTCGCGGACTTAGAACCCTCACTCCCCAAACTGTTCTGGACACGTAAAAGTTCCTGTGGTTTGGGCTGAGGTTACCTCCAAACAAACCACCTAGCCCCAGAGCTCACTTTTGCTGTTTCTGCAGAAGTAGCCTAGAGGGGTTTACACTTTATACCAGTTAAACTCAATCCTAGGTTTTTTTTTTTTCAGGTCTTTTCAAGGTTGTCCCAGGATGTTTTCTGCTTGAAGACTTATTTTTGTACACGACTATGTTTGCTCTGAGGCACAATTTTGTATTGTTTGTAGGGGAAATATGGAGAGCTTGGAATTTTCTGACCTACTCCACCAATCTTCCCAGAATCCTCCCCTGGCCTCCAAACTATCTTCTTATGATATGAAACCACTACACTTTTCACCATCCTGGCTGCCCTCCTTAGAATACTCTCCAACTTATCAATGTACTTCTTAAACTGTGGCACCCAGAAAAAGAATGAGTACAGTTAAAGTGAAACTCTCACTTTATAATCCTATAAATTATCCTCTCTAAATGCAGCCCAACATCAAATTAGCAACTGCTTCATTACACTAACTCATATCAAAATCTGATGACTAACTTTTCAATTTTTTTTTCCTGAATTCATGTCTAACCATGCTTCCTTCATCTTATGCCAGCAAAGGTAATTATTTTTATACCCAAGTGAAAGGCTTTGCACAATAATCCTAAACAATTTCATCATCTTAGATTTACTCTAATGCTGAAATCTGCTAAAATCTGTTTTGGATACTGACTCTTGTCACCCACTGTCATAGTTGTCCTCCCAGCTCTGATTTCACCAATTTTTCACCAATATTTATGCCTGTATTTGAACCAATGATAAAAATGGTATTCTACTGGAGACCTCCTGTTATGGTGACATTGAAACTTTAAGCACTCCTTTAAATCTGGGATCAAAATCATTTCTGAATTCAACTGGTTGTATTTTCATCTGAACCAAGTATGTCCACGTTTTCCCCAGGAGCAGTATGAGAAACTTTTTCAAAGCTTTGCTAAAATCTAGATAAATTGAATCCCCAGCATTCCTTTCATTTTCTAGTTTAGTAATCCTGTAAAAATGGTTAACAAGATTGACCTGGCACAATTTCTTCATGAAGCCTGGTACTTTGTAATCCCTGCTTCCTTTCTAGGACTCAGTCAAGCTAAATGGCTTATAAGTTTGCAAATTTTTGACTTCCTCCATTTTTTAAAAATATGGGCATTAATCATTTGCCAACAAAGTACCTCTCTTGTTTACAAGATCTCTAAAATATCATTGACAGTAAAGACTTAGTAAAGAGACACTGGTCAGTTCGTTCAGGATCCAAGGATGTAGCTCATCTAGACCTAGTGAAATGAATTCAGTGAGGGCAGGTAGGTATTTTTCTATTATACTAGTACAATCTGGGCTAACAACTCCCAGTTAATTATCCATATTTCATCAATTATCATATGAAGGTCATTTCCCACAAAGAAATGACACACAGGAACTGTGAACGGATCCAACCATTCTGGAGAGCAATTTGGAGCTATGCTCAAAGAGTTATCAAACAGTGCATACCCTTTGACCCAGCGGTGTTTCTACTGGGCCTATATCCCAAAGAGATTTTTAAGGAGGGAAAGGGACCCACATGTGCAAAAATGTTTGTGGCAGCCCTTTTTGTAGTGGCAAGAAACTGGAAATTGAAAAGATGCCCATCAATTGGAGAATGGCTGAATAAATTATGGTATATGAATGTTATGGAATATTATTGTTCTGTAAGAAATGACCAACAGGAGGATTTCAGAGAGGATTGGAGAGACTTGCATGAACTGATGCTGAGTGAAATCAGCAGAACCAGGAGAACATTATACACAGCAACAAGACTATACGATGATCAATTTTGATGGACATGGTTCTCTTCAACAATGATGTGATTCAAACCAGTTGTGCTTCGATGAAGATAGTCATATACATCCAGAGAGAGGCCTGTGGGAACTGAGAGTGAACCACAACACAGCATTTTAACGCTTTCTGTGAATATTTCCATGCATTCTGTTTTCCTTCTTAGGTTGTTTTTTTTCTTCTTCTCTTTCTAGATCTGATGTTTCTTGTGCAGTAAGATAACTGTATAGATATGTATACATGTATTGTACTTGTCATATAATTTATCCTATCTAGCATGTATTAGATTACCTGTCATCTAGGGGTGGGGGGCGGGGGGAGGGAAAGGAAAAGCTTGGGAAAAAAAAGTTTTTTTGCAAAGGTCAATGTTGAAAGGTCACTCATATGTTTTGCAAATAAAAAGCTTTATTAAAAAAAAAAAAAGAAAGAAATGACACACAAATGATCAAGAAAATTCAAGGTTTTTTCCCCTGAAAATCAGATCTGAATGTCCTCAGAGCCTGGGAGGCCTATGGCACAGCAGATAGGAAAAAGAGGAGGAATAGAATAGGAATCTAAGAAGCCCTTCAGGAAATACAAAGCAACATAATATAAAGGGCCTTGAGATACAGTGGTCTGAGGGAGCCTCTGGAAACTCTTAAGGATAGTAAAAAGCTACACTGCCTTAGAGCAAGTAGAAGAGTAGTGCAGAGATGTGACAATGAAAGGCAAGAAAAAGGTGAATGACAGAGGGAATGAACAAGTATTTCTGGGACAATGCCTTCCCCACGCCTTAAGTGGTAGGATTTGTTTAAAAAGAATGGGGTGCCTCTATTTCTCCAAGGTAAAATCTACAACCCAAATAAATTCACTCAGCTCAGAGCTTGCTTTCAAGTAAGATTTTCTTTGCTTCAATCTGGCTCCAGAGCCCATGTGGCCATGAGCAGCTCAAGAGCAAAAGCCTTCTCAATAATCAATCAAATGGTTTAAATCTCCTCTATTATCTCCTCAAAAATAGATGCCTATCAATTATCTCAAAGAAGATTTTCTGAAACCCATAAATTCCTGATGAGTCTGTTCCATCACTTTCTGATTCAATATAATAAGGAAAAAGTGGTTCCTAACTTGTGGAAGCATGGAGTCTGGGAAACCACAATATACATACCAAACACTGGTATTCTGATCTTTCTTTAGTTCCCAATAAAATATACAAGAGAATTCAATACAGTAAGTTGTAATTTTATAGTAAATAATCTCTCATATAAGCATATTTTTGAAACATATAGATATTGTGATGAATCAGATACAAATTTAAAAGCATTATAGAATTCATAAAAGCTTTTTGTCACAATTTATTTTTTTTATTGGTGGATACCAACAGTGTAACATTTTTGTTTAAAAGAGTTTTAAAACTCAAAAAGGTTGAAAGAATTTCTAGAACTCATACTACATCATATTAAATACAATTGTACATAAAATCAGTTATCATTCTACTTCAGTCATTTTAGAGACAATACAGGTTTTTTGTTTTTGCATTTTACAATAGAAATGAAAAAATTGACTATTAGGCCCTTCTCTGACTCCCTTTTGGAGTCAATTAAAAATCTTAAATAATTTGAAATAATATATCTTCTACAAATAATTAATATTTGTAATAAGAACATAAATAAGAACTGCCTACAAATACCTATTCAACTTCAAGAATTCAACTAAGACTTTACATGAACTGTATGTAAAAATTTAGCCAATCTATTTTTCTACCTTTAGCAAAACAAAACATTGTCTACTTACTTTTGTATTACATTTTGCAAGCTCAACATCATACCCAGTTCTCCTTTCATCTTTTCTCTGTTAGCCCGACATTCTGCCAAATAGCGTAGAGCCTGAAACAGAAACAATTCTTATTTCTAGATTAACCAAATTGATTTACTGCAAAAGGTTCTCTTCCTTCATATTATTTAGAACCTATTATCTATTAACATTAATACTATGCTCAATAAACAGATTGGTTAAGACACGTTGATTCAAAAATATTTATTGGCAACCATTTTAACATTTCTAGGTGAAAAGATTTAAAAAATTGTTTTTAAATAAATCCATTATTATCCTCAAGAAGTTTATATTCAACTGGGACTTGAAGGTTCAATATCTCAACAAATGAGTAAATTCAAAAATTTGAAGAGAAGAATACTGATAAATGCAGAACATCTGTAAAATGCTGAGCACCTTGATATCTGAAAGATTGAAAAAAAATATAAAATAACAAAAACAGGGAGCCAAGATGGAAAAGCAGGACAGAACAATAACATGAGCTGAACCCCCATCTCCAAATTGCACCAAACAGATCTAGAAAACACTCTACACAAAATCATGATAAGAAAACCCAAGAAAAAATTATGAGTCATTTTTTCTGCCTAGTTCAACATAGGGAGACAGAGGTTTTTTGGACACTGACGACAGGGCAGCACTTTAGTGCCAAAGGAGACACTGTAAATTAGAGCAATAAAGAAGTCCCAAATCCATGACAGGATCTTTCCAGATTTATACTTGAGTGCCATGATGAGAAAAATAGTGACCAGCAACTTTGCTGCCCAAAATACAGTACTAGTCATAGATCCAGAGTAATCTAAGTAGCCTAGTTCTCAAATTACCCTATTCCAAAAGTCTCAGACTATAGTGAAAGAGCAAGTTCAGAAACAAGCAACAGCAACGCACCTTTTTAGTCTCCATTCCAGCCTGAAGCCTTGCACAGAAATAATCAGGGCAGATCTAATGGGAACCTACAGTTCTGTGTCTGAAGTAATGGATATCACTCTGCTAACTGATAGTGTCTGAGCTTAACACAGTCTATTCCTCAGACCAAACCTAGCATAAAAATCTGCAGAGTTCAGACCAGGGTGAAGCACTGAGACTTTGCCCTGGATCAAACGACCTTAGGAACACCATAGGCTCTCAGATCCCCAGACTGTCTTTGAGATCCTGGAATAATAGAACATTCCCTATCCCAAAAAAAGAAACCCAAACTCACTCACACTCTCACTCACACTCACTCACTCACTCTCTCTCTCTCTCTCTCTCATATACACACTTTACTAATTACCATTTTAAAGGAATACAGACCTTGAAATATCTAAAAAGGCTCATAGTCAAGACTTACCCAGTGAAATTGAGTATAATGCTATGGGGAGAAAATATACCCTTAATGAAAAAGAAGACCTCCAAGCATTCCTGAAAAAAAAAAAGACCAGAGCTGTGGAGAAATTCTGAAATTCAAATACAGGAGTGACTAAAAACAAAAAGGGGAATATGAATAAATAAAGATAAAGGACAAAACAAAGAAAAACTAATTATATTCAAATATGGGTAGATGACATTCTCCCTGAATCTTCATCAGCAGGAATCACAGAGGAAATCTAATTAGGCAAGATTTGTAAGTGGTTCTGTTATAGCATGACGATCTTTTAAAAAAAGAATGAAAAGAGAGAAGAATAACATACTGGGGGTGTAAGTAAAGGGGGGAAGGAGGGTCAGAGAAAGGAAGTTAGGGAAAATTACTTCACATAAAAAGGGTGCATAAGTAGACATTTATATAAACAAGGAGGAGAGTGTAGAGATGGGGCCAACAATTGAAGTTCATTCTCAACTAAAACAATCAAAAGAAGGAATGCGCATGTGTGTGCACACACAGAATTGGGTATAGAAACACATTTCATTCTTTCAATAGGTTATGGCACATAGATAGGGCAGAATATTATTATGCTATAAAAAACAATGAAAGTGAAAGGAAAGGATGAAAATGTGAAAGGATATACATCAATAGAGAATAGCTGAACAAGTCACGGCACATATATGGAATAAAATACTATTGTGCTACAAAAAATAAAGGAGATGGTTTCAGAGAAATCTAGGAAAAGTTGTATAAACTGTTGCACAATAAACAAAACCAGAAAAACAATGTATGCAAAGAT
>JAJPUD010002415.1:257149-278544 GCA_023553655.1 Myrmecobius fasciatus | reverse complement strand
GGGGGGGGGGGGTGTTTGCTGAGGCAATTGGGGTTAAGTGACTTGCCCAGGGTCACACAGCTAGGGAATGTTAAGTGTCTGAGATCAAATTTGAACTCAGGTCCTTCTGACTTCAGGGCTGGTGCTCTATCCACTTCGCCACCTAGCTGCCCCTAATGTAAAAACTTTTAAAGAATTGGTAACCCTGTTCATTGTAACAACTAACCATAATTCCAGAAAACTAATGGAAACAGGCTATCCATTTCCTGCTATATGGATTCAGAGTATAAAATGAAATAACTTTTTTTTTTGGACATGACCAACAGAAATTTGTTTTGCTTCACTATATGTGTTTGGAATAGGAATTTTGTTTTCCTTTCATTCTCAAATTTACAGAAAGTATGGGGAGAGGATGAAGAGGGAGAAAAAGGTAGATCTCTGCTGACTGAAAGAAAAAAAAAATTTCCCCTGAGGCAATTGGAGTTAAGTGACTCCCCCAGGGTCACACAGCTAGGAAGTGTTAAGTGTCTGAGGCCACATTTGAACTATCTACTCCTGTCTTCAGGGCTGGTGCTCTATCCCTTGCACCATAGCTGCCCCTGAAAAAAATATATCTTTATATATATATGTATATATATATATATATTTTTTTTAAAGATAAAGATACCAAAAACAAATGAACTAGAAAATAAGGTCAAAAAAAAAATTTCTACTACATAAAAGGTATGATTTAAAAAAAAAATTTCTAGACACTCAAAAATGAAAATTGCCCCAGAGCTACAAAATCTAGAGAGTAAAGACAGATAAAATTCACCATTTTTCTCAATGAAAATCAGAGACCCAGAGGGTGGAAGAAAGAAGGAAAGATGGCTAAACAAGTTGTAGTATATGAACGTGATGGAATGCTGCTGTGCTAGAAGAAATGATCATCAGGATGTTTTCAGAAAAACCTTGGAAGATTTACATGAATTGGCTCAGAATTAAATCAGCAGAATACTTTATAAAATAACAGCAATATTGTAATAATGATCAACTGTGAAATACTTAGCTATTCTGATCAAGACAATGATCTAAGACAATTTTAAAGAACTCATTATGTAAAATGCTATCTGTCCACCTCCAAATGAAAGAATTATGAAACTTTAAGTGCAAAATGAGGTATAATTTTTTCCACTTGATTTTCTTGTCTTTTTTTGGACAACATAGCTTTTTACTACAGAACAGTTTTGCATTACTTCACATGTTATATAGCAAGTAGTCAAGGATTTCTCCTAGGTTGAGAGACCTAGAGAATGTTGTTGATCTCTACTGTAATAGGAAAGGTTGGGGGAGGGGTGGTGGCAACAGGATTAAGAGGGAAAGGTGAGTACCATTTTGGACACAATTCATTTTAGATGTATACTGAATCAAATTCAAGACATCTAAAAGGTAAGTTGGAGATACAAGCCTGAAGTTACAAGACAAGTAGATAAGTACAACAAAAGTTGTGTTATTTAATATTTGCCAATGGAAAGGCTAAAAACTGAAAATTCTGATCTACTCTCTATCCACTATGCCACCCAGCTGCCCCTAATTCTGATCTACTCTCAAGACAAATTAAACAATATCACTAATCTTTTTTTTTGTTTTGTTTTGTTTTTTGCTGAGGCAATTGAGGTTAAGTGACGGTCCAAGGTCACACAGCTAGGGACTGTTAAGTGTCTGAGACCACATTTGAACTCAGGTCCTCCTTACTTCAGGGCTAGTGCTATATCCACTACGCCACCTAGCTGCCCCACAATCTCACTAATCTTACAAGTTAGGAGGTTCTACAGCTGAGGGTGCCCTAGGATGGGAAATTCATTTTAATTAACAAATGCTTCTTATGCACTTGCTCTATTTAAAGATTTGTACCAGTTGCTGGGGCTGAGAGTAGAAGTGTTACAATGAATACAGCTTTCCCTTTTAGAATGAAAAAAAAAAAAAAAAAAACTTCAGGTAAAATGACTTCAGAACAGTTATTAAACAACCAACAAGTACACATTAATACAATTTGAATAAATTGAACATTATAAACAAATGCTAAGATAAAACATGTACCATAAAGAGTTAAATCTAATTTTACTATACTTAATAATAAATTCTCTCAAAGTTATCCTTGCTTTCTTGTAAGTTTTAAAAAGAATTTTTACAGTTTTTAATTCTTCCATTTTGGTCCATATTTTATCTTTCTTGACCTCTCTACATGATTTAACACTTCTAATTATTTGCTGCTCCTCTGAAACACTCTGTTCTATCTACTATTTCATGATCTTATTGTCTACAGGTTCTCTGACAAGAATGAGCAATCTTTTTTAGTCTCCAATGTTTAACCATCATCCTTGGCTTACTCACCTTGTATATCTCAAGACTGACCTGGGGTGGAGCCAAGACATAGAAAAAGGCAGGAACTTGTCAGAGTTCTCTCTAAATCCTTTAAGAACACCTTTAAATAATGCCCTAAAACCAATTCTGAAACTCTCAGTGAAATTCACAAAAAGGGGTGAATGATTTTCAAGCCAAAAACAACTTAAAAAGTCAGCAAGAAACACCTGTTGCACCAGGGTAAAAGTGAAACACAGACCAGGTCCCAGCAAATTTGGAGCATACCTTGGGAGTGACTGAATCACCAGAGGCAGCTGTCAGCCCATAGATAAGAAGAAGGTTAAATAATGGTCAGAAAGACATTATAGGGTCTTTCTCCTGGCACTTCAGGGCACGATTCTGTGCTCTGTCCTTCCTTGGGTTGCAATGTTGGGTGACATTCCCAGGGCAAGGAGCAGCAGCACACTAGATCTTGTGGCTGCAGTAGAGAAGGAACCCTCATCATAGTTCCAGGGCAAAAAAGAGTGTGGTAACTTACAGGTCAAGACAGTAGTAAACATACCTGTCCAAACACCATATCTCCTTGGAAGAACTGTTTCTAGATGTATGTTTGAAAACAGCTGCACAAAACCCCTGAAGCTTGAGACAATGCACCCCTACCCTGGAAGCAGAGCCACACTTTAACAAAAAGTTAAAAGTCAAGAAATAAACTGGAAAAATGAGTAAATGTCAGAAAATATTCTAACCACACAAAGTTACCAAGGATGAAAAAAAAGACCAAAACACAACTTCAGAAGACTAAAACAAAGTAAAAACTCCTATATCCAAAACATCCAAGAAAAATATAAAATGTTCTCAGGTCACAAAGAAGCTCAAAAAAAGAATTTGAAAATGAAGAAAGATAATGGAAAAATTAAGAAGAGAAATAAAAGTAATGCAAAAAAAATTATGAAAAAATGAGTCAACAGCATGGTAAAGAGGCAAAAAAAAAAAAAAATAGTAGTTAAATCCTAAAAAAACACACTAGCCAAATGGCAAAATTACAAAAATTTAATGAGAACAACTCCTTAAAAAGCAGAGTAGGTCAAATAGAAAAAGAGGCACAAAAATTCACTGAAGGAAAAAATGTCTTCAATGGAATTGGTCAAATAAGAAAGGAGGTATAAAAGGGGATAAGTGAAAGGGAAAAGGGTGATAAAATGGAAGGCAGATTCGATGAGAGCAGTCAGAAACAAAACATTTCTGAGAGATAGGGTGAAAAGAAAAAATAGAGGGAAATAAAGATAGTAATCATAAGTATGAAAAAATTTTGAAGTTTTTCTGATAAAGGCCTCATGTCTCAAATGAGCCAAATTTATAAAAATAAGAGCCATTAAAATGATAAATGATCAAAAGACGTGAAGTTAGGGGCAGCTAGGTGGCGCAGTGGATAGAGCACCAGCCCTGAAGTCAGGAAGACCTGAGTTCAAATGTGGCCTCAGACACTTAACAGTTCCTAGCTGTGTGACCTTGGGCAAGTCACTTAACCCCAATTGCCGGGGGGGGGAGAACCATGAAGTTAATTTTCGGATGCTATCTTTAGCCATATGAAGAAAAATGTTTCAAATCCCTATTAAAGAAATGCAAATTAAAACAGTATTGAGGTACTTCCCTCACACTTACTAGGTTGACTAACTGGACAGAAAAGGAAAATGACAACTGTTGAAGAGGATGTGGGAAAAATGAAACATTATTGCCCTGCTGATGGAGATATGAACTGATTCAATCATTATGTAGAACGATTCGGAACTATGCCCAAAGGCCTATAAACTCTTTGAATCAAAAAAAAAAAAATATATATATATATATATATATATAAATCTCTTGGTCTGTAGATCTAGTAGTAGTATTTCAACTGTGAATGAATGACAATTATTTTCAACAATAAAACAATCCAAGACAACTCAGAAGGACTTGTGATTAAAAAAAAAAGAAAAAGAAAAAGTTATTCATCTCCAGAAAAAGAACTGATGGAGCCTGAATATATATCAAAGCATTTTTTTTAAATATTTATTTTCTTGGAATTTTTGGGGGGGAGATGAGTCTGTTTTCTTTTAAAGCATGACTAATGGAAAACTTCTGCATGACTACACATGTATAAACTATATTAAATTGTTTGCCTTCTCAATGAGGGAGAGGGGGAAAGAGAGAGGAAGAGAATTTAAAATTATCTTAATCAAAAGATTATGTCTTGGGCCTTACCCATATATTAACTCCCCTGTTTCTGTTGAGGGCATTACGGCCACTCAGTATGCTATCCCTAACTCCTCTATCTTTCTAAGCCTTCTTACCCATCAATTGTCAACTATTATGGATTCCATCTTCACAATCTATCTAGCATCCATAATTTTCTCTCCATTTACATAGCAACCAATTCAGTTCAAACCTTTATCTGATGGGTTGTTAGAATAGCTTTCTAATTGGTTCGTCAGTCTTTAGGTTTTCCTCTCCAATTCATCTTCTACATAACTGAATTGATATTACTAAAACACAACTGAGATCATTTTATTCCATTGCTCAATGCTCCTCTGCCTGTAAGATAAAATATAAATTCTTCTGTTTGAATTTTTTTTTAACAACATAGCTCTAACCTGCCTTTCCAGATTTAATGTATATTCATCCAACTCTCTGCTCAGATGTCCACTTCAAATTCTGTGTTCAGCTCTTGATAACGCATTTTGAGAAGGACTTATAGAATCCATGGCTTCCTTCCAAGTTCAACTTAAGCATTACCTCCAACATGAAGCCTATCCTGATCTTTGCCAACAAACTACTTTATAAATAGTTTGAGTTTTAATGTTCATGTACAAGCTGTTTTCTCCAATAGCTACACAGTAGCAGATATTTAAACAAAAATATTAATAAATGTTTGCTGAATTTCAATAAAGAACAGTGACATGCTGGTAAGCATCGAGAGAAGAGCAACCAATTCGTTCAGGAAACAATGCCATATGAATCAATATCAATTGAAGAAACTGAGTATGTTTAGCAGAAAGAAAACAATGACTTCAGTTTTCTGCAGGACTGACATGAAGAAAACTGGGTTAGAGATTCCTGGCTCTAGAGAAAACTGGGAGCAACATGTAGACATTGTAGAGAGGATGATTTAGACTGGTTTTAAGAAAAACTTCTCCAGGACTCAAGGTGCCAAAACCAAATGAGGAACCTAACGCAGAGCCTAATCTCTCACTTTCTGGAGGGCTTTAAGCCACAAAACTCACTCTCAGCTGTAGGAGTCAGGTTGGAACACATAGCCTCTGGGATCCCTTCTGTGTGCCATAGCCGAAGTAAAACAGTGTCAAAGGCAGTGGGTAAAGATGTGGTTTAAGATGAAAGCACAGGAAACTGGGGAAGTAAATAAAAACAAAAAACAAAAACAAAAACACAAAACCATTTCAGATTCAGAAAATAAACCATTAAGAAACAATCTGATTCACTCAGCAATTGATGAGTTCCAACTTCTTAATTGAAGAAATAGGGCTTTTTAATAATGCAGTTACATGAAAGACATAAAAGTATTTCTTTCACTGTGCTATATATAAAAACTAGTAACAAAATTCTACTTCGTCATACATCATATAAAACTGAAATTTAAATTAATTCAACAAGCATTTATCGAGGTGTGCTACAATTGAACTTCTCTCATGGTAGTTGTACCCATACTTGAAAAACTCCGCCTATCTATCTATACTTTTCCCCTCCCAGGAACTCTATAAGTTACTCAAAGACAAGGCTACTATTTGTGTTCCAGTATAAAATGTGGTTTAAATGATCTGGCACCTAGCAATAACAAGAAACATAAGGTTTGAAGACACAAAATTATGAAGAACATATATCAAAGTGTTTCCAAAAATCTAAATAACAAGGTGTTGTACATTAAAACTTAAATTTGTACTAGAAAACTAAACTGAAAGATCAGACTATTCAAATACAAAGTATAATCACTCTTATATTCAGGATGAAATTAAATTAACAAGTAAGATATACTATTCTGATAAATTTTCCAACTTGTTTTGGTAGGTGAAAATCCACTGAAGCAAAATGTTTGATTCTGCACAGTCAGATTTGGTATTTTTGTATATATTCTCTCCATAAGCAGAATGTAATACAGCTCTCTTTTAGGTAGATTTGCTCCATTTTCTCTGAGTAGCTCCTGACATCTGAGGCCTACTATCATCATTAACTTTCCCTATTAAAATTCTCTTCTAAATTTTGAGAATTTAATTTTAAAATTGTCACTATACAGTCGTTTTCTTTGGCTTCTAAGATCAGACACATTTTTGGTTCTCTTACTTCTCCAATTTCTCCTATTGACTCTTCATGTTCCTCTTGCTTCCTCATGGTCCTCTTGCTTCTCCAAAAATACTCTCCAAGGTTGGTGTGCCTTTGCTCTTCTTTTCTTTCTTCTTTCTATATTCTCTTCCTTGATTATTTCTTTCATTTTCCTAACTTCTATTGTCATCCCTTAGAGGTAACTCTCAAATCCCTATCATCACTACATTCCAACTTGTCCTATATTTCCAATATCTATCCTGGATAAACTATCAGCAAATCACAATCAAAACACCTAATACCAAATTTGTCATTTTTCCCACTTCTACTTTATTGGGAAAGTTTCTTATTTTTATTAATGGCATCCCCAGCTTCCAGTCACCAAAGGCCAAAATACTGGAAGAGTTACCTTTAATTCCTATTTCTTCCTTCCCCACAAATACAAATCTATTGCTCTTATTTTCTTTCTCATGCACTTGGCCTCTTTTTTCCCACGCCCATGACAATCACTCAATTTCTGTTCACTACAGAGTACTGTAAGTTTCCCAATTGTGTTCCCAATTCTGGTCTAGTTAGGTCTCTCTTCAATTTAGAATCTACATCACTTCAACCATCTAGGAAAGTCCCTTCCTTCCTACAAGGCCAAACTCAAATGCCAATTTCTCAATGAAGTCTTCCTTCAAGTCGGCGCCACAGTAAAAATGATTTCTCCCTACTCAGGTTTTCCTCAATATTTTTCCTAGATCTACTCTTTGCACTTACTCTAAGTATATCAGTTAATCTGAAGATCTGCCATTTCTTGAACTGTTAATGGAAAAGCAGTACTTGTGTCATATTCATCTTTATGTTCTTTAAACCTATTACTGTATCTTAGACATAGTGGACAAATATTTACTGGTTGTCTTAAAATGCTATGTTCACTGTTTTAAACTTCTCTGTCCATTGATATTTTATTCAACATTTATTAGCATCTATATATATAATGCATTGTGCTAAACAGGAGAGGATATAAATGAGACAGTTCCTAAACTGAAGAACTTTATAATCTAATATTTGACTAATGAAGTGCAGTCTCCTCTTTTCCCTTTTTCATAGGACTTTGAAAAATGTCAATATTGAAAGAAAAAACAAGGAGGGAGAACTGTTAAAAAGAAGGGATTTACAAATATTTACTGAAAGTAGCATTTAGGAAAGTTTAGAATTATGAAATAGTGTCTGCTCTAATGCAAAGAGCATTTAACTTTATATGACCTTGCTATTAAGATTAAAGTATCAATCATTTTAAAAAAACTGACCAAATCCTTATATCTCCTTATAAAAAACTATTACATGCTAATTTTAGCATCTTGGTCTGCTGTTCCTCTTTTTTAAACACACTAAGGTCAAGGGCAATATGACTTCACTAGGAGGGACTTCATAATTTGTCTGATTTTTATTGAAGCTTGAAAACCTTAAGTAACCATACTTCAAGGGATTTTCATATTTCTATTATAACACAATAGAACAACAAATTTCTAAAGACTAATTACTTATTTCATATGTGATATACTTCATTTTTTCTGATTAGATTTATTTTCCTGTTTTCTTTTCTTTCTTTTTTTTAACAACCCTGAAAATCCAGTGCTTCTCAATTTTAATGGGTCTGATAAGTACATCTTATTTTACACACACAGCAAGTTTTACACACACAGTCTTCAGTAGTGATGACATAAAGAGGAGATGGTAAATTGAAATCCAAAGAGATGCCAAATCCTTATTTTGGTTTCAAGGTTCTTTCCAAAAATGACTTGACTCTTTCTAAAAGGGCTTAGTAGAGAAGTCAATAGGAAGAGAAGAAGCAAAACCACAGTAGAAAAATTAAACAGCAGATTAGTGTTTTATTTAAAAGAAAAATAGTACTTAGATACTAACTTTTAAAAATTTTATTTTGCTAAAGGATATACTTCTCTTTCAATGGAATCCTTTCCCTTCTTTTCTATGTCTCCTGGCTTTCCTAATTTACTTCATCATATCACAACTAAAATTCTAGCTTCTACAACAATGGCCTTCCAAATCCACTTTATAATCTGATAATCTGAGATTATCTCCAATTTAACCTGTACATGCCTTGTGTGTACAGTGCTGACATGTTATTTCTCCCATAAAACTGAGAGAGAGCGAGCTCCATGAAGGCAGGGGCTGTTTTTGCTTATGTATCTTTAGTAGTTATAGTTAGCACAGGGCCAGAACAATTTTAATTTTAAGTATTAAATAAATTGTCATTAATCAATGAATGCTTAATAAGATGTTGATATCAAAAATGCATAAAACTTCAAAATATTAGTAAGCTTATCTTATTCAACACTTAAAAGTGCTGCAGAAATAATCCTATCACTGCTTACAATGTGCTCTCTAGTGTACTTTTGCCATGGTAATATGGTACAAAACTAATTATTAAACAAAAAATCAAAAAACTCAACAAAATAGATTTTAGCACTTAGAGAATTTTTTTAAATGTGGTTTTAAGTTAGTTGAATTCATATTATTTATTTATTGGTGGGGAGAGGGGATGGACTGTGACTTCAGTGGTGTAGAGAACCTTATTTTCCCCAAGTTTTGATTCCTTTTTTTTTTTTTACATTACAATCATTTCTACATATTTCCCCCAATGAGAGTTCCCTTGCAATAAAGAAAAACAATTAAACAAACTCAATGTCACATTTGATATTCTATATAAACCAGTAATTCTCAAAGCATGGTGCCCAGTCTCTGGGGATGGAGTGAAGAAGAGGGAAACTGAACAGGATCTCCAATAATAAGGTATTTCACTTTTAAGGCAAGGCCTTTTTCATTCTCTTCTCAAATTAACAGTGGTATTTTCCAGAAGTTACATAATCTGTGAGTTAAGATTTAGCTGCAAACAATAAAAATGAATTAAAATTTCATTTACAGAATTTGTATTTTTGCGTCACAAGGGTACAAATCTACAGACATGGCTATATTTGGCAGTTTGCTTGCTTTCATCCAGTATCACCAACCAAATGTTTTATATTATTGCTTGGCAATAAATACAAGTCGTAGTGAAACATTCAAAGTGCTAAGTAAGTTTTCTGAATCTTATGGTTTATTCTAGGATAACTTATTGTATTAGTGATTTGTACTGATGCTACTAAAGTAATGGTGGGTAAATCTGCTGGCAACTTTTAGCATGATTGAAGATGGTGGCACTAAACTAATTAATAGTGTATTCTCTACTCATAGTAAAAACAAATGTCAATTTCACGTAAGCATGTCCTAGGTCAGGATTTCTTAAATTTTTTCTAATCAAAACTCCTTTTCATCCAAGAAATTTTTACACAATCCCATCTTGAATCTGAGCTAAGGTATTTCTAGAGTGTTCAAGCATACACAGTGCAAAGTGTTCATATTGTGGTTTCAGAATCAAAACTACAGTGAAGTCTCACAATACAATACAGGCAAATGCATCCAGAAAGATCCTGAATTCATTAAACGTTTGATTTTGAATTAATTTCTGGTCACTGCGTTCAGAATTGGTTCATTATGTAGCCAAAATTTTGGTGACTACTATATTCAGTTATGTAACCCCATGATGGGTTGTGATCCAGTTTAAGAAGTTCTAGATGAAGCAATAAAAGTTTAATTTTGGTAAATCTCAATCTTGACTATAATTTCTTAATATCCTATGTAATGAAATGTGTGGTATGGATAAAACTGAATACTGTGCTATAGCCATTTCTGGGAAAAATACTTGTGTGATTTTCATGGGCCTTCTTTTTTCCTGAAAGAACAATTGATGAACTATTGTTACTTAGATATGAGTATCTAGCAGATATACTCTTGAAAATGACTGAAGTAAGCCTTGTATTTCCAGGAAAACAATCTTTAAAGCCTATGATGAAATTTGAGTTTTTAAGCAAAAATTAGAATTTTAGGAAACTTGTATACCTTTCCTGAGCTTGACAGCTTCCCAGACTTTGAAAAAGACTTTTCTAATGGTGATATAGTAGCATGTATTTTTTATATTGTATAATCAAATTTGTAAAACATATAGAAGTTCTACATTAACAGTGAACCAAATGACAATGCATGTTATAAAATCATGCATGAGTAAAAGATCCATTCAGCACAAGACAGACCAATGCATTTTCACTGAACAAAAAACACACATACACACACAGACAGACACACAGACACACAGACACACACAGACACACACAGACACACACACACACACAGTTTATTGATATGATTTCAGATTCCAAATTTTAACTATCCCTTAAGAAACAACCACCTATTGAGTGGTCAAAGAATCTGAACACGTTTTCAAAACATGAATTATAAACCATAAACAATCATATCAAAAAATTCTCAAAATTGCTAATAAAGGAAATACAAACTAAAACAACTCTCACATTTTACCTCATAGCCATCAGATTGGAAAAGATGACAAAAGAGAGAAATAGTGTTGGAAGAACTGTAGAAAGAGAAAAATATAATTGAAAAAAATGACTAAAAGCCACTTGAACTCAATAGGCAATTATTGTTAGTTCCAAAGGATAAATGATGTAATATATTTCCCTTTTTCTTAATAAAGAATGGCAGAGAAAACTACAGATACCTGTTTACTCATTTTCTTAGTAACAAGGGAACATAGAAAAGGGGCCAATTCCAAGAAGTATCTGTGTCTTAATAAACAAAACATATCAATAAAATTTTAATTTATAAAGAGGCAACAGTAGACTCTACCCACAAGCTGATGTTAGTCCTGAGATTACTACACCTTCTGTTTCCACTGCATGTGTCCTTTTATGTTGCCCCTTTCAAACCTATTACTGTGGCCAGTATGTATTCTATATTCTTCCCCCCCCCAAAAAAGGCTCTAATAGTAATATTATTTTTTTCATCATTAACAAAGGAAAACTCAAAAGTAACTAATTATGTATGCCTATGTTTATTAATGGCTTAACATTATTACATATATCTTGTTCCTACAAATTTTTAGCAACTGCTCAAATTCTCTTATTATGGAACTTTGTTCTAGTTGCTAATTTTAAAAAAGCAAATGGATGATAATTTAGGTGGTTAGAAATATTTTTGCTATATAGAGATTTTCTTATAATTACATTTGATCTTATAACCAAGAAGCAATATGATATTACAATTAAAAGCAGGCCTAGGTTTCCTGAGTGGGACACATAGAGGCCTTGGTCCAAGCAACAAGTTCCCAGACAATTATTTAAGATTATAAATTGCAGAGAAGGTGCTAAATCTGCATTGATAAAAAGCATCTCCTCCATAGGAGTCTCTTACCCAGATGAAATCACAAATTTAAACAGGCATACATACGCATACATATACACACATAAACACACAAAACTACTGGCAATATAAGAAAAGATAGAAATCAAACATATCTCATTATCCATGACAGTATCATACTTCTAAATATTTAAAATACTTTTTTTTTTGTCTTAATCTGTGATTTCACCAATTTCGGAAATACCCAATGTAGAAACTAATGCAGATTAGTCAAATGACTCTAAATGAAAACCTTCAAGAATCACCTAGAACACTTACAAGAGGAAAGGTGATTTGACCCCAATCTCCCAGCAAGTATATGTCAGATGTAGGACTGAAACTTCTTCAAGCCAGAGCTGCCTTGATATCCATTAGGCCAAGGCTTCTTAAATTTTTTTTTCCACATGAGACCCCTTTTCACCTGAGAAATTTTTACACAACCCGGTATATAAAATAGATATACAAATCAAACATTTACTGACAATGTCATAATTTCCCTATTCCCACATTCAGTAACTAGACCTTATATGAGGTTGAGAATGACAGTTTAAGTAAGGACATGCTGCCTCTCCGAGATGATGGTTTTTTGTTTAATCAGCTTTGTTTATATGAATAGAATTTTTTGGCCATAGGCCAAAAAGCTAGGAGAAAAAACCTTACTTAACAAATTTTTATTCAACAACCTTATTTAACAAAAAAATCAAATCAAATCAAATCAAAAACAATCAAGAGTTCTAAGACGGAAAGTAGAATGGGAAAGCCAGACAACTATGTACCTCTGAGCTATATAATAAGGCAACAGCTTCCAACTATAGTAAATCACAAGATCAGACATGGTCATAAGTGTTCAATATCAAATACAAAAAAATATTTGTATCTGTACTATTCTCCAAATGAGGTCAACCCAGAATTGACTCTACTGCTTTTTTCAAGCAGGTATTTCTCTTTCTTAAGAAAAGAACTGATGAAAAAAAAGAACAGACCATCTTAATGACAAAAAACTGTACTGAGCCAAAAAGACAAGCAAATGGGATTATATGAACACTAGTAGACTACAGGATAAATAAAAATTCAAGAGGGAAGAAGAGATATAGAAAGGCTCTTGAAGGAATGAGCTAACCTAAAAACTGTAACATTTAACAAGCACTAAGGTATCACTTACTAGCAAAGCCGAATGGACAACGGGAGGATTGGGGTGATCCATAAACAAAATAAGGCCCGGAAGACATCCTTGATCCTGGACGATGGCTCGTCTATTTAGCGGGTCTGCTGCAAGATCTCGAAGCTGGTTAACCACTGAGAGTGCATCAGGCTCATCATTCATGGTGACAGAACTCATCTTCTATGCCATATGAAGAAATAAAGCCTTTTTTTTTTTTAAATTCTGTTGAGAAAAATAGTTTAATTACAGATTAATGATTTAAATCTCCTAGAGTATAGCATAAAACCTAAAAAGTTAAAAGCTGAATTAAATTTATACAAAGGAGGAGATCCTGGGCTATCTTGTGAGGCATCTATCAGGGACTCAGGCATCTATCCAGGACTCAGGAGGCACAAGTTTCCCTTTCCTCTATCCTGCGCAGATCACATCTCTAGAATATCATACTCAATTTTGAGAGTCACATTTTAGTTGATAAACTGGGCATCACAAAAGGAAATATATACTAAAGTCGTAAGAAATCCAAAAGTTCTATCATATGAAAAGTAGTTTAAGGAATAGGGAATATTTTGGCTAGAAGAAAAAAAAAATCACAGGATCACAGTTTTAAAAGTAGATGGGACCTTTAAATATCCTCAAGTCCAACACTCTCATTTCAGTTTTCATCAAACATTTGAAGGACTGTGACATAGAAGGATTAAACTTGTTCTAATTGACCCTGATAAGCAAAAGTGGAGGACTAAAAGCTGCAGGAAGCAAATTTGGCTTATTAGAGACTGGTAGATTTTGGTGCAATATAACAATATTATCTCCCAGGCACCAGACTGTTTCTAGTCTCTCAGTTCTGCAAATTAATAAACTGTATAAAAACAAATATTTTAAAAAGGATTTAATTTCTCTGCAAATCATGATTTAACTTAATCCCTTCATATTATAGTTATGTTATTCTAATTAGGAAATATTTGTTTAGAAGAATTAAACTCAAGTAGGTAGACAATACATAAAAATTCTATTCATAGCCAAAGTTCAAAAATAAATCAACTTTCTCTTGTAGATTACTTGAGTTCTTACTGCTCAGTGGATGGTCTCCAATTTGTTGAAATAATATGGGTCATTTATTTTGGAATAAAAAAAGAAAAGGTGTTAGTGATCACTTGACCTTGAAAAGTTGTATCAATCATTAAAAAACTTTTAAAACAAGAGCCAAATTTTCAAAGAGCAAGTTCTCAAGGTACTGAATTTTTGTAAATGTATCTATTCCGAGTCACAGTGCTCAAAAAATTTAAGGGAGAATGCTCCTCGCTTTTTAATTAATCTGGTTTTCATACAGCAGAAACAATCTCGATGGCTTTCAGCTTTGGTTAAAGCCAAAAAAACCTGTGCTAAAATGATAATATCTTGAAGAACCTAGACTCACCTTTGCACATAAATCAAGTATCACTGCTATACTAATTTGTATTGTAAAGTACATAGTAATAAGATGATCGATAGGAATAACAGTAGTATTTACATTGCACTTTAATTTGCAAATTACTTCACAATTATTGTTTCATTTGATATAAATCTATATTATTTTCTCTGAAATGTACATATACCTACATTTATAAAGAAGAGATTCTTTGTCTGAATTGGTACCCAGCCTTAATCACTGAATGGGTTCAGCCTCAGTCAAACTGACATCTGTTGAAGAATTTAGCTTAAAAGGGCCAAGTCTCCCATTACATCCTGGACCATCTCCAGTCATCCTGATCTGTATCTGGCCACTAGATCCAGATGGCTCTGGAAGGGAAAGTGAGGCAGGTGACTTTGTACAATCCTCCCTCCCTTAAATCCAATTCACTTGCATATCATGGTACCACCTCCCTGATGTTATGGTCCTCCTTGAGAAAGGACAAACAACTACAATAGCATTGACTTGTTATTTACTTGTCAATGTTGCAGTTTCAAGAAAGTCTCAGACTCACACAATTTTGAGTTGGAAGAGACCTACCTCAGAAGCCACTTCATTCAACCATAGTCTGAACAAGAATCTCCTCTACACTACACAAATCAAGTAGTCAATTCAGCTTCAGCAGTAATACATTTCCCTTTTAGATAACTTCAATTGTTAAATAAGTTTTTTTTAAACCATATTAAAAGAAAAAGGTATAAACAGACCACAAAATGAATGATTACTGGAATCTTTTTCCTTCTGGTTGTGTTTATTATTGACTAGTTACAGGCATTTCCCTATGTGGATAATGAATTGCTCATGCAAATATGTGTATTACATATGTATAATACAGACCTATGAAAAAAGAAGCCAGATAAGTGACCCAACTCAGATCTCTATCTAAGAACTAGGCACACTATCAGTAACAGGACTTTCTGTATCCTACTAGACCTTGTTTCCTCATTGGTACTTTTCTACCCAAGGGGAGCCTTAGGGGAAAAAACATTCTGGTAGGGTTTTATGTTATCACCTCCCCAAATGCTCTTAAACCACAGCTACTGGCTCCTTCCACACCAAATGGGAGCAGCAATATGTAATTAGGCTTCAGAACAGCCAATCAGTCAAGTTCCCAAATCAGATACTTGCTATTCAAACATATTTTGAGGGTCTTCTTTGGGCTATGTGCTTAGCACTGGGCAGAATAAAATGAGCAGTAAATTCCCCATATAAAAGGAAAAGAAGCGGGTTGTGACTTATCAAGCATTAAAAAAATCAACAATCCTGACACAGTTCCATTTTTCTTGAAATAAGATAGAAGATAGAAGGCTTTTAAGCAGCTTTAACACAATAAAATAAAATTATATCTTTCTTCAAAAGTTGGGGGAAATTTTGAATATTCCAACAAATGAAAACATATAATTTCAAAACAGTGCCTTTTGTACATAAGTTTACTCTGGTATTCCTATAATTAAATCAAGTTCAGATCAGGAAAAACCTTAGAAATAGATCCTATAAAGCTATCCACCGGAAACCAGGGTCTACCAGTAAAGGCATCTTATTTTGTGTATACTTGCCGTGGGAACAGTAATCAAACTAATACTACCACATAGTTACTAAAAAGACTATGCTAATCTGTTGTCCTACAATAGCACTCACATTCACAGACTCTTAGGCCAAAACTTCCTTCTCTGTTCCATTTTCTTATAAGTGTTATACCACCCTATTAAAAAGTAAATTCATTAAGGAAAAAATTACCCATCAGATCTATGGATAAAAGCAGAGATCAAGACCAAACAAGAAATAGAAAAGGTACACGAGAAATAAAATGAACGATGTTCATTACATGAAATTTAACGTTTTAGTGCAAATAAAACCAACAAATAATCAAAGCCAATGTAGCTAAAATTAAAAGAGAAGTAAATGGAAAAAACCTTTGAAGTTTCTCTGATAAAGGTTTAATTTCTAAGACATTTAGGGACCCAAATTAAATGGTCCAAGGATATAAACAGGTGGTTTTTAGAGGAAGAAATCCAAGCTATCAACAGGCATATGAAAAATATTCTAAGCCATTAATAAAAGAAATGCAAATTAAGACAATTCTAAATTTTATATCTCAAATACATCGGACTGACAAAGGTGATTAAAAAAAATGAAAGTGACAAATGCTAGAAGAACTTTGAGAAAACAGGTACACTAATGTAATGCACTGTTACTGGAATTATTAGTTTAGCCATTCTGAAAGCAATCTATAACAATGTTAGGAAAACAACTCTCATTAATTATCCAAATAGTTTGGTTTTTCATATAAATTGCATCAATATTACATTAACCCTAAAAGATGAATTTATTAGTTTTAGAAGTTTAAAAAAAAAAACTAATGGTTTTGACTCTTTGCTACTATGAAATCCCCAAGTTGTACTCTTCAGGTAAGTTTTAAAAGGATAATAGTGTGTTATCTTTATGACCTTTCCTCTTTTTCCTTAAGACAACCCAGTCTCAAATATAACAGACATCTGTGATGTACAAATTACTTGGTAATTTCATCAGATCCCATAGGTACCATTATTATCTCTATGCAAATGATTCCCAAGTTTTGGTTGTTTATTCTGGCCTCCTCCTTCATCTGAATTCCAGCTTTGAATCACAGACTATTTACTGGAAACCCCCATATGACAAACTCAATAAATCCAAAACAGGATTCACTTTATTTCTCCCTAAACAAACTCTTCCTCTAAAAGTTCTTATTTTGGCTGAAAAATCATCATAATTCCTGTCATCCTATCCACAACTTCAAAATCATTTCTTTGGCCTCCCCCTACCCAATTAGTTGCCAACTTCTGTCAATTTTATCTCCAAATAATTTCTCGCATACATTCCCTACTTTCACTCCATTCACACAAAAGCAGTATGATATTATGGAAAGAATGTTTTATTTAGAAGAAATACGGGTTCAAACTCTAGTGGTTTTAACCTAAGTTACCTTGGAAAGCCACTTATGTGTCTTGGACCTTATTTATAAAATGAAAAGTTGTAAAAAGATAAGTTCTAGGTTCTCTCAATTCTCAAAGTATGATCCTATGATAGATTTCATTCCTTCCACTTGGGCTCTTATAAAAGAAACCTAATTAGTCTCTCCCTGTTCCTATCTTTCCCCTTCTTAATCCAATCTTTTACACAATTATAAAATAACTACTCCTAAAACAGGAATCTGATCATAACACTACCGTCCTGCTCAGAGATTTTCAGTAACTTCTTACAATTTTTAGGATAAAATACAGACCTCTGTGTCTGGCATTTAAAGGACTGCACAGTATAGTCCTTTGTCTATATTTGTCTATAAAGTATTTCATACCATTTTCTTTCATTTATATTATGTTCCAGCCAAACTCTGGTCCCCTACTTTTTTTTATTGGTCAAAAAAGGACATTTCATTTCCTGCCTGAGTCCTTGTAGGGACAATCCCCCAGGAGTCAATTCAATGCAGTAATTTCTTCCTAAGTGCTTAATATACACCAGGCACTATATCAAGTGCTCAGAAAAACAAAGAAAAAATAAAATAATCACTGTCTTCAAGAAGCTTATATTCTCCTGGAGTTAGGGGGAAAATATATCATGAATACTGATAAGTAAATCAGGATACAAAAGAAGAAGGAGGCACACTGATAACTAAGGAACATCATGAAAGCTCTATTGTCAGAAGTGGAACTTCAGTTGAGTCCTGAAGGGAGGTGGGGGTTACAAGAAATGGAGGTAAATAGATAATGCTCCAGGCATAACCACTGCAAAGGCTTGGAAGCCAGAGATAAAAGTCATCTTTGGAGAATGGCTGCAGCTTCAGAGTACAAAAAGGGAACAATATATAATAATCCCAGAAAGAAAAGTAGAAATAAGATTGTAAAGAGCTTTACACACCAAACAGATGAGACTGTGTTTTATTAAGAGAGGCAAGAGGGAATCACTGACAATTCTGGAGCAGAAGAGGAACTAAGGTGAAAGTAGCATAAAAGCAAAGGGGAGAGATATGAGAGATGATGTGAAGATGAAAATGCAAGACAACAAATGTAAGAGAGTGTAAAAAACTGAAGAAGGCTCTAAGGTTATCAAGAATGCTGATACTCTTAAGAGAAACAGGAATATTAGGAGTTTAAGGGGAGAAATAAGTTTTCTTTTGGAATGTATAAGGTTTAAATATCTACAGGGAAATAAAGATCTACAGTGTTCAGAAAGTAGACTGAAACTTAGAAGAGCTGGATATGCATGTATATCTTTGAGTCATCTGCATAAAGATGATAGCTAAAGAGATGACAGGTGAAAGTTGATAAGATCACCCAAATGGAGGATAAGGAATAACAGGGGAACCAGAATCCTGGAGTACACACACACACAACCAGGATGATGATTTTGCAAAAAAGTCTAAAAATAGCAATTTCAGGAAAACACAGGAAAGAGGTATCCAGAAAAAGGGAGTGTCCAATCAACAATGTAAGATCAAGAAAAATGAGAACTGAAAAAGATTAATTGGACTTTAACAATAGAGACTTCCTGATAATCTTGGGGTTCATCTATGGAGGGGAAGAACACAGTGGGTTGAGGAATAGGAGGTAAGAAAAATGAAGAAAATAAATTTTTTCTATTTGTCAGTGAGGAGAGGAGAAATAAGGTTTAATAGCTACATGAGTTTAAGGAAAGATTTTTATGGATCTGGGAATCTATATTTATACCTAGTGGCAAAGAAGATTACTGTTGGAGATAGGTTCAAAAGCACAAGTACAGTGGCTGGCACTGGCAAAGAGAAGACATAATTATTAAGAGAACAGAGGAAAGAAGTAGAAGAGAGAAAGATGGTTTCAGAATCCATAGTTTTCTTCAAAGACCGGACCAAGTGCCACCAGTTGTTATTTTTCTCTCCTTTCTCAGCTACTTTGTATTTTAATTTATATATCTAGTATCTCTAAAAAAGCAAGCTATTCCTTGAGGATAGGGGCTATTTCTTTCTGCATACTCCAAGTCTCTCATATTGCACTATTATAAAGATAGCAACTGGGATAAGACATGGACTTATAATTTGATAGCAAAGAGAATTCCCTAGTAAAGAAACTAATCGTGACACTTTCTCTAATCTTAGAGTCACCTAAAGTATTGAGAAGTTAAGTAGACTGCACAGAGCCACACAAACACTGTGTTGTCATCAACATGGATCTTCCCGGCTCCAAGGCTTGCTAGGGATGGGGAACATCCAGCCACATAAGGCCCAAGAAATCATTTGGTCTAGCCCTGTCATCAGCAAGCAACAAAAACTTCCCACTGCTTGAGTTCTTTAAATTAATAATTTTGTATGGGTCTCAAATGACATTATAAATGTTCAAGTGGCCCTTGGGAGAAAAAAGGTTACCCACCTTGGGCCATGCTGCTTCTACATAAATAGATGCTTAATGAATATTGTTCAATTGAATTTTAAGGATAAGACCTTCAAAAACTACACATTCATTTAGCATTATTTATATTGAGACACAAGGTGTGTGATCTTGGGGCAAGTCACTTAACCCTATTTGCCTCAGTTTCCTCTGTAAAATAAGCTGGAGGGGCAGCTAGGTGGCGCAGTGGATAGAGCACCAGCCCTGAAGTCAGGAGGACCTGGGTTCAAATCTGGTCTCAGACACTTAACATTCCCTAGCTGTGTGACCCTGGGCAAGTCACTTAACCCCATTTGCCTCAGCAAAAAAAAAAATAAATAAATAAAATAAATAAGCTGGAGAAGGAAATGGTAAACCATGCCAGTATCTTTGCCAAGAAAATTCCAAAATGGGGTCACAAAGTCTGACAATTGACAATTGAAAAATAACTTTTAAAATGTGCACTACTAATTTTTGTGTTCCATGCAAGTTCATCAACAGATTTTGTGAAGTCTTTGAAGATTTAAACAAATGTGCACAACAGATTTAAGAATTACATAGACATTGTTAGTTTCAACAAACCACTGTATTCTCCTCAGAAAGCTCTAGCTTAAGCACAATTTGAAAGGAGCCAACTACATGAAAATCTGTGGCTAGCACTGCTATACTTCCATACTTGGTAAAAAGCAGCCAAATATTATGAAGTGAAACATAATATGGGGGGGGAAAATGATGCAGATGAACGTGCCAAAAAGCAAGAAAAAATTAAAGTTTCTATGGCAATTCCAAAACAGAGTTCACCTGGAATTACCTCCAAATGCTTTCTTCTTCCTTTTAAGAGTATCATCATACTTCTAGTCACCCAAGTTCACATTGTTATTCTTAATTCTTTCACTTCTCATGCCTAATCAGGTGCCATGTCTTGTCCATGTCCTAAGTATCTCTCATCAGGTCCCCAACTCTCCACTCAAATGGTCACACAAGGTTTATTACAACAATGTCCTAAGAGGTTTGAAAAATTCTTCTCATTCCAATCCACAATCATTTTCTCAAAAAGCATCAGTACCTCTCCCTCTTACCTACAAATTCAAATACAAACTACTATATTTGGCGTTCAAAAGCCTTTTACAAGCTGGCTCCCATCTACCTTTCCAGGGTGCTTACACATTTGCCTACGTTAAGACTCTAAAGAAACTTCACTATTTGACACTCTTCATACCTCTCTACAAATACAGACCTCTTTTTCATTTCAAAAGTCATTAAGTGCTTTTTGTGCTACTTACACCTGAGATAATAAAGGTAAAAACAATTACATGTATATGTGGGTATATACATGCACATATATACATACAAATATATATTTGCTATATACATTTTACTTACATATGTACATATACACATACTTGAAAATATATACATATACAGAGTACTAGAAAAACTTTAATAATAGAAGGCAGGGAGGTGACTGGGAAGGGGGATG
>JAJPUD010002415.1:110056-257139 GCA_023553655.1 Myrmecobius fasciatus | reverse complement strand
AAAAAAAAAAAATTGAGACCATGCACCATGAGTTCCCTTATTCCCCCATCTTCCTCATCTACCACTCTTATTATCTTCTGTCACTGTCCCCCTTCATTCCTATGGCCTTGTTCCTTACCAAGGCTATTTGGTCAAGTAATCCCATTCCATTTTGTCTGCTCCAATAGATTTTCTCTTCTGTCATCTCCCCTCTATCAAATTTTCAGTCTCTCCTTGTCTATACTGCTTACACATGTCAATGTTTCTGCCATTCTCAAACACAGACACACACCCCACTCACTTAATTTTACCATACCTAATAACTATTTTCTATCTCTTCTGCCCTTTGTAACTAAACTCCTCCTGTCTATGATAGATGCCTTCCACTTTCTTTTCACTCTCTTCTTAATCACTTATAACATGGCTTCTGAACTCATCATTCCACCAAACTGCTCTTTCCAAAAATTATTCTTAGTTGACAAATTCAATGGCTTTTTCTAAATTCCAAATCTCCTTGACATGTTGCAGCCCTTAATTCAGTTGATCACTCTTATCAACTGGACTGGAACTGGCCTCTAATCTATGAGTAGGCAGAGCCAAAACAGACCAGACCAAAGGGAACAGAGTCAGGACACAAACAAAAGTTTAATTAATTTCAAAGTAAGGAATATAACATTTGCAAGCTTAAGCACTTCCCTTTCCCTCCCCTAGGAAGATTTAACTCTGCTAATACTGGGGCTATTTATATACGTGAAGGGGATTGGACTACAACACAATCATTCTTAGATCTTGAGACAGTTCCCATGGTTGGCATTTCTTGAGACAATACAGGTGTTCTTGGGTTCCATGAGAACAGTCATTGTCTCACATTTGGAGGTCATGATTACTCTGCAGGATATAGAACCAGAGTTATATGAAGGGAATAGGAAGAGAATAAATACCAGGTAATTATAAGGAATGGGGATTGTGAACTTGTGATGGATGGCCTTGGAAAATAGGGGGGACTAAGTCCCTCAATGAACACTTGGTGGTGGTCTAAGTCATATACTTTGCCAGGGAATGAGGTCATCCAGTAGACAAAGAATTATTGTTGCGCCAAAGTCAGGAACTGACTGGGAAAAAGGATATCTCCCAAATATTTTGACATTCTTCCTTGATACCCTTTTCTATGACACCACCTTCTCTACCCATGAAACCACTTCTGTCTCCTTTGCTGGATCTTCTTCTAGATCATGCTCTTTAACTATAGGTGTTCCAATCATTCTGGAGAGCAATTTGGAGCTATGCTCAAAAAGTTATCAAACTGTGCATACCCTTTGACCCAGCAGTGTTTCTCTTGGGCCTATATCCCAAAGATATCTTAAAGGAAGGAAAGGGACCCACATGTGCACGAATGTTTGTGGCAGCCCTTTTTGTAGTGGCTAGAAACTGGAAACTGAATGGATGCCCATCAATTGGAGAATGGCTGAATAAATTATGGTATATGAATGCCATGGAGTATTATTTATTGTTCTGTAAGAAACAACCAGCAGGATGATTTCAGAGAGGCCTGGAGAGACTTTCATGAACTGATGCTGAGTGAAATGAGCAGAACCAGATCATTATACACAGCAACAACAATACTATATGATGATCAATTCTGATGGACATGGCTCTCTTCAACAATGAAATGTCTCAAACCAGTTCCAATTGTTCATTGAAGAAAGCCATATATACCCAGAGAGAGGGATATAAAATGTGGACCACAACATAACATTTTCATGCTCTCTATTGAAGTTTGCTTGCATTATTTCCCTTCTCAGATTTTTTTTCTTGTGGATCCAACTTTTCTTACACAGCAAGATAACTGTAAAAATATGTGTACATATATTCAATTTGACATTAACATAATTAACATGTAGTGGATTTCCTGCCATCTAGGGGAGGGGTGGGGATTAGGGGAGAAAATTTTGTAATGGAAAGCTTTGTAAGGGTCAATGTTGAAAAATTACCCATACATATAGTTTGCAAATAAAAAGCTTTAATTAAAAAAAAAAACAACAACTATATATAAGTGTCCCTCAGGGCTCTGTTCAAGGCCTCTTTCTCTTCTCCCTCTATACAACTTCACCTAGTAATTTCTTCAGGTGCTATGGATTTAAAATCATCATCTCTATGTTTATATTTCTCACATCTACTTCTGCCCCAATCTCTGTTGACCTCTGATCTTGCATTTCCAACTACCTTTCCAATAACTCAAAACCAATGTCTCACTATATCCAAAATAGAACTCATTATTATCTTTTCCCTCTCCTTCTAGCTTCCCTAATTCTATAAAGGGCAACAACATCTTCCTATCCCTCGGATTCACAACCTACAATCATACTGGATTCCTCATTATCTCTCTCCCATACCTGTTGCTAAGACATGTTGATTTCACCTTTCTAAGAGTTTCTCTCTTATCCTCCCCCTTCTCTCCTCTGACACTGTCACCAGTGTAATACAGGCCCTCATTGTCTCACTCCTGGATTATTGTAATTGCTGCTGGTTGATCACCAGTCTTATTTCTCTCCCCACTCCAATCCATTCTTGATTCAGTCACTAGAGTGATTTTCTTAAACAACAGTCTTGCATTACCATGCCCTATTCAATAAACTCCAATGGGTTAGATGAGGTCTGCAATAACTGTTTGAAATAGAGAAGGCCTGAAGTACTGATATGCATGTGCAGGGAAGGACACTGATAGGAACCAGTTCAATCTTATAGTCCTACCCTCTGTGGAGGTCCTGGGTAATCCCAACTTGCTATGCCTGGTCAGAAATCGGTTATGTCAAACTGCTCAGGTTAAATTTCCCCTATAAATCTGTCCATAGCTCCCACCATCTTTGCAGAACCCCTTTGGGGTTACAGCTTGCCACAGTACTCTTCCTTGTGGTATCTTTCTCCTCTCCCTTCCCCCTACACCATGTCTCTTCTTGATTATTCCTTCTTATAGCTAAATAACTCTTTCAGGGTACTAAATCCCTTTTAGGAGTTAATCTATCTGTTAAGGGCATACTCCAGCCTCATGGAGTGTTTCCTTTCTCCTGGTTAATTGTGAGTTCCACCAGGGAACTTGTCTTTTTCATTGTTATTTGTTACATACTCTCCCAACTCTATTTCATACTTACATTCTTGGTGTCCATTATATATCTTCATTTTATCTGTAACCTCTTTTAAATAAATCTACCTTTTGCCAAAGAGAATAGCATTTGGGAATTCTTCACAGGATCAAAGCCTGAATTTGGTACCGAAATATTCAGTGCCTAACCTCAATCTAACTAGCAATTGTTCTCCTAAATTAAATTACATCAACCACAGTAGTGACATTGCCTCTAGGAACAAATACAAAATGCTCTGTTTGGAATTCAAAGCCTTTCATAGCCAAAACCCTACCTACCTTTTCAGTCTTTATACACTGAACTCCTCACACTCTTTTTAATATAGTGACACTGACATTTAGGCTCTTCCATAAACAAGACACTATCTCTCCACTTGAGCCATTTTCTCTGGCTATCCCTCATGCTTGGAAAGTTCTGTCTAGAGACCTCTCCAGCTTCCTTTTGAGCCCCAAATAAAGTTCCACCTTCTACAGGAAGCCTTCCCCAATTTCTCTAAATTCCAGTATTTTCCCTCTGCTAATTTCTTCCTATTTATTGTGTGTGCGTGTGTATCTATATAGATATCTATATAGACATAGATATATAGAGACAGAGACAGAGACAGAGAGAGACAGGGAGAGAGAAAGAGGAGAGAGAACAGAGAGAGACAGAGACAGAGAGAAGAGACAGAGAGACAGAGAGAGAGAGAGGAGACAGAGAGAGACAGAAAGAGAGAGAGAGAGAGAGAGAGAGAGAGAGAGAGAGAGAGAGAGAGAGAGAGAGAGATGGAGAGCTTGCTTTTTGTATACATTTGTTTACATGTTGTCTTTGCCATTAAATTGTAAGCTTGAGAACAAAGACTTTCTCTTTTACCTTGTTTTGGTATCTTTAGGGCTAGGTATGTAGCAGAGGTTAATAAAAATTGATTGTTTGGATATTGCTTAAATTAAGGGATTTGCACTTGGTCACACAAGTGCCAGAAACAGTATTCAAACACAGTTCTAACCCGACCACAATTATTATTATCTTTCCTCCAAACTTTACCTCTTTCCCTTCTATTTTTCTACCTTTTTTCAACTAGCTATGGAATAACATTTTTTTCCTTAAATGTAATTAATTGTAAGATAATATTTCCTTACCAAAGAATATACTGAAATAGTTCTCTATTCAATCTTTGACAATTCAAGTTAGTTTTTTAAAGATACAAGTATTTATATAATTTGAATGTTTCTTAGAATGTTTTGTTGTATTCCCCACCTCGAAGAATGGACCACAACATATTTCATGGAGTTAGAAATGTGCTTTGCAAAGTCCCTTGCTAAATCAGCAAGAAACCCAAGAAAGAGAAGGTAAGGGTCCAAAGAGAAGGCCTTCTGCAGGCAATGATGTACACTTCTGACACTAATACTTGATCATCGAACAACACTCACGAGGAGAAATTTTTTTGTATTGTTTTCTACTTTCTTTGGAGCTTCTTTGCTCCACTTATAACACTCTTTTACACTACTACAGAAACTAATATGGAGTTGCTGGGTGGGAAGTATCGTTTACCCAGGGCCTAAATTACTTCTTAATTCACATTCCTCCTCACCTCTATTATTTTTATTATTGAATGAATTGAAATCAAAATTACATTTCCAGCATTGGTTCTAATCCTGATTTTGTTCCATTTTCCCCACGATTTCTCAAGTTTTTTTTTTTTTAGGAAATAAATGAGATCCAGGTGAAGTCAAGTAGTATGAATAGAAAGCCATTATTCATCTTCTTTTATACTCTTTTACCTGTAACCAAGAGTTTGTATTTAGTTCAGTAGATTTATTAAATGGTTTCTTCTTAAGACCACAAGAGGGAGTGGTAGTAAATGGACAAAAAACATCTGCCTCCCCAACTAGTCATAGGAGAAAAGTGAGATTCAATGTAATGAGAACCACAAAACCAGGTGCTGATTCATCTGTACTGTTGATTCAGGCCAAATAGATCTCTAAAGTATTAAAAGCAAATGATTAATTGTATAAAACTGTAGAAAGGCAAATATAAGTAGAATAAGGGAATATTTCTCTACTTAACCATAAAGGTCTATAGCTCATGTTACTAAATTCTAGCAAATTATTTTTGCTAGACAAATTTGTTTTTAAAGTGAAATACTTCAGTTTGATCTATGCTAGTTTGAAATCCTACTACAAATTAAATTCAGTTTTAACATTTATTGATCGCCTATGTTAATTGTAATTTTGTTTCTGCTGTGACTCATTAATTTATCTGGTGCTAACTTTAGAAAGAAAAAGTAGGTAAATGGCATAAAGATATTGAATTTGTGTCACAAAAGGTAATTACCAGTTGCTTAAGTATCTGTTGACAGCAACCAGTTATAAACTGGTCCGGCAACCTTTCTCCTTTCAATTTAAAGTTGAATGAACTTTAGTGAAGTCACACTGAGCTCATAAGTCTTACCTCATTTACCAGTCTCTTTTTTTGCCCTTCCCAATATATAGTCCCCCTCTTTTATTGGAACATGGCATCACTAAAAATGTCTTAAGAGTATTGTTCTGTAATCAGTATTAGTGTCATAGTGTACACCATTGCCTGCAGAATACCAATGGTGACCCCATGGATAAGGAGAATGAATCCAATGGAAAGGGTACAGAAATACAAAGTACGAGCACTACTAGGTTCAAACCACATTACCATGGATAATATTGCATATTCAAGGTGTTGGCTATGCTTATCCCTAACAGCACAAACTAAAGTTTAGTGACCAAGCACTGGACACACACTTGTCCCATAATCAGAGGGCCTCAGAAAAATGAATTGCAAATTGGGTCCAAAGTCCTCAGTGCAAAGATGCTGGAGAGGTTTCCTACCTAAGGGGGTGGCGGGAGTCTTAAAATTGGTGAGTCTTTCTCGGCATAGCAACCTCAAGGTCGTCCCTTTCAAAAGTCGAAGCTTCCCGGACTTCACACAAAGAAACAAAAGGCCATTCAGAGAGGCGGCCCACGGAAGCAAGGATCAAGAGTGGAGGACGCAGCACCACATTCCCTGCCCCATGACGTCTCCTGCCCCGCTCCCACACCCAAAACACACATGCGCAGAGAGAGCTCAGCACCCACTCCCAGCTGGGGACCCAGCAGGGTGCAGCTTGACGCCCTACTAGGCTCTCCTGTCCACCCTAGGAGCCGCGCGGGACTTAGATCCGCCCCCTTCGCTAACGGAGCATAGACGATTGGCCGGCGGAGGCCCGGGGCGCAACCGGCGCCGGGAGGTGATTGGCTGTGTGCCGGTGACGGCCCTGGAACCTCCCAGCCCCGAGTCCGAAGCCGGTGAAGGAGGTGCTGGCTGTTGCGGCGGGTCTGGTGAGCTGGAGGGGTGGGGTTAGGGGGTCCAGAAGAGGGGAGAGACCCAGAAAGGCCGTTTGCTCAGGTGGGGAGGGGGCGGCTTCTGGATTCTGGGAGTTCCGGGAGGGAGAGAGCGGCTGGAGCGGCGAGAGGGGGAGGCCAGGGCAGCGGAGCCGATGCTCGCTGGGCCCAGTTGGTCTTCCCAGTGTGGGAAGAGAGAGAACCGGTCGAGTCGGGGCGGGGGCCTACGGGAGCGAAGCGGGAAGGCCTGGGAGAACGTGGGCATGCCTTCTATTTCTCAAACATGTCTACAACGACACGTCGCCCTTGGGTGACTTGGAAGTCACCTCCCGCGCACCCTGGGACACTCGCTCCCACGCGCGGTCCCTGGCACCCCGCGGAGGGGATGGGCTCCCTCCGGGTTCAGGCTTTCACCCTCGGCCGCCTTGGTGAACCGGGCTCGAGAAACTTCCCCAGGTCCCAAGTAGCCGCTGCCAACCTAGAGAAGACTTGGAATAGTGCGCCGCTGAAGCTCATTCCCCCCCCCCCCCCCCCCGCAACAGGCGTTGGCTTTTGTTATTTTAACCCTTAGGAAATGTGAGTGTCATTGCTTTTGTGTGTCCGGATGGTCCGTAAGCATTTATTACGTGTCTTCTACGTGCCAGCGCTGGGCTGGAGAAAGGCGGCAGACTGGGGGCTCTTAGTGTAATAGGGGAGACCGCGCTGTTTACTAACAAGCTGTGCATGCTGTAGGACTGAGTTTCAAACTATGCCTCGCCGCTCCAAATGCGGGCTCGTAACTGAATGTGCCGTCGTGAAATCCTGATTTATAATCCTTAAGTGTTTGGTTTGTGTACATAATTTATGTATCCAATATATCCAGGATCTCTTAAAAATTTCTCGGGCAAAATGGGAGGAAAAGTTTAAATAGACGTAATAAAGGGTAGGTAATCAGCAGAGTAAGAACACTAGTAATTGGGAGAAGGGGAAATAAGCAGAAGATCTGTATATATTTGAAAGAAGTCAGGAAAGGAATGATAATTTTTTTTTTGGGGGGGGAGGATGGATTCCACTACTCCAGTCTTTTTGAAACTTAAAAATTTCTTTTGAGTCTTGTGTAATTGATATTGCTTGCCTTCTCAATGGATAGGGGAGGGACAAGGGGAAGAAAGAATTTAGAATTCAGAAATCTTTTTAAAATGTAAAATATCCAAGTTTAAAAATGCCTGTGCTTTCATTGGGATGGACACTTTATCAATAGCTAGATGGAAATGCGTAGTGAAACCTTGGTCTGGAGTTGGGAGGTGGGAAATGGAAGAGGATAGAGCCTTTTTAAGCTCCCAGTTTGTCAGGCACTACTAAGAACTATAAATATCTCATTTAATCCTGCTTTAATTTAATCCTACCTTTAAAGTATTAAGCTATTGTGATCTATTTTTTATAGTTGAGGAAACTCATGCAGAGAAGTTCATTGACACAAAATGTGTCTTGGACCAGTTTTCAGAATGTCCTTAAATACATAAAACACATGGCATTACAAATCAGTAATATTGAAGTAGAGTTATTACCGCCCCAAAATATTTTAAACAAATTGATAGTTAAGAACCTTTGCCTTAATAGATATAGACTAGATCTTCAACAGGAAGCTGCACCTTGGGGGGGTACAGCTAATTTTTATAAGTTAACAGGATAGACGGATAGTAGATAGCAAAACATAGCAGAAGTGAATCCAGTTTATCATTTTTTCCACTGTATAATACATTTCATGAGTTTTTATAACTGAAAAAATTATACTGATGGCTATCTATCTGGAAACTCTGGGCCCCACTCCCATTTAGTTAAATTGTTCCTCTTAAGTACTAGGAGCCCAATCCTGAGTCTCTTTAAAGATCTTTTTTATGTTGGTAGGGTAGAACCCAGAGTGGTTTTTTTTTTTTTTTTTTTTTTTTTTTTTCATTAGATTTTCCTGGGGGGTTAAAAAGTAATGAAGACTTTCTAAACTTATTTCATATTATCCCTTTTATAATTTGCTCAGCAAACTGACCCACTTTCTGTTTTTGGAATTTGATGTTCTATATCTAGTCTCAGCAAGCACAAACAGTAAATGCTATTCTTCTCTATGATGTAGAAAGACCACTGGATTTATATTTAGGTCTGAGGTTGAATCACATTAATATACATCACTTATAAATAATATAACTTTGAATTTCCTCATCTCTAAAATGGAAGCAGTACTTTTTCCCTGCTTCATAAAGCACTTGTGAGAAAATTATTTTATAAAATATAATATATTTTTAACTTGAAAGTACAGATTACCTTATAATAAAACAATACTTGGTTTATATGTAAAACAGGTGAGGGCTTGTTAATGGCTTGAGTCACTGAAAGAATCAGGAAAGTAAAAAGCAACTTAATTTAGTTAGGGGTTACATTTGTATGTGCTGTTTTGAAAGTCACATAAAAAGAGTTTAAATATAAAATATCAAACTCAGATAACTTTTAAATAAAAACCTAAACTGTTTAATAACTATGGCAAACATTTTTAAGATGATGACTTTTTCAGGCCCCACATGTGCAAGAATGTTTGTGGCAGCCCTTTTTGTAGTGGCTAGAAACTGGAAATTGAATACATGCCCTTCAATTGGAGAATGGCTGAATAAATTATGGTATATGAATATTATGGAATATTATTGTTCTGTAAGAAATGACCAGCAAGATGATTTCAGAGAGACCTGGAGAGACTTACATGAACTGATGCTGAGTGAAATGAGCAGAACCAGGAGATCATTATACACGGCAACAACAGTACTATATGACGATTAATTCTGATGGACATGGCTCTCTTCAACAATGATATGTTTCAAACCACCTCCAATTGTTCACTGAAGAAAGCCATATACACCCAGAGAGAGGGATGCGAAATGTGGACCACAACATAACATTCTCATACTCCTTGATTGATGTTTGCTTACATTGTGTTTCCTTTATCTGATATATCATTTGTGTAGATAAGATTTTTCTTGCACAACAAAGATAAGTTTGGAAATATGTATACATATATTCGATTTGCCAATATTTTAACATAATTAACATGTAGTGGATATCCTGCCATCTAGGGGAGGGGTGGGGAAGTTGGGGGGAAAAATTTCTAATGGAAAGCTATGTAAGTGTTATTGTTGAAGAATTACCCACACATATGTTATGCAAATAAAATAAAATTTAAAAAAAAAAAAAGATGATGACTTTTTCTATTATGGCTTGTTGAGAAGAAAGAAGGAAAGAATACTACTCTTTGAAGCAGGGCACCTGGGTTCTAGCTTAGGCTGGCCCGGAACTGATATATATTGGACTGGGCAATTTAAACTCAATTTTAGTTTTCTCATAAGTAAGATGGAAATACATTATACAGTTGGAATGAGATGTCCTGTTCAGAAAAACTTTACAAAATGAAATGTTAATTGAATATCAGATGTTAAAGGGGTTAAGGAAGGCCAAGACCTTGTTCTGGGGACTATAAATAAAACATTTCAGATTAAGAAAGTTTGTGTATTGGGGGGTAGTGGTATGAGTAAGCTGGAAAATAGGGTGGGATTTGATTGTCTGAGGACATGTTTACTACCTGGATTTGGACTTTATATGTAATTGGGGGCTTTGTTTTATTGATTGATTGGCTGACTGAATATTTTAGATGAGAGAAGTGCCTCACATTGAAAAAAAAAATCATTCTTATAGCCACGTGTTTAACTCTATTCACTTGGTGAATTCACTTGTTCTGCCTCTTGTTCTTTGAAACTTTTCCAATTTGGCAGATCTAAGGTTTTTTTTTTTTTTTGTTTGTTTTTAACTTTTAAACCCTGAGTTAATAATAATATCCACCCCAGAAAATTTTTCTCTGAGCTGTGGTATGAGAAGAATAATATCCCAAGTAGAATACCCTTTGCCTCATTTTCATTCCCTTGATCCAGAGATCTTAGAATAAATTCAATCTTAAAATCAAGATAATTCTCTGAAGTTGTTGCCAAGGTTAATTCATCTTTATAAAGTAATCATTTCAACTTCTGTATTCCTAAGATCTTGTCTAATCCAACCTTCTCCTTTTAAAAATGAGAAAACTGAAGCCCGCTGGCTTCAATTTGTCCTACCGAAATCATAATAGCAATTTAATGGCCAAAAGAAAACTGGAACTCGTCTCCAGGCTCTTAATTATTTTAAGTTCTTGTTTCAGAGTCATCATACGTTGTTGAAAATCAGTTCTAATTACACTATGTTTTTACTATAAAAATGTTATATTTCCATTTTTTTAGAAGTCTTTTTTTTTCATTTTTTATAAAGCTTTTTATTTACAAAACATGAGTGATTTTTCTACATTGACCTTTGCAAAAACTTTTTTTTTTCCCAAGCTTTTCCCCTCCTTCCCCCCACCCCCACCCCTAGATGACAGGTAATCTAATACATGCTAAGTAGGATAAATTATATGACAAATACAATACATGTATACATATCTATACAGTTATCTTGCTGCCCAAGAAACATCAGATCTAGAAAGAGAAGAAGAAAAAACAACCTAAGAAGGAAAACAAAATGCATGGAAATATTCACAGAAAGTGTTAAAATGCTGTGTTGTGGTTCACACTCAGTACCCACAGGCCTCTCTCTGGATGTATATAACTATCTTCATCACTGAACAATAGGAACTGGTTTGAATCACATTGTTGAAGAGAACCATATCCATCAAAATTGATCATCGTATAGTCTTGTTGCTGTATATAATGTTCTCCTGGTTCTGCTGATTTCACTCAGCATCAATTCATGCAAGTCTCTCCAGGCCTCTCTGAAATCCTCCTGTTGGTCGTTTCTTACAGAACAATAATATTCCATAACATTCATATACTATAATTTATTCAGTCATTCTCCAATTGATGGGCATCCTTTCAATTTCCAGTTTCTTGCCACCACAAAAAGGGCTGCCACAAACTATATTTCCATTTTTTTTTTTTTCCTTTTTTGCTGAGGCATTTGGGGTTAAGTGACTTGCCCAGGATCACACAGCTAGGAAGTGTCTGAGACCAGATTTGAACTCAGGTCCTCCTGACTTCAGGGCTGGTGCTGTATCCACTGCGCCACCTAGCTGCCCCTATATTTCCATTTTAAAAAAATACACAAAGTAATTACATAGTTCACATTTTAATTTTAATTTTTTTTTTCAGTGATCATATATTGCCAGAACAAACAACTTTTTGTTGAGTACATAAGTGAAGGGGTGGTGGTACCTGATTCTTAAAATCTACTTCAGTTGATTATCATTTATTTCTTTTATTGCTTGAGCATTACACATACATATATTTGAGTATACCCTCCATTTAACTATTTTAATCAGGCATTTGAAATAATTATTTAATAGGCCTTGCATAAAAGAAAAAAATGCCCTTGAAGAATTCCTAAGTTGCACTTTAATACAATGCTTGTAAGTCTTCTGAGAGTGACTGTCCTGAAGGAAGTCTTGGAGAGCAACATCCTTTAGAAAGTAATTTCTTTTTTCAGGCCCGCATATGTATGTTCTCTCCTCAGGTTCTCATTAACCTTCTAACCAGTTTCTCTTGCTTTGTGGAAAGATGTAGCATAGGTCAGGAGAGTAGTTCAGAGATATTAAACTCAATTGGTCATCTTTTTGAGCTATTGTGATTGTGATTTTAAAGTATATTCAATTAAAATTTACCAATAGGTTGACTCATGATGAGTGAATGCATTAATCATAAGGTGCCAGCATACTTTATAAAAGCTTACATTTATTTCTTAATTTTGTAATTTATTGTCTCTGAAATATGTTGGACACACTTAAACACATTTACAGTGTGACTATGATGAGAGTACTGGAGTTAGCTTGTATTTTTGTCCATCTATAAAATGGGATATGTGATTATCCTATCATGAATGTCCTGAAGAAAAATCAAATAACCCCTTCTTGGCATAGGCCCTGAAGATTTTACCATGTTCTGAAGTTTGTTATTAAGTATGTTTGTTGTTAGATTATTTTGATTATAATTCATTTATTTCAGTCAAATGTCTGTGAGCATTGATCTCTTTGCTGCCACTGTTTATAATAGCATTGTGTGCCTTCAAGAACTCTTTTGGAAAAAAAGAACTCATGAATACCCAAATATTTTCTATAATGGTACAGATCAAAATCCATTCATACCTTAAGGTTCATCTTGTGCCATTCTGTCCTGCGTTCTCCTATAAATGCTTTATATAGGTATGCCCTACCTGCTGGAGCCCTTCCTTAATGTCTCCAGGAATCTTGAGAACACCAATAGAGCACTTAGTTTATCTGTCATTCTGCAACTCTTGATGCTTAACTAGCCCACCTTTTTCTATTGTATTTGTTTTCTAAATCAATTTTTTTTAATTTTTTTGAATGGGGACTATATGATGTCATCATTTTCCCCCAAGTTTTCTTGTCTTTTTTTTTTAACCTCTATCCATCTTATTTCACCCCAAGATTATTTAGGGAGCTGCATGGTCTAATGTAAATATTTTTAAAAATCTCAAAATTGTAGTTTTAAAGTTTTCATCCATGTGACATTTGGGGAAAAAAGAAAATACCACTCAGTTCAATATCTCTTTTTATATTTTCAGGGCAGGGGGGAAAAAATGCCTATTCTAAGGAAATAGCCTGTGATTCTCTGAACTCCCTTCATCTTCCATTCTTTAGGGAGTTGTAATAGACTCATTGAGATTTAACTTTGACTTTTTCATGTCCACACAGCTAGTGAATATTAAAAGTGTAAACTCTGAGTTTTGCATCCAAATCTTCCTAAGATCATCATCAATATCACTCCATGCTAGTTCTCAGATATATTGTCATTTGAGGGAAAACCTACTTCAATTTTAAAAAATAATAATATTTACCAAAATTGTCACATGTTTGAGATCCAGATTAAGGTAGGGCCAAAACAGCACTATAATAGTTAGCATTCTTTCATTGGTGTATGTATCAAATGAGACCAATGTGAAAGCACTTTGATTAGTATTAAGGACTATTTTCACTTTGACACATTGCCTCTAAGGACACTTAAAGCTTGTTTACTATATTAGACTTTTAACCAGAGGAAGGGCACCCAGTGTTCATTTTATACATTAATTTTGATTTTAAATTTTCTCCCTCTACTTCTTCCCCTTCCCATGGAAGAGGTAAAAAAATGTCAATTATAATGCAAAATTATTATGCCGGTTATACATGTAAAATCATGCAAAACATTTCCATATTAGCCATGTTGGGAAAAAGTGGGGGAAATTACACTATAATTTGTATTCAGAGTTCATCAGTTCTCTGGTGAGCATTTTTCATCAGAAGCCCTTCAAAATTGTCTTGAATTATTGTCTTAAAGTAGCAAAGCCTTTCACCATTGATCATCATACAACATAACTGTTATTGTGTACAATGATCTCCTGAGTCTGCTCATTTTACACTGCATCAATTCATTTTTTCTGAAACCACCCTCATTTCTTTTTTTTCCCCAAGGCAATTGGGGTTCAATGACTTGCCTAGATCAGTGGCTGCCCCTTATTATTTCTTTAGAACTTAGCTTGCTTAAACTGTGGGTCCTGAACTCATATGGGAGTATTGTAATTGAATGAAGGAGTCGCAAAATTAGATGATCTATTATCAGTAAATGTTTGATTTGTATACCTATTCTATACACTCTCTCGGGGTCACGTAAAGAAACTTCGTGGGTGAAAGGGGATGGCAAATTTGAAAAGTTTTAAGAATCCCTGCAGAACACAAAAAATATTCTATCACAGTCATACACTACAACTTGTTTAGCCATTCCCTAATTGATGGCCATCCCTTCAATTTCCTATTCTTTGCCACCATAAAAAAAAGAAAAGCTATAAATGTTTTTGTGCATTAGGTACTTTTCTTTTTTTTTAAACTTTTTTGGGGGGTGGGAGTGGGGAGATAACCTAGTTCTGGTATTTCTGTGTCAAGGGTTACACCTGGTTTTTATCATCTTTTTTTTTTTTTTAAAGGCAATTGGGGTTAAGTGACTTGCCCAGGGTCACACAGCTAGGAAGTGTTAAGTGTCTGAGATCACATTTGAACTCAGGTCTTCCTGATTTCAGGGCTGGTGCTCTATCCATTGTGCCATCTAGCTGTTCCAAGTTCTCCCAAAAAGTTAGAAGAGTTCACAGTTTCACCAGCATTATCTCAAAGTTCCAATTTTTCTCCATCTCCTCCAGCATTTATCATTTTCTAGTCTTTTTTTTTTTTAATACTATGAACAATTGAATGTTCAAAATGACCTTGCTATATTAAATTCTGGAATATAATACAGAATACTTATCAAAGTTTACAAATGGATTTAGTTCCATCAATGTGCACAATTTATTAAAGATGGACTGGTTAATTGCCAACATTGGAATGTCAGTCTGTAAACATTTATAAAACACCTACTATGTGCCACCACTCTGCTAAGCACTGGGAATACAAATGCAAGTTTTAATTAAAAAAAAAAAAAAAAACCAGCCCCTGCCCTCAAGAAGCTTACAATCTAGTGGAAAACTGAGGCCCTGGAGTTCATGGTTCTATTTGCCAATTAGAAGGGCAGAGGGTACTGAAAAGAGTTAAGTATGAGGCAGATTCAATCTTTGAGGATAATGAGGTTTCCCAGTAGAAGTTCAGAAAAGTCCAAAAGCAGTGTAGCTGGTAGGAAAAGGGAATGTAGAAAAATTCGTTATTTAGTTGTCAAGTTTTTCCTTTTATCAGTTTTTCTGTTCCAATTATTAATTTCTGCCCTCCAGAAGTTCAAACCCCTGACATTCATGGTAAGTATCATGATTTCAATTTAGCCTTATTTAGCATACCTTACTATACACCAATGTATATCATATGCTACTACACGTAATTCAAAAATAATGAACTTAAAGCAGATCTCTTATGTTAACAGTGCAGGCTTACTATGGTATCAATGAGCTGTATTTTCAGCTTGCTAATTATATGTGTAATCCACAGGGTTTATGGGTTAAATAGCTGCTTTATTTAGCTTGTTGTATTCTTTTGTGACATAATGCATCATAATGCTGTCTTTTTACTTCTTGCTAGATAGGTAGTTAAATCTGATCTTGAACATAACTCAACTGTTTTCTTATAATCAGCCTGTCTGTAAGGTTATAAATATGGTACATACATACATACATAATTTTTTTGGCATTTGTAAAAGAAGTTTTCTTGTTTTAGTTTTTGTTTAGCTTATGGACAAAAAATTGCCATTAATTGATTAACCCCCATTAACATTCCCAAACAATATTTTTAAATAATAATGACAATAATAACTAGCATTTGTGAGCCTAAGGATTGCAAAGCATTTTACTACAAATATTGCCCCATAATTGCTCTTGTTATATTTATTTTACAATGATTGGTATTATCAAGTGCATTGGCACTTTCTAATAATGTAACAATATTCCCCAAACCATGTCCATTGAGGTCCTCTTGTTCAACAAATAGCTTCCTTGAGAAAATAAAGCTAGCAATGTTTTTCCTTTTAAAACATTAAGTACAACAATTTTTGTTGTTTCAGCAACATTTAGAATGAGCAACAGTTTTTCTGAGTGAAAATTACTATTTAATTTCTTTTATTTTTATTTCATAATTTTCTAGACTTTCCATATTTCCACACCAGAATTTATGGACTATTTGCCTGTGTGCATGTATACATGCACATGTATATGAATTCATTTGTTCATAGCCTGCAAATTAGTTTGGAAAATACAGTATTAATACACTGATTCTTTCTTTGTTAATTTCAGTGTTCCTTAAAAGATAGTGATGCTGTTTCCTTAACGTATGGTTCGAGAGTGGAAGGGGTAGAAGAAGAGAAAGAATAGTAAATTTGCAGTGTGTTAATACTTCAGTCTGTGTGTGCCATGTGCTAAGGTGCTGACCATAAAGGCAGTAAATTCAGTGTGGACTCAAATAGCCTTGGCATGGATATGAGTTGTGAGCTATAGACAGATGGGTGGGTGGATAGATAGATAAACTCATGACTTAGGCTTTTGTTTTCTATTCTTAGAATAGTAATGGGCAAACCTAATGTTAAAAAAGGAGGGAGGGAGACAGAAAAAGACAGAGACTAATAATCAGTGAACTTTTAGAGTGGGACAAGATCATGAACAACATTGATAAGAAAAGGAATTCAACCATAAAAGAACACCTTAAAGTAGCAAGCTGCATCACTTGATGCAATAAATTCTTTTTTCAATCCATAAATTAAAGAAAATAAAGATAGTCGGATGAAAATTTTAATTTAAAACATTTGGTATCAAATTGACAGTGCCTGGTCATTTTAGTATTAAAGTCCGATGTGCTGGTTGAAAGCCATTAATTCTTTAAATAAAATAATTTGATGAAAGTAGGACCTTAGGAGATTTATGCAGCAGCAGTATGAAGAATGAATTGAAAGGAGAAATTGTTACATAATCTAGCACTGCTCATCCTTTCAGTTCAATTGGACAGGCATTTATTGATTGACTGCTTTGAGTCCCTAGCAGTGTGACTCAGACAAAAGTAAAGCAGCACTTATCCTTAGGGAGCTTCCATTCTTGGGGGTTTGGGAAGAAAAATGGACAATATACACAAAATATAGAGGAGATACACAAAGAGAAGTATACATAAAATATATACAGAGGAATTACAAATTAATGGGGATGATTTATCAACAAGAGGAATCAGGAAGAGCTTTATATAGGAGGTGACTTTTGACTTGAAGCTTTGAGGAAGCTAGGGATTCTAAGGCAGAAGCAAGAGAGGATGCCTATGCAAAGGGACAGGGATGAATGAGAATGTTATGTATGGAAAAGTAAGCCATATGAGCCAGAAAATAGAATGTATTTGGGAACGTTAGAGGAAATAAGTTGGGAAAGGCAGATTGTAAAGGGCTTAAAATTCCAGAACAAAATGTGATATGGTTGGACCCAATGCTTTAAGAATATCACGCTTTTGTTGTTTGTCATTCATTCTCAAAGAGAATCAGAGAATGGAAAGAGACTAGAGGCAGAGATTAATTAGGAGGCTCAGGGGTGGTAGGAGTGATGTGGATCTGAACTAGAGAGGTAACTGAATTTCAACATCTGTTTCGAAAATAAAATTCATCAGAAGACAAATCTAGGGAAGGCTATCCCTTGAAAGTACAGGTTGGACAGACCATGAAAGAGGAAAAGATAGTTAAAATATGGTGGTAAGGTCAAGAAGATTGAGCACCAAGAAAAAGGCTTTCAGGCTTAACTGTCATCAGAAATTGATTTCATTTTATCATTTAACAACATTAGACTGTTAAATGACATTATCCTCTGCTTTGTACCTGAACACAGATGACCCTGAGGCTTTTCCAACTAACTTACATTTGAAATTATGTTTTTCTCCCCTGTTAACAATGTGAGCACTTTGAATTCAGGTACTGTCTTATTTTCTGTTTCAATTAGTGAGCATTTATTAAGCACCTACTACCACCAAGCACTATGCTAAGTGCTGGGCACATTAAAAAAGAGGCAAAAAAGTTCCTTCCCTCAAGAAGTTACAGTCCTCTGAAGGAGGTGAATAGTGTAAACTAATATTTACAAAGCAAACTGTATATAGAACAAATAGGAAATAATTAACAGAGGGAAGGCACTGGTATTAAGAAGGGTTGGAAAAAGTGGAATTTTAGTTAGGACTCGGGAAGTCAGTAATCAACAGTAGAGAGAGAACATTCAGACCTGAGGGTCAGTTCAAAAAAGTACCCAAAGCTGAGAGATTGTTTTGTTCCTGGGATAGCCAGGAAACCAGCGTACCTGGATGTATACCTAGTAGCCATTAGCACGGTGCTTTGCATACAATAACATAATAAATGCTTCATTCTTTCATTCCCGACTAGACTATTGAAATAGCCTGCTTAATGTGCCTCCCTATATTGTCTCACCTCCCCCCATTTCAGTCCATCCTTCACTCAGCTTCCAAAGTGATTTTGGCAGCTACTAAATAAATTAGATTATGAATATGAATAAATTTCAGTGACTCCATATCATCTTTAGGGTCAAATATAAAATTTACTGTTTGGCAAATAAAGCCCTTTAGATCCTGGCCCCTTTACCATTTTTCAGCCTGCTCAGACTTCCTTTTTACCATAAACTCTGGAATGTATTACTTTGGCCTGTTTGAAGTCTCACTAATCTAACACTGTCCTCCAGCTGCATACCTTAAGCACTAGCTGCCCCCAGTGCTTGTTTGGAATAATCTGCTTTCTCATTTCCACCTTTTGGCTTTCCTGCCTTTCTTAAAGACCAAGCTCAAACCTTCAGCAGGAGGCCTTTCCTCATTCATCCATCTTCAATCTCATTCTCTCCATCTACTCTTGTATATGTGCCTAATAACATGTTGGCATTCACATTACAATGTGAGCTCCTTGAGTACAGTATTTTTACCTTTCTTTGTATCCCAAGTACTTCACACAGTGCCTTATATATATAGTAAACAGTTAAATACTTGTTGACTTATTAGCACCACCACCACCACAACAAAAGAATACATGGATATGAGGGGAGAAAGGAAAAATAAAGAAATGATTATGAATATATAGTGAGCCTTTGTTATTTTCCTTAGAAAGTAGGACTTGAAGAATAAGTAGGATGGGAATAAATCAGGGAGACAGAAATAGGATAGTGTTTTCATTATGGCTAAATTTTCCAAAGGGTTAAAAAACAGGAACAGAAGTAGTACATCTTAACCATGGAGATCCCAAATAATTCTTTTCAGTACATTAGAAGTGTTTTTTTCCTAAGGCTCTTCTGAGCTTTTTACCATTCAAGCCTTGCCCCAACTTGCTTAAAACAGAGGATAACCATGGGAACTAAGTTGAATAAAAACACATTTATGTCCTGCTTTGACAGGTAAAGTAATTCATGAGTTGGATTACACATATGTCCTCATTTTACAGTTCAAGACATAGGCCCCGTGGGGTCAGGTGACTTGTACATGGACACAGAGCTACTAGCTGTCTTAAAATATAATTCAAACTCAGAGTTTATAACTACCAGTCTAGCACTCTAGCCACTGAACCTTGCCACAAGTTGATGTGATGTGGTAAGCTATCCAGATCTACTTTTTTTTTTTTTTTTTAACACAGGAAATGGAGTTGAAAGAAGATTCCATTCAATTCAATAGATGCATTAAATGTGCCTGCCACAATGGCAGAAATATGGAGTGATTGGTGGTGATTATGATAGTGTTGTCAAATCCAAAGAGTCCAGCTGGAGGGAAGTGGTTAGGCAAACTGAGCATAGGCTGGCAATTCATCAAGAAGTTTGCTCATGGGTATTGCAGGAGTTTTTTTTGGCCACAGTGATTCATGAAGTTGGTTTTCATTGCTGTTGAACTTTATGATGTGCTTCAATGGAGGTAATCTCCACATCAAAGAAATCATAAAACTATGAGTAGCAGTGTGCAGGATATATTGAAGATTAATAAATTAAGTCCAGCTAACATTTTGTACTAATACTGGAATGATTGGGTAAAAATGTAGACTACATGGATATCCTGCCATCTAGGGAAGGGGTAGGGAGTAGGGGGATGGGGGGAATTTGTAACAGAAAGCTTTGTAAGGGTTAACGTTGAAGAATTACCCATACATATGTTTTGCAAATAAAAAGTTTTAATAAACAAATTTAAAATAGATTTAAAAAATTAAAATGTAGACTATAGTGGAAGAAGAATAAAGAGGAAGGGATGCATACAAGAAGAATTTCAAAGAAGGAATTAACAGTAACAAGTTAATAAATATGTCATTTACAAAAAGTAATTCAAAAGCTGAGGAGAGATTACATTGCTCATTTATATGGCATCTTTGAACAGATTAGTAAATACTGATTTGAGCATAGATGTGTATTTTATTTCATATATACACATTTAGCCCATTCTGTATAGAGAAAGGTTACACAAACACACACACACACACACACATGTGTGTGTGTGTTTATATATGCTGTAATTATAATTTTTTTCCCAAGGTGTTGTTTTTATTTATTGATATATTTCACAGACATGAGATTGTCAGCTTTCTATTCCATTATTGAACAAGTTTGGAATAAGTACAGAAAAGTACTCAATACTATTGTTGATTGGCTGTAAATTATCTGTAGGCCTGTTAGGGACTACAGCTAAAGGAAGAAGTCTTACAAATTACTTGTCCTGTTTCTCAAAATGTGAAGTATTAATAGAGGCTTTTATATAAAGTGAATGTTTTTTGGGCAACTGCATTCTTCTTGGAACTTTATCCCAGCTTGGAATTTTAGCATCAACATCTGTAGTTAGCCAGAGCTAATGATTCCCTTCAGATCTGGTGGAACATTCCAGAAATTGCTATTTCTTGAAGACCTGTTTAGTAGTCTTGTGCCTGTATTTTGATATGAGACTGAGAATCAACAGATGGTATCCAAAAATTTCAGTCCTATAAATCTGGCTTGAGATACAATCAAAGATCTGTGTTGAAAGAGATCTAGGAGTCCATTATTCATCCAATCATTTCACTTTATAGGTAAGGATAGTGAGATTACCAGAGAAGTGACTTGTCCACAGCTTTTAGAAGAGGGTTGTATGTATATTATTTGTGGATTCTTTCACCTTTTAGGTTTAACTTATGATAAAACACAGATTCAATTATTAAGAATATACATGGTACTACTAAGTGAAGGAAAATGTCAGGAGAAGATCAACTGCTCCCAGTTAGCTCCTCAAACTACCCAATACCTAAGGACAGATACATAGACTTAATTGAAATATATTCAGTTTCATTCTCAAGTTAGAATCCAATGCACATAATTATATCTGTATTGTCTAGTTGGCCTTGAGGCTTGGCAGAATGCAGGAGGCTCCAAAGGCCAAGGTATCAACTGTGGTCTTCACAGTTAATTCATGTTTCCTCTCGCTTGCTAAGTTAATCATAAGTTCTTTTTTTTTTTCACTCAGTATTTTATTTTTCCAAATATTTACAAGAAAAATCAGACCATCTATCTTGAGAAACAAAAAAACTGAAAATAGTATATTTCAACCCACATTCAGCCTCCATAGTTCTCTCTCTAGATGCAAATATTATTTTCCATTCCAAATCTTCATAAGTCCTTTGTGAATAGGAATAGTAGACCATAGAATAATAATAGATATGCTTAATACTATTGGTATTTGACTATTTGATTATAAAATCAGTATAATATCTACTTGACTAAATGTTATGATTTTCTCCCTGCCTTTCCATCCCTGGTTCTTTTAGTTCCTTCAGAGCCAGGGACTGCTGCTTTTCCTTTTATTCCTAATACTTCAGAGAAGTATTTAATAAACTTTCTTGAAATATATTGGAACCAGAACCTTAAAAACCACAGTCTCCTTGTTTCAAATTGCTTTCCTAAGGTGTTACAGAAAATAAGTGGCAGAATTAAAATTAGAACCAATTTATTATCTTAGAGTCCTATGTTGATTGATAATGTTAATTGAAAGTATGCCAATCTAAATGCTTCTCTTTTAATTTCAGTCTGATTATGGACCATGTGCTGATGTGTGTGCTTGAAATGTTGCAAATAACAATTTGTGAAGACTTTGCCATCTAGATGCTTAACTGGATTAAACGCCTAATTAGGATGGTTTGTGAACAAGTTGGAATAAGTATGGAATCAGTAAGTATCCAAAATTGATTTCATAAAGCAGTGGTAAAATATATCTGTGAAACTGAGTGGTTCCAAATGTTGAAAAATCACAAAAGACAGTTTTCTTGTAACACTGTTGCATATTTCAGGAATACACTTTTTTTTTTCTTAATTTATATAGTAGGAGTTATACTATGAATCAGAAAACTTAAGAATGGTAAAGGACCTTAGCGACCTAAAAATCTAGGCCAAGCTCATTTACCAATTTTAAGAAAATTTAAGTTAGGATTGTTTTTTCAGTTCCAAATTCTTTTCTTTCCCTACTCATTGAGAAAAGAAGAAAAACTACCTGTTACAAATATGCAGAATACTATTAAGGGAAAGGAAAATTATTTGAATATGATACTGTAATTTTATTTAGTGCCAATGCTACTGGTCTATGTTGCACACAAAAATCTAATAGTTTTTAATATATGAAAAATTTAGCACCTTTTAAGAAGACAGTGGTTCAGCTAAGTGGTTCTATAGATAGAGTGCCAGGCCTAGTGTCAGGAAGACTCCTCTTTCTAAATTCAAATGTAGTTTTAGACACTTACTAGCTTTGTGACTCTAGACAAGTCACTTAACTGTTTGCCTTGGTTTCCTCATTTGAAAAATGAACTGCAGAAGGAAATGGCAAATACTTCAGTACCTCTGCCAAGAAAACCCCAAATAGGATCATGAAAAATTGTACACAACTGAACGACAAGAACAGCAAGAAGACAATACAGTTTTAAGCTTTTTAAAAAAGTGTTTTGACTAGCTTAAAAGTAAAAGTATTTCTAGCTTTATTAAGGGAAGGTTATGGGGAAAAAAGGACTCTAAAGGATGATAATATATAAAACAAACTAAGGCAGGTTATTAACACAACCAAAAAAAAAAGGATTGAGTAAAAGGAGAGGAAATTAGGTGTTAACTAACAATGAGAAGGGAATATCATCAGTTAAATATCAGTAAGCAGTTTATCAAAGCATTTTTTCAAGAACTTCTAGAAAGAAAGACTAGGACTAAAGATCTCATTTACAGTAGGTGAAGAGTAGAGAAGCTTTTTCAGTAACCTGAATTGAATGTGAATGTGAGGTGTTTCTATTTCTACATGGCCAAGTGGCAAAATTTGTTCAAAGTACAAGCTAATTTCTCTCTTAGAAGAGAAGGTAAAGAGACTTGAGGATGACTTCTTGCTATAAGTTCTTAGGGAAAATGAAGTGGTCTTCTATGTGTGTGTGTGTGTGTGTGTGTACATGTATATAATTATATAACACAGACTCACCCATTAAGAGTGTGTTGTACAAGCCTCTTTACCTTCTCTTCTAAGAGAGAAATTAGCTCGGACTTTGAACAAATTTTGCCACTTGGGATTCAGGTTACTGAAAAAGCTTCTCTACTCTTCCATGTGTTACTAAGTAAAGAAAAATGTCAGAAGAGAATCATCTGATCCCTTTACATGTAAGGACAGATATGTAGACTTTTACTGCAAGTATGTTCCATTTGATTTTCGAATTGGAATCCACCGTACATAATTGTGTCTTCACAATTATGAGGGGGACCATGAGGGCCCCCTCAGAATACAAGGGACCCTGACAGCCATGGCACCATAAGGTGATCATCACAGTCATGTATGTAGCATGTATATATGAGAAAAGAGATTAGGGGAGAAAGAGAGCAACTTTATTGTGGAAACTGAGATAGGATTTGAAGAGACAGAGAATTTTGAATTGGGTCAGAAGGATAGCCATAGCAGCTCTTCCAAATTTTTGTATTCCCTCTCAGTTTTCCCCTTTCCATGTCTCCAAATGTAGTCTTCTGCCCAGAGACAATGGTCTCCAGACTTTCATAAGGAAGACATTCTATTTCTTGGCCCTGTGTTTTCTCTGGCTTTCCCTCTGCCTGAAGCATTCTCCCTTATCTCTCCTTACTGGCTTCTCTGACTTCAAGTCCCAGTGAAAATTCCATCTTCTAGATGAATCCCAACCCTTCTTAATCGCCTTTTCCTCTTAACTATCTCCTATTTATCATATATACAGCTTGTTTGTAGCAGGATAGTTTGCTAGTCTCACCCATTTGATTATGAGCTCCTTGAAGGCAGGGACTATCTTTTGCATGTTTTTTTTTTTCTTTTATCAGCAGTGCTTAGCACACTGCCCTGCATATGTTACTAATTTAATCAGTATTCTTTGTCTCACTGCCTAATTGATGTGTTAGACTTTTAAGAAGCTTTTTCCCCCCTTATTTATTTATTTTTTTAAAGAAATTGTGGCTGTCAGGGTGAGGGAGTAAAAGGAATATATAAGGAAAATAAGGTGATATAAAAATAAAAGCTAGCGGTAATTTTAAAAAGTTCTTTTTTGACTCGTAGCTGTGAAAGTTACCGCCTCCTATTTTCCTTTTTATAATGAGATCTTTAATATTAGATTATATACTATTTGAAAATCAGTAAAGCTATTTGTTTTGACATTTTTTTGTTAAGTTTCCTTGTCAGAATTAGAATTTTTTTTGGATAGCACTTAGACTTAAAAACTACATATTCACATAACTCTGAATAGTTTACCTTCAGTTAGGATCATATAAATATGAATTTGTGCTGAAAAGGACCAGAGGCCAGTCTGCTTTTACACATATAAGGAAACTGAGATTCACAACGGTTATATTAATCTTGCTTCAAGGTCACACAATTGTAGTGATAAAAGTGAGATTTGAACTAAGTTCAACCACAGTGCTATATTCACATTACCTTAAATCTGACAAATTGGAACTGTCTTATTGACTATGTCTTTTAACCTTCATATCTTCTCTCTGAACAAAGAAAATGTTGCCAGAAAGTTAGGAGGTACAGGATGGTATAGTGGTCTCTGACTCCATTATGTATTGGATAAAGTATTAAACTTTTAAGTCAGGGAGATTCAAGTGCAAATCCTGGCTCCGACCCATACTAGCTGTGTGGCCCTGGGCATAGATATCTCCTTAATTAACCTCTCTAACCTCACCTTCTTCATTGGCAAAAATCACAGGGTGGTTGTGATTATCAAATGAGTTAACAAAAATAAAGTGCTTTGTAAATCTTAAAAGCACTCCAGTAATGCTCATTATTGTCATCACTCCTACTACCACTATTACTGTTAATATTACTACTGCTGATACCACTTCTGGTATATATATGTATTTCTTGATTATACTACTTCCCTTTCTTCTTCTTCCCTAGGCCTCCGTTTCTTCATATATAAAATGAAGGGATTATACCTCTTTAATGAATTCCATATATCTTTTTATATTACCTTTTCTTTTTCCATTGGAAGAGGCAAGTTTTGTGGAACTGATGGGTTGCTGTTCTCTAGCTTGTAGTGGACAGCCAATATTTAATTTGTGGGGCAAGAGAATAGGAATTCAAAATTTTCCTATTGTTTTAAGGAATGAACTTTGTTGCTTTCTATATTCTTCAGTAGAACATGTATATGGCTAAGAATTTTTAATGAGAAGGAAAACTAAGAAAATTATGTCCTTTGGTTAGGGATTTTTATGAAAATCCCTACAGTGTTCCACTGTCCTGAAATATTTTCTTTTTAATGTACAGCTTAATTTTTCCTTTCTTTTCCATCTTCACACCTATAATATAAAAAAAACCAAGAGCTTATTTTTTTCTAGCTTGTCTTAAACAATTCATTCACTTTAAGTATTCATTGGGATTGAATTTACAGTTGGTATTTCCTACTAAATATTGTCTATCAGATTATTACATGAGTCTGAGTGAGTTAATGCAGAACACATTTAAAAATAGAAAATAAAGTAGAAATGTGGCAGCATTTAATTATAATTCCCTTTACTACTACATGAAACTAGGATATGTAGCCAGCACGACTCAGACAGATGACAGCTTCAGACTCAAGCCTCACACTTCAACACCTCTACTGTACCATTTCACAATGTTAAAATAGAACAAACTGCTTTCCTAATGTCACCAGATTCCCCCAATTTTGCTGTCATCACATTCAAACACTGTTGCTAAATGTTATGGACTGTCACAACTAGATACATATACACACATGCATACTGTCTCTCTACCTCTCAAAGCCTTTCCCAGAATTTCTCTTAACATTATTATAGCTATAGTTACCTTCCCATGTGCATATGATTTTTTATATATGCATATGTACTGTGTGTGTAACAAATGAATAAAACCAAGAAAAATTTTACTGTTTAGAAAATTTTTTGAAAGTGATCCACTTTAAAGATTAGGCAATATGAGATCAATTTGAAGAAGCTTTCACATCTTCTCTGATCACTATCTGTGTATATCTAAATAACAATGTATCTTTAATTGCCTCAAAATAGAGGAAGTCATTTTCTACACATCTACATTTACAAGGCATAGTTGAGCCAGGAGTAGAGGGAGAGAGACCCACTTGGGTCAAACAGCCTCCCAGTGTACAGATGGTGACTTTTCAGTACCATCTGTTCCCTATTCCTTTATAGCTATTTGCATTTTTTTTCTCATGAGGGCTGAAGAGAGAAAATAAAGGAAGACCTAATTCTGTGACTCCTGGAGGTTAGCTGCTCTTTTTCTCTACTTATCTTTTTCATCGTGTAACAGAAGCAGCTATTTCGTCCTCTCCCTAGAGGCCCCAGTGAGCAGACTGCACAGACCTTTGCCTCCTGTTTCTTTACATAGTGCAAGGTGCCATGCAGAACACAGGTAACCAAAACAGAAGAATACTACTCTTTTTTTTTTTTAAAGACCACTGTGGCTAAAGTTACCATCCTTTCTGTGTTGTTCAGGCATAGTTTGTTATTAATTTTTTTTAACTACAATTTCCTTTCATATATATATATATGTACATATATATGTATATATATTTGTAAAAAGTAGTGGTCTTGTTTTATTTGTCTGTGAAATATTTAAAAAAAATAGTAATGTAGTCAACTTAGGAAGCTTTACCTGCATGTTTACATACAAGCCATAGGGTTATAAGCTAGAAAAGGTATTTGCAAATCTTTTATTTTCTCATTGTGGAGCTACTCTTACTGAAAAGAAACTTGGATTTCTTTTGAACATGAAATTGTTTTTCCCCATGCTTTATTACAATTGTGATGATCAAATTATATTTTGCTTTAACTAAATCCCTTTCTTATGTCATAGTATTAGTTGAACTGTGACAATATTAGAATTACAGGGGAAAAAAATAAGAAGGCAGAGTATTAGTAATAACTTTTTTGCCCTAATTTATGATTTTTTTTTTTTAAAAGATCAGGACTAAGGAAACCCATTGAAAAATGTTTAAGGTAAAGATTTATTTAAATGTTGTATGTTAAGTCTCTGCCCATTGCATGCCCATTCAGATTTTTTTTCTTGGCTTGGCAATTGCTTTGTTTTATTTATCCATTAATAAAACTCTGTGTTGCCTCACACTTTCCATTTTGTCAGATGTCCTTCCTCTCCCATATAACCTACTTCTGTTCAAGGATATATTCATATAATAGTCCTTTCTGTTAGGTGGGAGTTGCATCATCTAAATTTCAGACCTAATTCTTAATTCTCTTAAGCCATTTTTTTTTTCTGGCCTTTAAGTACTCAGAAATTAGTGAGACCCTGAATATGCTAAAAGTAGAAAATCATATAGAATCCCTGAAGGGAAACAAATGTTGTTCCTGCCTTGTGTTTGGTCTTGGCCCAACCTTCAAAGTTCACTGTCAAAATAGGAAGAATGGAGTTTGACTTAAAATTAAGTTCTCCTTCATCTGAAGAATTGCAGAGCGATTAGCTTGAGCTCAGTCTGATTTGTAATAATGGATGCCCAAGGGGCCAGTTTGGACCTCGTTCCACAACAAGTCTATGGCATTGTATTCTCTGAATACAAAGGGAGAATCTATGTAGAATCATAGATTTGGAGCCATAAAGAGACTCATAAGTTGAAACTAAATCCTTGTTGTATTTCATAGATGAGAAAAGGGTGGCCAAAGAAAATAAGTGAGAGAACCAAGATTCAAAACCAAGCCCTCTTGAATCTTGATTTTAGGGCTTTCTGCACTCAAATGTTGGTTTATGTCTCTAGCCTCTAATCAACTTGGAATGTGAAGTCTGTTCAATTATATAAGATAACAGTATATCAACAGTCACAGATATAAATGAGTAGTGGGAATTACAGTTCAATCTTGTATTACTTCCATTCTTTTCTTTAGGATTTACTTTTTAGTGGCTCACTTGTCTTCCTTATTAATGACTATCTTATCCTGATCTTTCTACTAAATTATTTGCCTCTTTCTCATATCTTTTCTTTCAAATAAAGTATTCATGCAATCACAAATATCCTTTTAATGAAAGACCAGTATATGTAGGAAAAAACATTGTCAGGCTTCATAGACGGTCCACTAATCTACATGTGCCTGGTATTGTTTTCTTTTGCTTTTTTGTTTTGTTTGGCATACCTTAATAATTATAACTAATACTACAGTGCTTTAAGGTTCACAAATCATCCTGTATCCATTTTTATTTGATATAAAGAAATCTGATAATGTTCATTCAAATCCCAACACATTTGTATTATACCTAGATCTTATGCTCTGAGGCTAAATCTTAAATTTTCTAACAGAAGTTAATCTACAAGATTGTTCCTTTGTTTAGAAAGCAGTAGGGGGAAATAATCTGAAAGTAGACATTGTGATATACTAAAAAACATGACGTTAAATTAATGATTAGTTTCAGTATATTACCATGGCACATGCTCTCTCTAAAAACTTTTGTTGCATTATTAATAGTTTAAGCTATGTGCTCATAATTTTTAATTGGGAAACACTTGAGCTATTCATCCAAAATGTGGAGCATTCCTCTTATTATAGTGTGCCATCTAATTATGTGTCACAGTTGGCACATGTGTTTTATATTAGCAATGTTGTAAGAATTGTCATTAAACATTTGTGTTTTCTGCTTTCTCAGGTACTCTGGTCAGGCAAACCATATGGTTCATCTCGAAGTATTGTGAGGAAGATCGGTACTAATTTATCTCTGATTCAATGTCCAAGAGTTCATTTTCAGGTATTTTTTTTTAATGTTCTAAAATTATTAATTTTTATGTTACTCTATAAATTTGGTTTTTTAAGATGCCATCAGACTCGCTAGCCACATTAGTTTTCAAGTAACAAAATAAGGATTGAGTGCTCAATAACCTATTCTCTCATAAGTCTAATTTTTCTTTTGAAGTTGTCATGTATTTGCATGCATTTTTATTTTTCACTATTGGCAGTGTTCATGTTGCTCTTCACTAGGAATTGCATCACATATTTTTGTAAAGCACTGTAGATTTTGTTGCAAAACAGCTCACAGCTGCAAAACAGCAAATAGGTAATCAGTCATTCAACAGAGTTTAAGATTCAGCTTTGTTATGACAGCCATTTTAATGTGTATGTGGACCCTTAGAAGTACCTTAAATGAACAAAAAGCTCCTAGACCCCAAATTACCATCAGATATCCCCTCTGTCATAGTTCAAGTACAGGATGCCTCCAGTACTACTGTTGCTTTCTGAGGTGCTAGAGTTTCCTCTGCCAAAAGGACTTCTCTTTGAACTTAATATTCCTTTTTAAATTTTTTTCTTACCATAGTTGTGTTAGAGCTCTGCATTGACTACAGAATTACATTGGTAGTAGTAGTAGCACAGGAAAGGAAAACTTACCTTGCTGTCATGAAATGAGTCACAGGTCCACACTGATGTCCAAAACCATTTGGAGTAATGAGAAATCTTTCTACCTGTTTTTCTTTGAACCAGTTTGAAATTGCACAATCATTATTTACATGTATTTACAAGCAGAGGGTTTTCCTTTCCCACTGCTACAGAACCACCTTTAAGGTGATGAAATCCAGTGATATATCTACTATGTGGTCAAATTGTTACCTGGGACTCTTATTTGAAAGTTTTTGGTTCCTTAGAATATTCAGACAATGAAGCCCCAAATCAGATGGAACCCCTGTTTACCTGGTGCTTAGGGATCCCCCTGAGTGTGTCTTGAGTGCCATGTTAGTAACATCTCCCTTTTTGCATAGAAATAATATAGTCAATTTCTCTTGCTTAGGAATTTCGAACAATCCTGCTGATATAGCATTTGATACTGTAGATCCATGTTCTTAGTCTTCACAAATATAAAACAGGAAAAAATATGACAAAGCTTCTCCAGTGTAACTTTTTTCAAATAAAAAGCTGGATTTCAAGGCCATTAGTTTCATGTGACAGGTAGAATTTTGTTTAAATATTTGGGGAAATAGAAGAAAGACAACTCCTATCCAGGAAACTCCTAGTGCTCTAGATAATAATGGCTAACTTCCCCTCAGGTGAGAAAGTGACAGCTATTATCACTATTCATTTAAAGGAATAGAAATAGACAGATAAAAAAAGATTGTTATGTGGTTCAAGCAGAAAAACAGTAACATGTTATTTAAATTCTTAATTCTAATAAAACTGCGCACTATAGTAATCATAATTCTATAAACTGTTTTATACTTTACATGAGCAAATCAGAATTTTGAAGAGGAACGTAGAATTTTGGTAGTTTGCTTTGGGTTCAAATCAGAGCTTGAGGGTTTCTGCAGATATACTTTATGTAGTTATGTAGAATACTCTTAGTAATTTTTTTTTAATTTTCTTGATCTGCAAAATATTTTTAAAAATTTATTTTATTTGAAAAAGCAAAATAAGAAAAATAGAAAAAGAATACAAAACAAAATAAAGCAAAGCAAGAGAGAACACTGTCGTGTGCCCAGTAAAACATTAGGGAGGATTCAAAATATATGACAACAAATAACCAAATCAAGAAAGTATATATATTAGTTGAAGAAATTATATTTATGAATGTCCATTTTTTTCTTTACTGCCTTGTAAATTGTTTTTTGGTTTTCTGCTGTGCATCTTATTTACTACTTCTTTTTTCCCCCTTTCATCCCTCCCACTACTCCCAAGTAAGCTACAGTTAAGAAAAGATATATTTATGTATACATATGTATATAGATAGATATATACACACACACACTCTCACACCCACCCTACATATATACAGATGTCTTTCTTATCCCTGTTGCCTCTTTAATTAAATTCTGCTCCTTAACTTGTCTTGCTATTACTTAACCTCCTCCCACCCATGAATTCATCCCTTGTTTTCTTCCATTACCCTTTTGCTTCCCCATCTGCCCATTTCTCCCCCCCTATTTCTTTATAGATTTTGGAGAGTGCTTTATCCTTCATGGTATATGTGTAATGTTGCCTGCTGAACCCATTTCAAATATTTTTGTTATAATCAATGCAGATCTTTTTTCCTGCCAAGTTAATAGATCAGATGAGATTTTAAAGAAAAATATAATTTATGTAAGATTGACTTTGCACATTTTTTTCTTGTTATGAAAATTAAGAAAATTGCAACAAATGTTTCTCATTAACCACATTTTAATAACTTCACTTTGACATGTGGCCAATTTTATTAAAACTCAGCATTCTTTTAGGTATTAAAAAGAGGGCAAAGGCTTAGCTTTTCTCTTCCTGTCTCCAGAATCTGATACCAATCATTGAACCAGCTTAGTGATTTAAATGAACCTATTAAGATTGAGATACAGAATGACATACTTTTGTTCATGTAGTTGGTAACAAATGAAAGTATCTTGGGATAGCACTTAATTGTAACCTGAATCTGCTCTAATAATGGCCTTGTCTGACTCAATATTTGCCAAAGAAAAGCTTCTTTGGAAAGTTTCTCTTTTACCAAATTTATTCAAGTTTAGAATTTAAAATGTTTATGAAGTTTGAGAACTAGAAAGGACTCTTAATTGGAGCTTATTTTAGCCCAGCCTGCTTATTTTATAAGATGAGCAACTTTAGCCTCAGGCAGGTAAATCAAAGATTATGGTTCTGTTATCTGAAACTAAGGTGGCAGTTGCATATGCCCCAGTGGCTATTTCTGGAATGTGTTCTATTAAATACTGTTCAATACAAACAGTATCTTTCTTTGGAGATTCAATGAAAGACATTTGTTTGTCTCTTCTGATAGATTATATTGTGTATTTTAGTCTAGTCTCTTGAGGCTGTTATCTGAAGTAGTTAGTAGGTCTATGAGGGCTTCAAAAGCAAGATACTTTTCCTGATGCTTGTAATTAGTATTTTGTCTTTTTCACATGACCCATTGTAACACCCATTTGGTTTAATTCCTAGACCCTTTTATTGTAATTTTTTTTTATTGTATTTTTTTAGGCAGAGCCAAGTACCTTACCTACATTCACCTACCTTGTAAATGTTAGGCTGGATTTGAACTCAAGTTCTCCTGACTCCAAGGCCTGGCCCCATCTAGTGGCCCTTGTTCTTTTAAGAATTACAGTTAGGACATTTGCCTATCAATCCTCCTATTTGCGAAATACTGTATTAGACACAAAATATAAGCTCAACGTTTATGATCTCTGCCCTCATTGGGAGTCAGAGGAATATGGATAAGATTGGTTAAGTTAATTTGATTGCCTTTCATAATTAGACTGATTTCTTTAAAAAATAAAGCAGAAATTTTGCCTTATCTCAGCCATTTTATCCCACTTAACATTTCTGAATATATTTTGTTTCTTCATCTTTGTAGTATCACTAAACCCATGTTCAGGAAGAAACATATGTTGGAGATATTTCTTTAAAGCCTATTTAAAGACCTTGATTAAAATCCCCTAGGCCTTTATAAAGTAGAATGAAGTGCTGCATTTCATTTTGGAGCACTCCACAAATTTCATTTATGCTTCCAAAATGCCACTCTGTGACTGTGAAGATCGCTTTTTTAAAAAAAAGCAAAACTAAAATAAACAATAGTAATAATATATGGAGAACAACAGCTTGGGGTTTACCACAACTCAGTCCTTGTCTCAAGCATGCTTACACATTTGCTACAGTTTAACACTCCTCTCAATTCTCAGAGTGCTTGTTCCAGTTTAACTTAATGATCTCTGAAAAATGGAGAAACTTTGACTTTTACACATAATCATCATAACTGGCAAATATATAGATATCTGCACATCTGTGTCCATGTCTATGGTTTGCAGAGTGCTTTGCATAGGTTATCTCCTTTGAGCTTCATGCACAATAGCCCTTTGAATGAGATGTTATTACAGGTATTCTATTTTATAGGTGAAGAGTTTGAGGCAGAGAAAAGTTAAATAATTTGACTGTGGTTATAGGGCCACTTAAAGTGGCAGAAGCAACATTGAAACATACCTTTGCCTAAGTCCAAACACTTCACACTGTTTTCGCAAGGTTTCTTCCTGTTACTGAAAAAATATAACTTTCTTATATTGTCCTTCTTTTAAAATTGTGTAGAAAACAATACTAATGTTAATTTTTTTAAACGGTTATAAAAAAAAGTAATTGGGCACATAGCATTTTCAAAACTAGTTTTTGATTATTTTTGAAGGCTAGTTTTCAGTTAACCTGTTTGCTCCTTTGGAAAGGTGATTTTTGTCTTAGATCTTTTGTGGAATGGCATTGCCATCTATTGACAGTCATGAAAATAGCCATTAAATCAGGAGTAAGCTTGGTTTCATTTTTGTCTCGTTGTACAAAACAGTCAAAATTATGTAAGGGGGGAAAAAAGCACAAGAGAAACTTAGTAGACTTTTTTTTATGGTTATGAAGTAAGAGAAAATTGTCAGCTGAAGGTTGTCATATAAATCCACCCTGATTGCTTACCATCAGATCAGGATTACTTGTGTAACTGAAAATCTTAACTGTATAATCCTCTCCCATCTTCCCCACTTTGAAATGAAATGCTAGTCTAGAATGACTATCTTGAACCTTTGCTAACATGGCTCCAGGACTAAACCTACAAGAGAATACCCAAGTTTTTCTATTCATGGACTTCACTCTAGTCTCTTCCTTCTATAAAGTATCAGAAACAGAAGATGCACAAAAGATTTAGAACACATACCAGTGTTCAAATAACAGTAACTCCCTGGGCCCTTTTCCTTATGTATTACTTTTGTTGAAGATACAGAAAATGCTAATGTAATTTCTCATCAATTCCATTTTACATAATCATAAAAGCATTCAAATTGGGAATCTAGAGTCATTCCAACTTCTCTTATGTTGACAATGAAACTGGGATTCATAGAAATTGTAAATTCCTTATGCACATAATGTGAATTAGTAGAAAAGTCAAGAGTTAGACTTTGGGTCATGGTACTTTTTCACATTATATATATATATATATATATCTTCCATATAAAAAAGCAAATTTCATTGGATTAGACTATGATTTATCTGTACTGTCTTTGTTAGAACAAAAACGGTGTGCTTGTAGGGAATTAGAATTGTTAGTCGTTTAAAAAACTGAAAACCATTTTCACTATTTTTTATTTTACTAAAAATATTGTAGTTCTGATAATAAAGTTTAAAATGGAAGTGTTTCAGTTATCAGTTAAAAGAGAAAAGATTGTTTATACCAAATAAAATGCTCTGCAAAGACATAAAAATTTTACTACTTTTTATTTTATAAGCCAGAATTTGAAATGCGACATAGCCTAAAGTAGTGTTTAAAAAATGAGAATTCACATGACACAGTTTGATGCTCTAAAATTTCCTAATTTTTTGTCTCAATTGATGCAATCTTTTTCTACTTTGCTTTTTTCTTTTTATCAATATTGTATTTTGTCAAAATATTTTTTTCACAGAATGTGCTGTTTTATATGAAATGTGTTGTGATACTTTGTGGTATATTTTTACTCTTTATCAAGCAGTGATTTGTTCTGTATCAAACTCTTGAGAATATTCTATTTCTTTCCCTTTACTATTTTTCCTTTTTCTTTTCTGCTAACATTAGTAGGAAAGGACCATGCTGTGAAATTTCAGTAAGTCAGCCTTGTCTACTTCAAAATTCCTATCGGTTATTGCTGCATGTTGATAATAGTATCTAAATAATGTTATAGTTAAATATAAAACTTGACTACTAATATATGCCATAAACTCACATTTTAATATGAAATTTTTATAAATGTGTTATCCTTTAGGTATTAAGTTAGGTGTTTATTTCCTATTCTGTAGCATCAAACACCTTTCCATTCTGAATGTTTTGTTGCTTTCTCTCTATATTGAAAATCATTGAAGTTACTGTTTGAATTTTATCTTTCGAGTGAGTTTTTAATATCTTTGGGGGAAGTGAAACTTAATTGAAGTTTTTTGGGGTGGGTTTTTTTTGTGGCACTAAACTAAAGTGGATCATAACACATGGAAAACTTTGAAATGTCAAAATCCATTAAGTTCCTAGTACATTTACTTTTAAAATAGCATATGGTTATTTTTTAAAGACAAGATAGGAAGATCTGAGTGTCAGTTTGAAATGGGTAGAGATGATTTTCATTGATTTTGGAATCAGTTCTTTATAACACCTTATTGAGTACCAATTGTGGACATGACCTGTCACAATAGCAGTAGATAAACTAATGTTCAATATTAAAGAATATTTGTGTGGAATTTGCATGATTTAAACAGGTGAAAAGGCAGTACTTCATATAGATAAGGAAATATAGATGATACAAGGTTTATGTCTTTAGAGAGTATTTTGAGAAATTCCTTGATTTTTCATTGCCATAAGATATACAAGTTAGATTTAATTTATCCATGAGAACATGAGCCAAATTGGTCTTTGGAGAATGAATTGGACTTTATGTAGTACTTGTGTATTTATTCTTTGAAAGTAATTTCTTTGATATTCTTTGACTCTCCTTTTACAAACAAAAGTTCATTTAAAATGCATGTAACTTTGAGTTTTTAAAGCATAGCAAGACATAAAAAGAACAGAAATAAGACTTTAAACATGCTTAACTTTTTGATAGAAACAATTTTGTTATGATGTTTCTCTAAATTGATTTTTGTGAAAATAGTATCCAGGTGAGATTTAAATTTTGATATATTCAAAAGACATTTTGAGGTCTACAGATTAGAAAGCTTCTTAAAATGTTGTCCTGTAAGTGTAATCAGTCTTTGTAGGAATTGCTATATATATGTATATATATAGCCCACCAACAACTAATTTAGGGCTCTGCTTTCATCAATATATAATTTAATGTGTCTGATATTTCATTATTTCATACTTTCCCAAACTATGCCAAGTAATGCCTTCTCATCCTACACAATTCTAAATCCTGCCCTTCTCTGTAAGGAGAGAAACAAGTCTTTTTTCTTTCTTCACAAGATGTTAATGTAGGCCAAAATATAGATTGCTTCTGCTATGAAGTCACAATGGAAAACCTGACAGATAATGAGATGGCATTCGCATTTACTTTAATTTTTAAAATTTACTCCAAACTTTTTAATAACTAACTTCTAAGAGTTTTTTTTTTTAAGTTTACTATTCCAATATCTTTTCATTTGTACATCTTAATTTTAACCCCACTTACTATAATTTTATTTAATTTGGCTAGGTATCCCTCAGACCTACTATATTTAGTTTGTTAGCAAAAAAATAACATCTCTCATACTTTTTCCATCTGATAAAATAAAGCTGTTTTATCATATTTAAGAATTTTTCATATTAGGATATATTAGATACAAAGGGGTGTGTGTGTGTGTGTGTGTGTGTGTGTGTGTGTGTGTGTGTGTGTGTTTGAGAAGCATATTTCGGTGAACAGGGTGGTCTTCAAAATCATGAGCTTGGAGAAAAGAAAATTTGTCTGGTATGTGATAGCTATGATGTAGAAAGGGGAGTGTTAGTACACTTGTTTTGATCTATCTCAGAAAACAGAAGAGGAGGGGGTAGAAGTTTGTAAAGAGTCAAATTTAGGCTTGATCTAACTATTTCAATTTGTTAGAACTGGAATGGCCTATCTAGGTTAGAGGCCTCTTCCAACTCTGAGAATCTATTGGACACTTAGTTTATTGGTTTTTTTTTTTTTTTTTTTGTATAACATTTGTATGGGTAGTTCCCCAGCATTGATCTTTTTACCCCCAGTCCCCTCCCCTCCCCTCCCCTAGATGGCAGGAAGTCCACTACATGTTAATAATGTTGAAATACTTGACAAGTTGGGGCACTTAGTTCTAAATATTATATTATTACAATTCAATTTTTCATGCCCTCTTAATATTGTGATTACTGATAAGAGGCTTTATGACTCAGGGTATGTCTCAGTGTTCCAGACAAAACTCTGAGACTTAAATTTCAGAAAAAATTCCAGCCTGTATACTGTTCACTGGAAATTCCCCATGTCAGAAAATCAACAGGTCTGGTTTCCATCTCCCTAAGTAATTACTTCAAGAAACTGATTATGTTGGTTTCATTATTCCATTCATTAACATAATAGCAGCTCCTATAGGGTATCAATAAATGATCCTTTAGAATTGCTCATTTAAAGAAAGTTCACCACCTTATGTTAAAGAGCCTCAATGTTTAACCTCTCCAAACTTAGCTAAGCTGCTTGTCATGAGATAGAGCACTGTATTGAAGTTTTTCTGTTTTGGTAAGATCTTCCAGACTTTGAAACCTTGTTAGTAGCATTGATTTATTTCTTCTTTTCTTTAAATTTGTTTTATGGAATGAAACTAGCATTTCCATAACAATAGTACAATAAAAAAGATGGTTGTACATGAAACTTCTAGTATAAATTTCAAGAGTCCCAAGCCACCCCCTGGTCATTTTCATACCTGAGTGAGACGTTAGTTAGAGTAAGATTTTATAACATTCAAATTACAACATTCAAAAGAGCTAAACAATTAAATGCTTGTTGATTACACATTTGGCTATTTTTAAAAAATGCTTGTTGATTATGTATTTGGCTGGTTTTTTAATTGGACTTTTCTTTTAATCTAATTATATTGACATCATGTAACACAGAAGTACCTCAGAGACTAATTAGTCCAATCCATTTCCAAATAAAAATCTCCCCTAAAATATGCCTTTCAAGTGATCATTCAGCCTTTGCTTTTAATACCTCTATTAAGGGGTAATTACCTCCCTCAAGTCTTAGCCCATTCTTCTCAATTGTAGCTTGTAAGCTACCTCAGGGTGGGAACTCTTGGTTTTTGTCTTCATATCCCCAATTACTAACTCAATTTTAAGTGCTTAATCAATAATTTCTAATTTCATCAAATAATTATTCCTAAATATACCTTTCTAAAAATGCTATTACTTGTTCTAGAACATCTTCCATATGACTGTCTCTTTTCCAGGATAAACATTACCAGTTATTTCAGCCAGTTCTCATTTCACATGGACTCAATGTATACTTCCTAAAATGTGGTGCACAAAAGTGAAAATAATACTCCAGGTGATCATGTGAAGAATAGAGAATACAATGGGATAATTGGTCACCTTTCTGGATTTAGATAATATCTGTCTTAATGAAACCTAAGATCATATTAGCTGCTGCCTTTTTTTTTTTTTTTTTTGATAGCATGTTGATTTATATTGAACTTTCGACTTTTAAAACCCCCAGAACTTTTTCATACAAAATCCTATCCACCTATGCTTCTCTCATTTTACAATTGCACCATTGAGTTCTTAAACTCAACTAAAACATTTAATTCATACTAGTTATCAATGTGGCCTACAGCCTATTAACTTCCTTCTTGTTTTAGGTTAACTGCAAATATGCTGAGTTTGTTAGCTATATCTTTATCCAAGTAACTGATAAAAATGTTACACAATACAAGGCCAAGCATAGATCTTTAGGGCACCTCACCAGACACCTTTGAAGTTGACATCAAATCATTCATTGCTACTCACTGGGTTTAGTCAGTCAAGCATTTCCAAACTCCTCTAATTGTACTCTCCTGTAGCCCATCTTCCGAAGAATTATTTTCCCCTCTTAAGTTATTTTCTCAAATTATGCCTCTGTCAAATTCCTCTGATCTACTAGTCAAATCACCTTATCAAAAAAGAATATAATTTTAGTTTGTTTTTTTCTTGATGAAGCCATTTTCTTTGTGATTGCCACTTTGTTCATTGCATCATTTTAATAATCTGATCTAGAATTTTGCCTAAATTTATAAGTCAGATTTGCTGATCAGTAGTTTCCAGACTCTCAGAGCAACATGACTTATTTCAAGTCTTTGGATGTCTTCACTCTCCATTTTTTCAGGGATCATTGATATTGAATAGCTCAGCATTTACTTATTACTGAAAGTTCCTTCAGTATTTTAAATCTTTCATCTGGACCTGGTAACTTGAACTCATCAAGAACAGCCAGATTATTTTTTAATATTCCCCTTCCTCCTTATCTTGAGAGTTAATTTACAATTCTGTGAATGATGGGTTGTTGGGTATTTTTTTCTTTCTGTGAAAAGGCATTATTCAAATAGTCTCAGGCTTATACAGGATGAATGGAAAAAATGATTGGTGTAATGGACGATTTTTTTTGTTTCATTTTCATTAACTTCTGAAATTTATCTGGTAAATACTTTCCCTTATAAATTTTTAAAATTTTTACAAGGTAACTGTGGGTTTTTATTTTGTATTTAAATCTTTAATTCTTCCATCCAAAAAACATAACTGCAAGCAGTTCTGTTTCCAAAATAAATCTTATTGAAGTTCATATTTAGCATGTCATATTAATTACAAAAATATTTGTAATCTTTGTTTTACAATTTCTAAATTCCTTTCTTAGTTTACATATTTGAATATTTGTGATGATTAAGGAAAGAATAAGGGCTACCAGGACTGAAGTTGAGTTGTTACTTTTATACTGATGCTCAATTGCACATGAGTTCTTTTGACATGCTTAGCATTTTTCTTATAAACAACATAGAGAACAGTATAAATGGCAATTGTTTTATCTTTTATGCCTGTAGTAAGTTTGTTTAATACAATTAATAAGACTTTTCAATATAGAAAATGTTTTTAAGGTCAATACAGGGGCAGTTAGGTGGTAGCACCAGCCCTGAAGTCAGGAAGACTTGAGTTCAAATACAGCCTCAGACACTTAATACTTTCTAGCTGTGTGACTTTGGGCAAGTAACTTAACCTCAATTGCCTCCGCCAAAAAAAAAAAAAAAGAAAAAAGAAAAAGAAAGAAAGAAAGAAAATACTTGAAACAAAATTATCCTGGTACATTTAAAAAGCTAAAGCTATTAGAAAGATTGACCAATATTGAAAGATTGACAAATTATTTTAGTACTACATAGGAACTGAAAATGGTATTAGAAAAGTCTTTATAGAGAATGTGACAGGAAAGTTAGAAATAATGCTATTATGCAGTCCTTCGTACCTGTGTTTTTTTCTTTTGGCTAAGTTTTTCTTAACTTACTTCAGCATCAAAATAAGAACTTTTTGCCTTGTTTCTAACTTTTAGCTTACCAGTCATTTGACGGAATGGAGCCCTAATCAACATCAAGAGGATACAGTGGCTTCTTTTGCTGATGTGGGATGGGTCGCTCGAGAAGAAAGAGAGGTTTCCACAAGGCTAAGGTTAGTCTTGAAGGCTACTAAGAAGAATTGAGCGGCATGTTTACCATCAGCAATAACTAACCAACCTTTACAATATGTTCTTTGTTCTTATTTGTGATGTAACCAGTAATACCACAAGTTATTTTCAGTAGCTTCTAAAACTTATCTGGCTTGACAGTTCTTTACTTGGGGGGAGATGGCATGATCAGCTCTACACTTGAGAAAGACTAATTTACTGAGTTCTCACCAGACTTTTAATATTATAGAAACTTGACAGTCATATATTTACAAATTATTCCCACCCAAGGGAAATTTTACAATATCTAGATATGAAAGAACCAATACAAATATCTTTGAATGCCAGTAAAAATGTATTTAAGAATCCACTTACAAATTTAAGAACTGTGTATAGTTCTGGAAAGTACTTTCTGAAAAAGAGGAATTAAGTTGTGATTATCAAGGAAGGCTATATGTAGAACTGCACAGAAAGAAGAAAACGTAATTGAGAAGTAGCAGGGAGGCACACTAGTTTGGAACAGAGGATAGGAACTAGAGTATAGGAGGAAATACTAGTGTGCTGAAGGAGCAAAATTAGCTGGTGAAAAGCTTTGATTGAAATTTGTTCAGTTTGTATTTGGTCTGGAGGAAAGCCCCAATGCATTGGAAAGATCTAAGTTTGATTTTGTTATAGTGATAAATATGAATAGTGGATTTTTGCTAGAATAGGCATAATAGTTTGAAGGACAGTGGGTAACAGAACAACTCAAAAGATTGCTTGATCAGTCAGTATTTATTTAAGCATCTATTGTGTGCCGCGTGCTATGCAAGATGAGGAGGAAGGACTATTCCAGGAATGTGAAATAGGTAGTAAAAAAAGCCTGTAATCTTGTCTGAGGAACAGCAAGGAAGTCATTGTAACTAGATAGTAGAACTTAGGGCAGGAAGGTATGGTATAATAACATTGGAAAAGTGGGAGTGGGTCAAGTTGTAAAGGAGTTTGAATGCCAAACAGGATTTTATAATGGATCTTACAGGTGATATTTAGCCATTGGAAGTTATTGGGGGGAGGAGGAGGCGGATATGATAAGCCTAGTAGTGGATTAGGTAGAGAATTAAGGCCAAAAAAAAAAAAAAATGGCTCTTGTAATAGTAGCAATAGTCTAATGATGTAGGGGGTCTGTTCCAGGGTAGTGACAATATCATAGATGAGAATATGTGCAAGAGATAATGATGTGCAGTGATCAACTGTGAAAGACTTTGTTACTCTGATCAAGATGATACAATTCCAAACGACCCATCATGAAAAAAATTCCAGATAGAGAATGATGAACTCTCTGAGTGCAAATTGAAGATTTTTTTTTTCATTTTCTTTATTTCTGTGTGTGTGTAAATATCTAAGATGTTATGAAGGTAAAATTAACAGGACTTGGCCACAGATTGGATATGAGGGTTGAAAGAATGAGGAGATGATACCTAGATTTCAAGCATGAGTGACTGGAAAAGTAGTGGTGCCTTTGATAGTAATAATTAATTTTGGATAAGGGAAGAATTCAGTTTTGGACATATTGTTTAAGATATCTGTGGGACATCCAGTTTGAGATATCTATTAGGCAGTGGGAGTTAAGAATCGTCACCATAGAGGTGATAATTAAACCTAAGGGAGCCAATGAGATCACCAAGTGAGATAGTATAGAAGAAGATTAGGAAGCCCAGAACAACAGAACCCTTTGAAACATACATGTTTATTAGCAGGCATGTACTGGATGAAGAACAGTAGTAGTCACATAGATTGGAGGAGAACCAGGAGGGAAGTGTCACAAATATTTAGAAAAGAACATCAAGAAAAAAGAGTGATTGACAGTGTTAAAGGCTGCAGAGGTCAAAAAGGGTGAGAATTGTTTTTTGTTAATTAAGGCATAATTGATAACTTTGGAAGCGAAGGGTTTGTTGAATAATGAAATTGAAAGCCAGATCATGTGGAGTTAAAAGGAAGAAGAGGCATTACTTATAGATGTGCTTAAATACTTTATCAAGGGCTATTAAGGATAGAAATATCAAATAAGGATTTTTTTGAAAATTCGAAGACATTTTAGGCAGTAGGAGAGGCACCAGTACACAAGGAGACATTTAAGATAAGTGGGAAGGGTAGTAAAGATGGAAAAAGGCAGCCTACTGGAGAAGAAAGGATAAAATAGAGGGAATCTCTACAAGATTTTTGTTAACGCATACTTAGAGTGATTTGGAAAGTTCAGCATATGTAAGCTACTTATTACATATGAATTCTATCTCATATACATAATTATAACAACATAAATTTATTTGTGTAAAATCATTTAGGAATAGTAATGATGGAGAGGTTTGAGGCTTTTTTAAAAATAGATTACTCGGGGCAGCTAGGTGGCACAGTGGTTAGAGCACCAGCCCTGAAGTCAGGAGGACCTGAGTTCAAATCTGGTCTCAGATACTTCCTGGCTGTGTGACCCTGGGCAAGTCACTTAACCCCAATTGCCTCAGCAAAAAAAAAAAAAAATAGTTTACTCAAAAGATACCTCAGAAGTTTATTCCTAAGGTTCAGAGACATTTGAATGAACTTAGAACCTGCTGTATCAATAACTTGTCTCAGTTGTCTCAAAATCTTTTCCATAGGGAAAATGAGAGATCCCTTCTATGAAAGAAGAAATTCAAATAGGCAGTGCTAGACAAGACATACTATATTATCTAACAAAAGTTAAAATTATGTTTCCTGAAGGCAAAGATTCCTGAAAACTTTTGGTACTAGATAGACAGGTGATGACAGTTTATTTTATATTGACAAATAATGAATATCTGAGACAGAAGCTTGGACAAGATGGCTTCTTAAAAGTTTATTAAAATGTGCTTTCCACTTGCCTTCTTTATTTGCATTTCTACTGATTCACTCTTACTAATTTTTTTCTCAAAACCTTCAGACTCCTTGTGATGTAAAATACAGAGTACATTCTTTTTTATAGATTTAATTTGCATTCTAGACTGCTTAATTTTACGTAGAAACAACCTATTCAGAGACTCTCTATTTATAGTACTTTGTTTCCTTGTCTTTCACATTTGTATTTGTATGAAAACAGAAGCTCTTTTTTTCTTATTTTTCAAATGAAGTTTATGTTGACATTTCAGCTGTAATTAATTGTGATGTCAGTATTGTATCTGTTAAGAAGAGCAGCAGGGCCATATAAGTCCACAAGAGATAAGATACTAATACTTTATAGGCATTTTCTTTATATTAACAGAACTGCTTAGGATTTGGAAAAACTCTTCTTGTATTAGGCATTTTTGAATCTTTAAACAGATTAATCAGTCCACAAGGATGTATTAAGGATTTACAAAGTATAATTTAGAAGTGTGTTAAATCTTACCCACTGTCGAATATTAATAATTCAATGATATATTAATTGCTTACTTTGTTTAGGGAACTGTTGAGTGGTCTTGGAGGGGGAAGGTGATACAAAGTATTAAGACATTGCCCTATTACATAGTTAACAATTTTAATAAGATTAGACAAACAGATAACAACTGCATAAGAGAGTTGCACAATAAAATGCTAAATGAGGTTTGGGAGTAAGGAGAGGCAGGAGGTTACATGATATATTCACAGGACACAAAGATCAGTTGCTGGAATCTCTTGAAAATAAATCACATTATGAGATTAGACTGGCTTCAGATTGCAGAGATTAGATAATCTGGATGTTGTGGTGGATAGAGTGATGTCCTTAGAATTGCCTAGGTTCTTACTGTACCTTTCCCACACTGGCTGGTGACTCTGTGCAAGTCACTAAAACTTAACCTCTTTCAGCCACAATGTCTCCCATCTATAAAATGGAGGTCAGATAATAGCTTCTACTTCATAGGATTGTTGTAATGGTGAAATAATATATGTAAAGCTTTGAAAACCTTAAACTGCTGTATAAATGTTAAGTGCTGGTACTATGAAGAGCCTTTGAAAGATGGGGAGAGTGTGGAGGTAGAATGGCCTCTAGATAGTGACTGTAATTATTAGTCCAGGTAGATGGTAATATAAGCCTGATTTATAATGATGTCATTGGGGGGAAAGAGGAGAGAATGGATGCAAGAGGGGTCGAGGAGGTAGCTTCAGCAGAAATTGGTGTGATAAGACATGAGAGAAAGAAGAGGAGTCCAAGTTATACCTTATCTCCTGAAGGTGCTCTTCAAACATTTGCACAATTTAAATTTGAAATCTGTATGGTAAAGTGAAATAATTTTTCTGTAATTCTTTAATGGGATTTAAGCTACTTCATCCAATATGATTCTCCATTAATTGTGCAATTTAGGTTATTGATGCTTTTTATTTTGCTCACAGAAGGCACTTTAGTTCATCAAATATCCTATGTGCAGAGTACTGTAGGTATTGGGAATGCACAGATAAAATTGAAATGATTCATATTTGTATTCTACTGAAAGATACAATATTTTCCCAGAGAAGTATACTTTAAAGAAAATCAAAGTGGAAGGGAACACATTTGGGCTTGGACAACCTCTGCCTTCAAGAAACTTATATATTTTAATAGATATCCACAGGAAGTGAAATAAACATTGCCTTCTGCTATTACTCAACAAAAAAAAAAATCGAATTAAAAAGATAGGAATCTAATAAAAATGGTAGCAAAATTTTAGAATTATTGGGATATTATTTGGTTCAAAATGAGATTGTATCTTTGCCATTTTAGGTTTTTTGTGAAAGCCGTAAAATGAAAGGATTTTCCTTGAGAGTTTGTTTCTTTAGAGATACATAATTTATAACTGTAAAAGACTGTTGAGGTCTTTCCATTTAGGTGGATTTATTTTTTTTTCCAAGTCTGCTGTGACTAATATATATCTAACTTTTATTCAATTCTGTTCAAATTCTAATTATTCTATTATTGCTGACTTTTAGCTTCCAAAATAAATAAGCTCTGTATTTACATGATTGCATATGTATAATATAAGGATTATATTATTATATTACATTATTATATTATATTATATTATATTATATTACATTATATTACAGGGGGAAGTGGGAGAAAGAAAGGGAGAAAATTTTGCAACTCAAAATTTTATTTAAAAAAGAATATTGGAAAAAATGTGTAATTGGAAAAAAATAAAATACTCATAAATAACTTGTTTTGTTTAGAAATTGTGATGAATGCTTTATATCCAAGCAGCTATGTACAAATAGAAAATAGTTTGGCAGAGTAGGAGTGTAAAAAGCATAAAAGCAGAATATATAGTCAGTGAACATTGTAAAAAATAAGATTACTATTTATTTATGAACATTTTAGAAAAAAGTTTTAAAAAGCTAAATATATTTAACAGTAGTATTAAGCTAAAGGGAAAACATTGCTTACTTAACTTTTTTTTTCTTTTAATAATAGCTTTTTGTTTTCAAAATATATTTAACATTCACCCTTGCAAAACACTGTGTTCCAAATTTTTCTCCCAATCCCCTCCCTTAAACTGCAAGTAATCCAATTACTTAATTTCTATTAAAAAAAAAAAACTCAGTTTTTAACTGTGCTTTAATTTGCTGTTCTCCCTTCAATTTTGTAAAAATTGAAGAAAAGACATTGATATTACATAATAACCCTGACCTACTCATAACTATAACAAACCATGTAAAAGGTTAAAATGTTGCACAGAAATGAACAATCTTCTAATCTCACTGGTGAATTCCATTCTTTAGATAACTCATTAAATTTAAATACAAAAAAATAATAGAACCTTTAATTCCAAATACAGCCTAACTGGTCTCCTCTCCTAAGTTATCCTTACCTTCTCCCTAACCTCAGGTTTTCATTTTCCATTAAAAATACTTTTCCTTACTCTTTTTCTCTCTTCTCATTAAATCCCACATCACATTATTGGATTCACATTCTCTCTTCACTTTTATCAGCCTTCCTTTGAATTATAGTCTGTCTATACATATAGACATTCTTGTTTCTAGCTTTACAATTTGGTCAGAATATATTTGGTTTGGTTAGAATGTGTTGCTAATAAAGGCAAAGAATATGGATTCGTGTTCAAGTAGGCCAGTTAGCTTTGCTTTGTTACTTGGCCTTATTTATTGGTCACAAGGAAGATGAAAAGAGGATGTGCATATATCATCATCATGTAGTGATGTCTTAGCTATATGTGATCCATTGACAGTCTCAGAAGGCAGAATTATAAAGATATGTCTATTTAAAAGAAGAAACAAAATAATTTAATTTGCTTAAGATAATAGTATACTTATTTGAGGATAAGTAATAAAAATTTTTCTAGAAGCTTTATTTTGAAATTGTCAAACAATAATTTAGAATTTCCTTTTCAAAAATGTACAAGTTAAAATAGTGTTTGTTATTGTTAATTTATAGCATATTTTAGACTTTTTTGAAAAGTCAAGAATAAGAATGTTTTGCAACAACAAGAATGTTATAGTCTTTGTTTTCTTTGTAATTACCATATCTGTGTAGCAACCCTTTTAAATGTAATGGTGCTAACTCAGATCAGAAATTATCCAAATCAGCTATTACTAAATCCTGTTCGTTACCTGTCCCAGTTTTCTCTTAAGTAGTTCTGGTTGTGATTACCATCACACCTAAACACAGGCGCACACTAATTCCCCTTATATCTTTCAACTGAGATATTTTAAAAATTACTGTTGGAGTTTTCCAAAAGCAACTATGATTTTTCTTTAAGGGATAAGAGTGTGAAAGAATGCACAAAATCATAGGAAAGGATGATAATTTTTTACATAGCAATTTAAGGTATAAAAAGTGTTTTATTTCTTCAAATGTTACTTATTTTGACCTTCACAACAGCCTTCTAAGACATGTACTATATAGTTAATGCCTAACTTCATTTTCTATAGCACCATAGTGGCTCTTTAGATCACTTTATAGAACCTGGTTTGTGGCTCCAAAGTTATTAAATTAAATAATATTTGTTGATATGGTTCAAGAAACATTCCCTTCCCCATACTTTTTCCTCCTATCCTTGGGTATGCCAAATAAAAATTTTTATAACTTCTAATTAAGGTGAGTTTTCCAAATCTTTCATCCCCTTTTCAAGGCAGGGGGCTGATTCTTTCTACTTTCTGGTCCTGTAGGTCATCCCTTGTCCCTGGAGATTGGGTGAAGAAACAAGACACCACAATCTCAGTGACAGAAAAATAAAGTCTCTTCTTTCTCCTCCGTACACAAGAATGGTTCCTTTTGTGAATCCAGAGTAGTCGCTCCTTTTTATTTCATCTACAGACCATTCAGAATGAATCCCATTATGAATTATGCTCAAAATCATTTTGTTCACCAATTTCAGTAGACCCCTGCCAGTCTTATTCTAATATCCCACCTCCAAGTAGATGAATTTATCTTGTTGAATTAGTTTTTCCTCTCCTTTTTGCCTGCCTCAAGGAACTTTATGACCAAAATGGTCATCAGATTACTTTACTTTCTCTTGATGTTTATCCAGTATGTAGTAGTTAGTTATTGTTATCTAATGCAAAAGTATCTTAGAGTTTCAGTGTTTAGTAGATAAGAGACTATAATAAGGAGAAAGGACCACAGGTCCTTCCCTTTGTCATTGGATGGTGGTAGTTGTGTGTTTTGTTTTTTTAATTGAATGGTATATTCCAACCCTTAGTTTGATTACTTTTCTAAGTATAATTTAAAGGTTTTGTCACCTAAGTTTTTCTAGGATAAATGTGATCTTTGTTATATTATTATTTCTTGAAATTTCCCAAAATTAACAAAAGTTCTAGATAAAACTGCAAATAGCAATTGTGTGTGTGTGTGTGTGTGTTGTGTGTGTGTAAGATCTGTTTTTACATTTAAATTTCAATGGCTAGCTATTCTTAAGGACAGTAAAACAGATTGGTTCTATTTCTGAAATTTTAGTTGGCTGTTTTTGTAAAACAGTTGTCTGTGTGGGTGATGGTATATGTTTGTTTTTCTTTTTTTTTTAAGGAAGATGACATATCTAAGAATTAACAGAATGCAGTCTTAAACTTTGTCCCACTTATAATGAGGAAAGATTATATAGCAACTACTTTTCTGTTACAGAAGAATTTTTATATAATTGTAGACTGTCCAGCAGTTTGGAAAGGTCTGACCATCTCACAGTTACTTGGGTTTCACCATCTTTCAGTTTCACCTTCAAAAAATGTTTGCCCCAAATAATAAAATGTTCTATATTTGGCAGGGATTAGGGAGGTGTTGTGAGATGGGCCTGTAATGCATATTCAAAGAAACAAACATTCCTCAAAGGATAACATTAAATCTATGTCCAGTGGTTTGTAAAACAAGGAGACTCTGCCGAGGACCCTGACAATCTTTTCTAATTACACTGGTGTTTATATGAAAATTTAATTCTAATTAAAGTAACCATTGTGTTATAAATAAATGGTATTTTAAAGCTATTGTTCAATAGAATGAAAGATTTCAGTATCCCACAATGGATTTAATTTTTCTAGAGATAATAGCATCACTGCACCTGTAAGTATCATAAAAATAGGCCACTGTCACATCTCACTGTGATCTTCAAATCTTTCGGACTTTTGTGTAGATTTTTAAATTAAGATTAAATTAACATTTAAAAAATAATAGCAATAATAAAACTTTAGAAAACTTTTTCTTAGTGTGGGATTGTAGCCTCAAGAGCAAGCAACATAACCCATTTTTGCTTTCTCTTACTAACAGGCAACTCAGTGGCACCATAGTACACAGAGTCCCAGGTGTGAAGTCAGGAAGACCTGAGTCTTGCTAACCTTGCAATTCTAGGCAATCACTTACCCTAAATCCTGAAATGACTTTAATAATAGCACCTGCCTCCCAGGGTAATTGTAAGGCTTAAATGAGATAATAAAGTGTTTATCAGAGTGCCCAGCACATAGTGAGAGCTTAATAAGTGCTCGTAATCACTCCTACTCCAAGACTATTCACAGGTGGTCTTCCACACCTTAAAAAAAAGCAAAATTCCTAATGCCTGCTCTCTGTTCATAAGGGAATATCTACTACCAGCACATTTATACTTGGAAAAGTCTCTCATTATCAGGCCAGCTTCTAGTTCTCTTCAATTGTGAGGGTAGTCTCCACTAACTGTCTATAATCCATTACTTCAATGCTTCTCTCTCTGGAATTTCATTTGAAGTCCAAAATTCTATCTAGGCTCTATCCTACTAGTTAATTTTCAGTCTGCCAAGCAAGAAATACTGATTAAGCACCTACTATGTGGTAGGCACTGGGGATGTAAATACAAAGCCCTTGAACCCTGTTCTTTCCATTCTTGGCCAGCTTTCTGTCCACTATGCCAAATTGCCTGCCTTCTAATGAGGACTGTATAAAGAAGCAAAAGTCATTTCCCCAAAAAAGAAAAGAATAAAAATAATTATTAACAAATTGGCCATTTGTAAAATTGAGTCTCCAAACAACATCCAGATCTTCTCCCCTTAACATTAGGTTCTCTCTATGCCCATTTATTTTTTTCAGTCTTTGATTATTGATCTTTGCTTCAAAAGAATTAATTTAAATAACAAAGGATTAAGAAAGACCCTTGGGAAATTGGTGAAACTGTGGAGTGTTTTTGCATTGGTGATCCTCTTTATGATATACTCCAAAGGATGCAATGTTATGTACAGTTTTGTAGAAAAAAGTATGCCTCCAAGAAACACTTGCTTTGAACACTTCTTTATATTTTTCATAATAATATACTTTTTTATTTTTCAAAATACATGCAAAAATAGTTTTCAACATTCACCCTTGCAAAACCTTCTGCTCCAAATTTTTCTCCCTCCCTCTTTCCTTTCCCCTCCCCTAGACAGCAAGTAATTCAGTATAGGTTAAACATGTGCAATTCTTCTAAACATTTCCACATTTATCATGCTGCACAAGAAAAATCAGATCAAAACTGGGGGGGGGAGGAGGGAGACAAGAGAATTAAAAACAAGCAAGCAAACAAGAAAAAAAAGGTGAAAATACTATGCTGTGAACCACTTTCAGACCCCATAGTCCTCTCTCTGGATGCAGATGGCTCTCTCTATCACAAATCTATTCGAATTGAGCTGAATCACCTCAAAAGAGCCAAGTCCATGACAGTTGATCATCATAAAATCTTGTTGCTATGTACAATGCTCCCTGGTTTTACTCACTTCACTCAGCATCAATTCATGTAAGTCTTTCCAGGTTTCTCTGAAATCATCCTGCTGATCATTTCTTACAGAAAAATAATATTCCATAACATTCATATACCATAATTTATTCAGCCATTTTCCAACTGATAGGCATTCATTCAGTTTCCATTTCCTTGCCACCACAAAAAGGGCTGCTACAAACAATTTTGCACATGTGGATCCTTTACCCTTTTTTATGATCTTTTTGTGATACAGACCTAGTAGAGACACTGCTGGGTCAAAGGGTATGCACAGTTTGATAGCCCCTTTGGGCATAGTTCCAAATTGCTCTACAGAATGGTTGGATCAGTTCACAACTCCACCAACAATATATTAGTGTCCCAGTTTTCCCACAATCCCTCCAACATTTATTATTTTTTCCTGCCATCTTAGCCAATCTGAGAGGTGGATCACTTCTTTTTTAAAAATTAGTTCATGAATATAATTTTAGCCTAATTTTTTTTAAATATAAGAATAAAATAAACTTTGCTAATATTTAATTCCATTTTTAAATATGAAGTTCCAATAAAAAAAATTTAATTCAGCTTAAAATGTCTGTCCAAATTTTAAAATAAATTCAGTTTAGGGGACCTTTTTCCATTACCTGTCATTCTTTTCAGTCAGCAAATATTTACTAATTGTTAAATATGTTCCATACGCTCTGCTAAGCACTGAGAGAAATAAGGACCTCTTGTAATTTATAAAATTTGGGTGTTTGTTGGAAATGCCTGTTGTCAAAATAAAATAGCACATTTTAACATACTAACTGCTAACATATATAATAGAAAAATTTATAAAAATTAAGTTCTGATCATTTTACAAGTTTTTCAACAATGTATTGTCCTTCAAGCCCAATGTGATCCAACAATATGAAATTAAAAAACCTTTTAAAAGCCATTTTAATCTTTAGCAGACAGTATTCAAGAATCACTTAGATGATATCCTAACATAACTTTTATGTTCAGACCATATATAAAGTAGAATGCTGTAGTCTTTTCTGGTAACTACATTTTGGTAAGGAATCTGAAAAACTAAAATGCAGTTGATCTGATTGGATATCATTCCATATAAGCCTCATTTGAGGGAACTAGGAATATTTTATCTCCAAGAAACAAAGATTTGAAGAATTCTAATTCAGCGGCCCCCCCTCTATATTATTGAGTGGGGGGTGTCTAAATTTTAATTAGGTGCCTGAAAAGTCTCCCCCCAAAAAAATACAATGGCTAGTAAATAAAATTAAGAGACAAAAGAACTTGAGAATAACTAAAATTTTTCAGCTTTCTTCTAGTCACATGAAAATAAAACTGCTTGCCTTTTCTATCTAGCCCACAAAACTATTAGAGATTAAAAAGTTTAACAGATTTTTTTTTTCCCTTTTGAATCACTGTTAGGTTTGCTTATAGCACAGCAATATCTTTTGCAACATAATCTACTGAAACTATAATACAAAGAAAATGCTAGTGACATTTATGTGCAGAAGCTGTTAATAAGATGAAGACCAAATAAACTTTTTTAATTGGTTCTGCTACCAGTTCAGATTCTCTTCTCAAAAACTGTTAAACATCTTCTCCTTACTTTAAGAAGTACTAAAATTTCACAAAAATAATGTTAGAAGTTATGACTCATCTTTTGCCAGTATTGTGAAGGTTATATGGGGATTAAGGGAATGATAACTATATTTTAAGAAGTCTTGAGTTGAAATATACAAATATTAGTTAATAATCTATTATGTGCCATGCTTTGAAAATACAAAGAAAAGCAAAACGTTATCTTTTGTTTCTAAGGAGCTCACAGTTTAATGGGGCTTCTGACTAGCAAATAACAGTATTTGTTTATACTCTGTGTGTGTGTGTGTGTGTGTACACATATACATATAGGTTTCATAGGATAACAGAGGGAAGGCACCAAGATGAAGGTGGGTTGGGACTGACTTGGAAACAGATGAGGAAAAGAGAGTGCAGCATTGGGGGCAACCAGTGAAAATGCCTAGAGTTAGGTAAAGGGATGTCTTATATAAGAAACAGTAAAGTGTCATGGGGTCTCAGTACAGAAGAATAAGATGAAAGAAAGCCGGACGTGTAAAGCAGTCAGGTTTTGAGGGGCTTTAAATGACAAAAGGATTATAATTTGAAAGGCTTTAAACAAGAGGTTTATATATTTGATCCAAGAGATAATATTTAGCCACTAGTGTTTATTGAATTAGGAGAGTGATATAGTCAGACCTTTAGTTTAAAGAAGATCAGTGTGATGGCTGAGTGAAGGACAGATTGGAGGAGGAGAGACTCGAGGAAAGGAAATCAACCATTAAGCTATTGCTGTAGTCCATGAATAAGTTCATGAACTGGGGTGGTGTCAGTGTCACAGAAAAGAAAGGAGGGTATGAAAGAAATATTATAAAGGTAGGAAAAAACAAGTTTGCAACTAAATTGCATAGAGTGGGTGAGGAAAAGTGAATTTGAGGATGACACCTAAGTTTTGAGTCCTGATAGTAATAGAAAAGTTTGGAAGAGAGAGGAAAGTTTTAGGAGAAAAATAATGAATTGATTTTGAAACGTTTCAAGTTTAAGGTGTTTATAAAGAGATCCAGTTTCAAGATATCCAATAGTCAAATCCAATAGATTTGAAACTAAAGGATGAAAATTAGGACTGGATAAGTAGGTCATAAATTCATCTTCATAGAAGTGATCATTGAATCAATGGGATGCTGAAGAGATCACCAAGTGAAATTGTATAGAGGGAAAAGAGGAAATGGCTCAAGACAGAACCTGGGGGGGGGGCACATGAGTGCCTTCAGACAAACAGGAGAAGACAGGAATGCACTGAACACCTCAGTGTAGCTTAGGTAAGGTGAATTTTTGTGGTAGGCATTTAAGGGAGGTTCTTTGGACTGTTACCAGTTTTGGTGCCAAATAGTTCAGCCTTGTCAGGTAACAATAATGGTTATAATAGCTGATATTTACATAGTGCTTAACTTTGTGCCAGGTACTGTGTTTAAGCCCTTTAAAGTTATTGATCCTCACAAATCTGGATAGTGAGTACTATTATTTTCCCAATCCTAGAGAGGGGAAAATGGAGGCAGAGAGAGGGATAAATGAGTGTCTGAGGCTGGATTTAAAGTCAGGTCTTCTTGACTCCAGGCCCATCATCTAGGCTGCCTTTCAAATTTGATGGCCTCAACTGTAAAAATATGGAGCAAAGAGCAGATATTTTTCTGAACTTTTATTGCCTCCAAGCAATTTAAATTCTTGATTTGATGTCTGTGGAAAGGAAGGGATATTGTATAATATAATATCATTTCCATTTTCAGATTATACTTAGAATATTTAAATAAAGTCATTTTAAATTGGATTTTTTGTTAGGCAAATGCTTAATTTAGGACTCCCTCACAATATTTGGTGCTGTGAGCCAAAGGAGTTCAAGTTTAAGAGTTTGGTTGAGTGGTTGTGTATGTTTGTTTTTTCCACTGGTATAAAAGATCAAGCCCTGAATCACAGGCTTGCTAGTTAGAAATGGGTTCTTTCCTGCCAGTGGGGAAGGAATTGGTTAGAGTTTGGGGAAAAACTTCCTTTTGGAATAGGAATAATTTGTACTGATCAAGGGGCAGCTGGGTGGTGCAGTGGATAGAGCACCAGCCCTGAAGTCAGGAGGACCTGAGTTCAAATCTCATCTCAGACACTTAACATTCCCTAGCTGTGTGACCCTGGGCAAGTCACTTAACCCCAATTGCCTCAGCAAAAAAAAAAAAAAAAAAATTACTGATCAAAAAAGGGTTATTAAGGGGCATGTATTAGAGGAAAGTATAAATGTGGAAAGCACTGTTGAGTTCCTGCTGGCAGCCACGGAAAAGAATCTTGTATGGTCAGAGCAAGGAGAACAAGCATAAGTTGTCTCTAAGGATTAAGCAATTAGATGAAATAGCTTTTTTCTTTTCTTTTCTTTTTAAATCTTCATCACTGAATTCAGAAGATTGCCTAAAGGATTTGCTAATTACCCAAGTGAAGACATCAGTGTTAAAGGAGGCAGGATTGATTAATATTGATTAATATGCTTTCTGATTCAGATGTTTCTCCGAAGAATGGAATTGAGTGCTATAAAAGAGGATAATAATAGTGTTGACTGACTTTTTTTTTTTTTAACATTAAGGGACTTTAGATGTTAAGGGACAGGAGAAATTTAAAGAAATCATTGAAACTTTAGAAGAGTAGGTGATGATGGCATCATCTAATGGAGCGACTTAGAACATTCTCTCTGGGAAACAGTTAAAGACCCCAGAGGAGGGCAATCTTCCTTATTTTCTGGTTAGATTATATATGGGGTTTGTATAATGGGGAATTCTGATTTGATGGGTTGGATTTTTGCCCCATAACACTGAATTTCTTATGACCTACTTGGTTCAGGTACAGCTAGGGTTCCTTCCTGGTTGTCCTCAAAATAGGTGCTCTTTGGATAATAGGCATGATTTGTATCACGAACACATGATTGAAGTCTTTTCCATAAAAAACTCCTAAAACACAGTAGATAAGATGATTGATCTTCTGCCCTATTAAAATTTTGAATATTCCTGAAAGTTCGTATCTCACCTAATTAAATTCCTACCTTAAATACACACATTTGTTTATAATCGGAGAATTCTTTGTAATTTGTAAGTCCTTGGATGGGGAAAGCCAAAATTTATCTCTTTCCCTGTTCCCACCCCATGAAATTAGAGGCTGTATACTCAAATTACTATTGGTTTGAAAGAATAGGGGTCTGAAATACATAAAAGAGAATGCTAAAGACTAGCAGCTAAGTTATTGCTAATACCAGTATACCCTCTATGATTTTAAAAAGGTTGCCCCATATTCTTTTAGGGACTTTGGGGGCAAACCACCAAAGTAAAAAGGTTGGTGGAAGGCAACTTTCTATTTGGGCCTCAGTTATGGTGCCTAATACCTGTTTCGGATATTTACATTAGTAATTTCTATGCTGGGCATTGCTGGTAGTGCTCAATGGAAATCTAAACCATCTCATCTAGTTAATGTTAAATGTGGGGTTGGGAGAGAGAGTTTTAAGATATTTTGTTATTGGTAATAGAAGTGTTGGATGGAGTACTTGATATATAAAAGTTCCCTTTTAATAATCCTGTGTGGTCAGTAATGAAAGGCAGTACCTAGTGTAAATTATCAAGAGTTAAATAAAAGCTATACTATTTGCTATAGCTATTGTTGATCTTGACATTGTGGAGCAGATAGCCCAGGCCCCGAATGAGTGGTATGGAGTTACTGATCTCAACAGCAATCAATTTCTTTCTCCCAGTTGCTGAGACTGATTCAGGACCAGTTTGCTTTTGCTGGAAAAGCAACTTCTTTTTAGTCTTGTGTCCTCTCAATGTCTTAGCCTTGTGATTCTTTGAATTCCCCTTCATGTTGCTGCAGTTTTGAAGGCACAGACCTTAAAGGTTCCACTTGCTGCACATTTACTGACAATATGTCCTTGTGATCCTATTTCCCCAAAACCCAGGGTAACTCGTGTGTGTGTGTGTGTGTGTGTGTGTGTGTGTGTGTGTGTGTGTGTATTTTTTTTTTATCTTTCTTACAGAACAGAGGTTGGGTCAAAGCAGGCCCCTCCAGATGAATTTCATTTCTTTGAGAAGCCCCCAAATAGACACCTTTCTTTACCAAACCTCACTCCAGAGGATCCAGAATCCAAAAGGACAGTTTTAGCCAATGATGAAGCATTGCAGAAGATCAGTGCACTGGAACATGAACTGGCTACTCTCCGAGCACAAATCGCCAAAATCGTGACTTTGCAAGAACAGCAGAGTCTTACTTCAGGTATTTGAGGTTTGAACTTCTTTGCTTGAAACAGATAAAATAAGAATCCAGTAGAAGAAAGTTGTTTGTCCTAAAATTTATATGATAATTCTTATCATCAGCTAAATGTTAGATATTTTTTTAACATTAGCTTACTAAGCACCATGTCCAATAAATACCATTTAGTACATATTTAGACCACTCTCCATACCACTGGAAAATAATGGATTTGGGGAATATAGTCTCCATTGAGTCAGAAGATGTTTACTTAATAGCATCACCCCACACACTTTGTTTTAATATGATCAGCTCTGGCATCAAAAGAACAAAGAAAGCAAAGGGAATAAGCATTTATCTACCAGACAGGCTACACATACCCTTTACAAATATCATCTCATTTGATCCTCACCAATCACCTCCAAAAGGGAGGTGCTGTTATTATCTCCATTTTACAGGTGAGGAAACTGAGGCAGACAGGCTAAATGATTTGTCTAGGGTCACATATCTGGTAAATATCAGAATAGTTTAGAACTCAGAGTTCTTCCAGACTATAGTCCCAGCTCCTCCTCTCCTGTTCCACCTAGTTGCCTCAGACAATCCCAAATTCTTTATAATCTAATTTGGAATACATTTAAAGAGAAACACACTCAAGATACTCAAATTAATTCCTTACATGCCTAGCCTGGCAATATAGTAAAGTGAAAAGAATATCAAACAGAAAAGAATACCAAATTTGAAGTTCCAGCTCTGCTAGTTATAGCCATGATGTTGGGCAGATTGTTATAACTCAGCAAGACTCAGTTTTTCTCATCTATGAAAAGGAGAAGGGTAATACTTTCCCTACTCATTGGTAATTGTAAGAATTATACATTGGAAAAGATAGACTATGGCATTTTAATCTCCACTACCTTTTCCATTGACTTGCAATCTTTTTTTTTTTTTTTTTCCCCTGAGGCAATTGGGATTAAGTGACTTGCCCAGGGTCACACAGCTAGGGAATGTTAAGTGTCTGAGGTCAAATTTGAACTCAGCTCCTCCTGGTTTCAGGGGTGGTGCTCTATCCACTGTGCCACCTAGCTGCCCCGACTTGCAATCTTGTGTCACTCTTAAAGAGCCAAGGAAACTGCCATGAGTCGAGAGACATGAGGGCAGTTAACCCATAACCCATGTAGTAAATGGCTTTCCACATCATTCAGTATACTTTTTAACATTAGGTGATTTTGTAATTTCACCTCTTATTTTCTTTTATATAGGTTAATCTCTCCTGTTTAATAAACTTTACTCAGATAACTTTTCTCTGTAATAGTCTTTTTGAACACTTTAAATTATTGTTTGTTTGGTTTTACCTCCCTCTGCTGGTAGATTGGAAAAAGTGCCACAAATGTGAGTTCAAATGAGAGAGGGAGTGGGAGTGGGGGATTGCATTCCTGATATGATCATGTATTTCTATTACATTATGTGACCCAGATCTTAAAGAGAAATTTCTTTTAGATTGAGGTACTTCCCTGCTAAATAGCTCCAAATTAGTCTCTGAAGTTCAAATTGTATAGAAAGCTTACATAAGTTGTCTACAGTTAAATAAAGTAACTGATTTGGTCTTAAGTTTTCTGTATTGGGTGAAATAAAATAGATATTCCCTTCTATCACCATAATCTTATTGGATCCTAATGATTACGAATTAAATGTCTGAACTTGAATCAATCTATTTTTTAAAATGTATATAGAAAAAAAGAATTTAGATTAGCAGTTTAAATGTAAATTAGACAAATGCCAATGTACATCAGATATTTCATCTTATAAATTGTCAAACAGTATAAATTTCAAAGGACTATTTGTGCCACTATTTGTGGCCTTAGTTGCCATGTAATATGGCATAGTTTGTAACCACTATTGGTATAGATCCAAACTTGAACATTTGAGATCTCAAAAGCACTCCTGTAAAAGCAGAACTTTTCCACTCTGGGAAGCTTTGAATGGAAAATTACTGTAACCTAGATTTGGGCATTTATAATGAAGTAACTGAAACCACATTTCCACTTATATAACCAAGATAACAGAAATGTATTATGATTTCAGTACTTTGTCACATACCAGATAACATTTTTATTCTTAAAAATATTTTTTAAAAAATAAATCTGGAAAATCATTTATGTTTGTGTCAAAAGAGCATTAATTTTGTTATGATTATTATTTGTGTAGGTGGCTTAAGTCCTACCACACCTACAATTGCCCTACCATCACCTGCTGTTCCACCACCACCATTACCACCACCACCGCCGCCACCTCCTCTTCCTTCATCAGGACTACATCAAAGTGTATCTGCTATTGATCTGATTAAAGAGAGAAGAGAGAAGAAAACAAGTGCTGGAAAGATATTGATAGAAAATAGCCCAAAGAAACCTGAAGTGCCAAATATGCTAGAAATCCTAAAAGACATGAACAATGTAAAACTTCGGTCTGTAAAAAGGTGAAATATGTATGTTTTCTTTCTTTCTTTCTCTCTAACACCTACATTTATGTATAGTTTCAGAATACGGAAATTTCTTTTGATTACACAAAATACCTAACTTGTTTAGTTCATAATAATTTCTTTACAGTACTTTAATTCTTTTTTTTATTGCCTTTTAAAAAAATTTTTATTAAAGCTTTTTATTTGCAAAACATGTATGGGTAATTCTTCAACATTGACCTTTACAAAGTTTTCTTTCTTTTTTTTTTCTTTACAAAGTTTTCTATTACAAATTTTTCTCCCTTAATCCCCTCCTCTCCCCTAGATGGCAGGAAGTCCACTACATGTTATTTATATTAAAATGCTTGGCAAATCGAATATATGTATACATATTTCCACACTTTTCTTGTTGCATAAGGAAAATCATATCTACAAGAAAAAAAAATCTGAGAAAGGAAACACAAGGCAAGCAAGCATCAATAGAGAACATGAAAATGTTATGTTGTGGTCCATATTTTATATCCCTCTCTCTGGGTGTATATGGCTTTCTTTACTGAACAGTTGGAACTGGTTTGAAACATTTCATTGTTGAAGAGAACCACATCCATCAGGATTGATCATCATATAGTATTGTTGTTGCCGTGTATAATGATCTCCTACTCATCTCACTCAGCATCAGCTCATGCAAGTCTCTCCAGGCCTGTCTGAAATCATCTTGCTGGTAGTTTCTTATAGAACAATAATATTCCATGATATTCATATACCATAACTTATTCAACCATTCTCCAGTTGATGGGCATCCATTCAGTTTCCAGTTTCTAGCCATTACAAAAAGGGCTGCCACAAACATTCTTGCACATGTGGGTCCCTTTCCTTCCTTTAAGATCTCTTTGGGATATAAGCCCAATAGAAACACTGCTGGTCCAATGGTATACACAGTTTGATCACTTTTTGAGCATAGTTCCACATTGCTCTCCAGAATGATTGGATCCCTTCACAGTTCCACCAACAATGTATCAGTGTTCAAGTTTTCCCACATCCCCTCCAACATTTGTCATTATCTTTTCCTGTCATTTTAGCCAATCTGACAAGAGTGTAGTGGTACCTCAGAGTTGTCTTAATTTGCATTTCTCTGATCAATAGTGATTTGAAGCACCTTTTCATATGACTAGAAATGGTTTTAATTTCATCATCTGAAAGTTGTTCATATCCTTTGACCATTTATCTATTGGAGAGTGACAGTACTTTAATTTTTTTTTTTTTTTTTTTTGCTTTTTTTTGCTGAGGCAATTGAGGTTAAGTGACTTGCCCAGGGTCACACAGCTAGGGAATGTTAAGTGTCTGAGACCAGATTTGAACTCAGGTCTTCCTGACTTCAGGGCTGGTGCTCTATCCACTGAGCCACCTAGCTGCCCCAGTACTTTAATTCTTAAATAAAGTTCTGTCCAGTCAAAGGACCCTAACTGTTAACTCTCTTGAGAGACTAGGAAGGAATACCTTCAAGTCAAGTTTGTTATTTTAACTTTTAAAACAATATTTTCTCCACATATTTAAAAGTAAACTGTTCTGAAAGACAAATATTTATTGTTACTTCATCACATAGCATTGAATCAGAGTGTACAAAAAAAAGGCTGACTTAGGAAAATACGGCTTTTACCATTCCTATACTTCACTTTCTCAATGCTATAGGTAAATATCCTAAGAGAGCACAGTATATGTTGGATCAGTGTTCATTATAATCAGAACATGTGTATTTGCAACACATTAAAATTTGACCCTTTTTTTTGAATCTCTTTAAGATCAGAGCAAGATGTAAAATCCAAACCAGTGGACCCTGCTGATCCTGCAAGCCTTATTGCAGAAGCTTTAAAAAAGAAATTTGCCTATCGGTACCGAAGTGACACTGAAACTGAAAAATCCATTCCAAAATCTGAATCAAAGACCACCTCAGAAACAATGTTGGTAGGTATTTTTTCCTTTCTAGTCATAATTCATGGTGGGGGGCATATTTAAATGTAATGTTGATTAAATATCTACCATCTTTTAGTATTGTCCAGAGTGTCCTTCCCACTTATTCTAATAAATCTTGATATTTGAGCTTTCCAATATCTGGAAATTCAGATGGGATCAATACAGAGATATAATATTGCCACCTTACTTTTGCATTGCATTTTATAGTTTTCAAAATGCTTCGTCATTTTCTTATTTGGCAAGTACACAAATTCATAGGTAGCATTTTATCATATGATCTTTTTTAATAGTACAGACACTAATGCCATAAGAGTGGAGAGGAAGAAGAAATCATTTGGCTAAGATGATTGGCAATGGTTTCATGAAGATGAACTAGGACTTTGGAGGGTAGCCAAAATTGAAATCATTTAAATGTGACATAAATAATAGCTATTTTTCAGGGGTTGATTACCTTGATTAATAATGGTTGTCAGGTTATGCACTTTCGTGTTCACAATGCTAACTTCTTAAGTTAAGATTTTAATATTAAGTTATTGGAACCTTCATTCCAGAAATATTTATCAGTAATCATGCATAATATGTCATAAGGAGGCTATTGCTGTTATTGAACTAAAGGCCTTTAATAATTCCTTCTGTTTCTTTCTTTTTCAGTTTGGGCCACACATGCTGAAGTCTACAGGAAAAATGAAGTCTTTAATTGAAAATGTTTCACATTCCTAAGTAGACACTAAGTAGAAGGGAAAGATTATTTTGTTGAACTGTTGTTTAGTTAGGTTTAAGTAAGGCTGGTAGAAATCAACATTATTTAGTAAATCCTTGACTTTTATGTTCAGTGGCTGCCTGTGAAACCAAAAAGTAAATTAAACCATGACAAAAACACTACTTTTTGTTTCTGAAAGATGGTCTGTTCTGAAGCCACTCATAGAATATGTGGATTCTGACAAGTTTTAATGTATCCAAGTTGCTTGGATTTAAATTGTCCATTCTTTAAAAAAAAAAAAAAAAAGTTTAGATTTCAGAACATTTGTGGATATTACTCTGAGGTTTTTAATTTTTAAACACTATAATTTATCTGTACAAATGTTTTATTTGCATGTATTTGACAGATTTAAAACAGTTTGTGATGATGGCAATGGAGTACTGTTAAGTTATCTTCATTCATATTAAATATTAATTTTGTCTACAATGATGGAACAGCTGGTATAACATAAGTTGTTGCAGTGAAACATTTAATTTGAGATTTGAATCTTCTTGCCTGGAACAGAGCTCAAGATTTACTTTAAAACTCTTAATTTCTCTCTCGTACTTGTTGGAAGTTAGAGGTCAGAAAGTTGCAAGAAGACAATGCTGAAATATGTGTCAAAATGCTCGTTTTGAAGTTGAAGTGGATGATCTTTAAGGCTTCTTTCATCTCAGTGCCACTCAGTACCAAGTGAAAAAAAAAATGCAGGAGAAAGAGAGGAATCAAGTTAGGTTTTGACTTAGAATCCTTTTGTTTGTAAAGACCAAATGTATCATTGTGTTTTTTCCCCTTTTGATAGCTCATTGTTTGTTCAGTAGATGATTCTGAAATGTCAGCACAATTGGAGGATTTCAGAAAATTTATAGTTGTTTAAAACATCGATGTTTGAGTGTTTCAGAAAGTGTTTTTGATTGTTAGTGAACTTAGTAAATAGGAAAAGGAGTTGTTGAGTCTAGTAGTAAGAGAAAGTAACTTCCTATTAAATTGGTATATATCCGGTTACTGTTTACTAGAACAGTGTCAAAAAACAGAAATCCCGTTATTAATATTAAACACTTTCTGCTGTTTTAAGATACATTTCCTACTTTTACAGCCTTTATGACATCTTTTGTAATACCAGCAGTGCTATGTGTCTCCACCTGACAAATGCAGCTAGTCAGTGCTTGAAAAATCTTCAACCATGATATTTTTTTTTTTACTCATTGAATTTAAAATTCTAATCTCCTAGGGAAAATCCTGCACTTCTTTGAGAGGAGTAGGGAGCGTTTTCACTTTTAAGTTATTTAAAAATCTGTGCAATGGCCTCTTAAATATTAAAGTTTAGTTAATGTATATGCTAAGGTCTTCAAGGGTTTTGATTATTCAGCTTTAATTTTGAATTGACTACTCATTTTAACATGCATTTTAAAGTTGTGTCTGCTTTACATATTTTAAAAGACTACCTACCCTTAAAAAAATTTCAAAGCATCTACTTTCATAAATATTAAGACCTTCTGAGAGGTATATATTTGTACTAGTATTGAACTTATGCCTGGGCACAGATTTAAAAGACATTACTATTTTAAAATAAAGCAAACAGTTGTTTCTCCTGGATGATGTGGATTTGTATCATTCTCAATAGACAAGATGCCTTTACTTTCATTACAGACATAATTTCACTAGCATCCTTTGTCCTTGCCTTCAATATTTTAAGGAGACATGTGTTCCCTAAAATAAGCTTACCAGCAGAAGGAACTATACTTAAATTTTAAATCTTATCCAGTTTTAACTTCCTTAAGAAACCATTCCATAGAAATTGACACACACACACACGTTTAAGTAGACACTTTCTTGAAACCCCAGCTTAGTTGTTTACCCCTCTTTGTTATCCAATTTTTCAAGTCTAGTGTTTTGATTTTTTTTTTTTAAAGAAACCTTTTCCCCAACCGACATCTTAGTAGCAGTACAATTTTAAAGTTGGAAGAGAACATTAGAGCTGATACAGCTAATGCTAATCACCATTTGTGAGTACTACTCAAACAGGCTCCAGTTCTTAAGCAACAGGGTTTTTTTTTGGGGGGGGGGGTTGGTCTCAGGACTTTACACTCATAAAAATTATTTAAGATCCCCCCCTCAAGAGCTTATGTTTGTGGGTTATATCTGTTAATACTATATTAGAAATTACAAAGTTTTAATATTATTGTAAAACTAGTTATGACTTTTCAGATCCTTAAAAGGATCTGGGGTTCCCTCTGTGAGCCACTGACTTAGACAAGTAATTCAAGATGGGAAAGTGAGGAAGGAGAATCTAAGCTATAGTGTAAGCATCCATGTTTATGAAGACATATTTGATACCAGTAATGCAAAGGCAACTGCAGAGTTAACTTATGGACCCCACTGATGTTTTCCTATTTCCTGCACGTCTTTGTGTCTCTGTGTTGCAATTATGGAGCTCTTCAGTTGCATGGAAAAAGGACTTTATAACTAGCCTTTTTATAGCCAAGTTTTCATATATCCCAGGACATGGGCAAGGAATGCAAAGTGCCCACATACCTGGCCTGGCATTGGTTGGTACAACAATAGGATGCAATGAAATGAATGGACATTTAATGCCAAACCTCTTTCCTAAAGGCTGGTTTTGTTCTGATCAATTTCTGTTATCTAGTGCATTCCCTGGAGGTTTGTTCCTGCCCCCAGTCCTGCCTGACCACAGAAGTTGCTATTGTGGCTCTTCTCTGTGCTAATAACTTAAGCACTTTAGGAAGTTTTTATAGAACCACAAGTGGGAGAAAAGAGGGTCCTGCACTATGACTGTTCCATTGGTTGGTTCTGCAGACTCAAGATGACTCTCCATTCTCCCCCCAATGCACTCCCAGCACATAGCACCAGAGAACTCTGAATTTTGCATGAGAAGGAACTAAGTGCAACTTCGGGCTCTCACCTACCTGAATCCAGTCTGTTGTTAGCCCCTATGGTCTATTGTGTAGGATGCCCATTCTGTTTTTGAAAGAAGTTAAATACATTCTATAACATTAAAGTTTAAAAAAAAAAAAAAAAAAAAAGGCTGGCCACAACATGCTACTTGACAGATGTTGCTAATAAGTGATAAACTGTAGTGAGTATTTTGACACATTAAGTTCAAAATCTGTTCACTTGTCAAAAGTTTTAATTCGAATAAAAGTTGGCATCACAATATGGTGTTCTGCATTTTTGTATGTACACACACTGACGTGTGCAAGTGTTTTGTTTTTTTTTTGGGGGGGGAAGCCTTGAGTCTTACAAGACATAATTTTATTTAACATTACTCTATATCCAAGCCATTTCTAGCTTGGAGAGAGATTCAAACTGACATGATGTCCCCATATCCTCAGACATTGCCTCACTGCATTTTCCCATAGAATTTATAGGAACCTTGCACAAGGAAAAGATGCCTTAAAACACAGCCAGAGTTTACAGAATGGAGCAACCAAGTCACTATTATATTCCTTTTTGACTACTCTCTTCATTCATGGCAGGGGGGGAGGGGGACAGACACTTTTCTCAATGGAGGAACACTGGGTCTTGGCCCAATCAATCACTTCTAGCAGGTAGCAATGCAATTAAGGGAACAAGATGCAAGTTACTCTACTACATTGTTTTGTCCATTTTTAAAAAAATTTTTTTTCCAATTATATATAAAAAAAAATTATGATTTTGAGTTCTAAATTCCATCCCCACCTCCTCATTAAGACAAGCAATTCTAAAGAGAAAAATCTGGAAAGAGTCCTAGGCTGGTCAGATAACACTAAATGAAATAAAATGCCCTGCCATTTCTCCAAAATGAAACTCCTCCCTGGCCTACATGGGGTAAATCACTGCAGGGAATCCTAGCTCTATTCCCAAAGACTACTTTGGGGTAAGAGCTGTGTGATTATTAGCCAACTTACTCTCTCCAGAGTATTAGGGAGGGTCCTATTCTCTTAAGTGAACACAGATCTTTGCAGAAGGAGCACTGAGGAGCCTTTGAATAGACACACTCTCTGAGATGTTCCCAGGGCTTTGGATGTGCCAATAACAGATTACTGCTACATATATTAGGTTGGACCTTCCTTCTCAAGAGGAGGACCAAGACATCAGGGAAAGGATGTCATGACATGCAACTGAATCAGATTTAAATGAGGGAGGATTGTTCGAGGTTCACCTGCCTCAGTTTCCCCTCCAGAGCCATCTAGGTCCAGTAGAAAGAGATCAGGATTACAAGAAGGCCTTGGGTGCAATGGGAGACTCGGCCTTTCTAAGCTAAAGAAGTCTTCAACAGGTCTCAGTTTGACTGAGGCTGAACCCAGTTGGTGATTAAGGCTGGGGAGCAACTGAGGCAAAGAATCTCTTTCATCTAGTCCAAATAAATAAATTTGGGAGGACAGCAGAAATTATTGCTATTTATATTCAGTCATCTGAATCAATCAGGACCCAAACAATGACCAAATGGGGCTTCGCCTAGGATCTACTGGGGCCAATTAGAATCAGATTGGTTTTGCTTTAAGGCCTGGTCCTTAAGAAAGAAATCTAGCCAGTAAATCCCAAGATATCTTGGGAAAGTTCAGAGGTACAAAAGAGAAATGCTTTTAAGAGCATCTGTAGGTAAGGGTATGATATTCTTTGTGGACAGAGGGAGGGAGGGAGGGAAAAAAAGGAGAGACAGAGGAATGAAGGGAGAAAGGAAGGGAGGGAAGGAGGAAGAAAGGGAGAGAGAGGAAAGAAAAGCAGAGAGTCCTCCAACTGACCAATTCCAGTTTGTGGGCCAGCTTTCCTCACAGAGGTTGCTTGTCCTTCATTCTTGAAGAGGACCATGGCATCAGGAAGGAAATGCCATGACATGCAAGTGAACTGGATTTAAGGGAGGGAGGGCTGGGCAAGGTTACCTGCCTCAGTTTCCCCTCCAGAGCCAGCTGGCCAGATAGAGATCAGGACAACTGGAGGTGGCCCTGGGTGCAATGGGAAATCTTGGCCTTTTTAAGCTAAGGTTTTAAACCTCAGTTTGCCTAAGGCCAAACCCATTCAGTGATTAAGGTTAGGACCTCTATTTAATTGGGGGACAATAAGACTAGATATTATGGCTCTTTTCAGTTTATTACAAGAATAAGTTATACTAGTCCAAGTTAAACAATAGACCCCCATTAGAGAAGCTGTGAAGTTTTAAAATATAACAAGGGACAGAATTTTTCTATTCATTGCAAAGGAATCTTTGTGAACTTAGCTTAGCAATGTTGCTATAGCTCCCCCAAAACCTCTTCCACAATGACCTAAAAAAGACCTACACAGAATTAAACTGAGTTGTTGAAATTGTCAATTGAAAGTTGTCATAAAAGACAGAAACTTAGGCTAGTCATCTCCCTTCCCACCCCTCCCCTCCCCTTACCAAGATAAGCAGAGCTTAAGAATAACATTAAAGTCCTATGGCAGGAAATAGGTGGGAAAAAAAGAGCAAAAAAAGAAAGAACCTGATGATTAAAAAAAAAAAAAACAAAAACTACTGTGGTGATGGGAAAGTTCATTGTTGTGACCATCCTGATTGAGAGTTCAAAGTATATGAGCCCTTTGATCTCAGAGGTGAGATGGATGAGGTGGGAGACTCATAGGGTGTGAAAAGAGCTCCAGTTTATTACGCTGCACAGCCTTGTTGATAGACATTTTTTGCAAGCCATCATCATTCAGAGAAGTAGCTTGTGGGCTTTTCTTCTGCATGGTATCTGCCAATGGAGGAGAGCCAACCCAGCCACATCAGCAACCCGCTCACAGGCAAGAGGCCCAGTCAAGATATCCCTGCTCACCAATAACTAGCTGTGATCCTCAGACTGAAACTCATTCCCATGATCACAAATCATTGCTCCTTGCTCAACAAGGGCATTTCTGCAACGTGGCAGAAAACTTACTGTGCACCAAAGGTTGACATGGCCTCTGAACAACTCCCTCTCTGCAGAGTCCCATACCCTAGCAGTTCACAACACAAACTGAGAAAAAACCACAAAGCCTTAAAAAAGTAAAAAACATAACAGACTGGACACAAACAAGAATTCCCAGAAGAGCTAAATAAATATGGATTTAAAAAAAAATTTTAAATAACAGCAGTAAAGGAAAAATTAGGGAAAGAATGCAAGAAAATTATGAAAAGAGAATTAACAATTTGGTAAAAAGGACATAAAAACTGAGGAAAACAATTTTCTAAGAAATGTAATTGACCAAATTTACTTTTTTTGTAAAAGAAGTACAAAACCTCATTGAGAAAAATAACATATCAAAAATTTGATTTGGCCCAATGCAAACTAATGACTCCATGATACATGTTGTTAAACAAATTTAAAAAAAAAAATACTGAAAAAAAAAAGAAAAAAACATGAAAAAATTCTGAGGAAAAACAACTAGCTGGAAAATAGATCAAGGAGAGAGAATTTGATAATCAGTAGATTCTGATGTCTAATCTTTTCTCCTACCTTCTTCCATTTTATAGGTGACTTTGTCCCATTCACAGTTATGACAGCTGCGCATTTCCCTCCGTTCTATTGTTTTATATTTTTATCCTTCTCTTTTTGACCCTGCCTCTTCTTCGAGTCCATTTTACTTCTGATCACTGCTTTTCTTAATCTACCATCCTCATCTTTCCTTCCCCATTTTTCTCTTATTCCTTTCTCTACTTTTCTCTTGAGGAAATTTCTGTACCCAGCCATCTATGTATGCATATTCCTTTTCTTCTTGAATTAGTTCAGATGAGATGCTCTGCTCCCTTCTCCCCTCCATTGTATAAACTTTTCCTTGTGTACCTCATTTATGTGATAAATTTCCCCATTCTTTTTCCCCTTCACCCCTCTCATTCTTCTTTTGAGATCATCTCAGCACAATACCTTCACATCCATAATCATCTTCTTACATAAAAATATAAATAGTTTAACCTTGTTTGGTCTTCCCTTATGATTTCTCACTCATGTTCACCTTTTTATGCTTCTCTTGTATCTTGGTTTTGAATGTCAGATTTTCTATTCAGCTCTGGTCTTTTCATGAAGAGTGCTTGAAAGTCCTCTATTTCAAATAATCATTTTTTTCCTCTGTAGAATTGTGCTTACTTTTCTTGGGTGGGCTATTCTTGGTTGTAATCCTAGCTTTTTTTTTGCCTTCTGGAATACCATATACCCCCCACCTCTTGCCAAAAAAAAAAAAAGAAAGAATGGAGAAATAATTGTGTATGTAATAGTAATCATAACTGTGAATGTAAATGGGATGAACTCACACATAAAATAGAATTGGAGAAAAATACATAGTAATCATAACTGTGAATGTAAATGGGATGAACTTACACATAAAACAGAATAATTTAGAAACCAGAATCCAACAAAATGTTGCTTACAAGAAACATACTTGAAAAATACACATAGTAAAAATAAGGGTTTGAAGCAGAAGCTATTAAGCTTCAACAAAAGTTAAAAAGGCATAATTAACATGTATTAGTCTTCCTGTCACCTAGGGGAGGAGGTGGAGGGGGAGGAGGAAAAATTTGTAACAGAAAACTTTGCAAGGGTCAATATTGAAAAATTACCTATACATATGTTTTGCAAATAAAAAGCTTTAATAAAAAAAATAAAAGTTAAAAAGGGAAGGGGGCAATCATGATCTCAGGCAGCGAAATTAGATCTAATCAAAAGAGATATCAGGGAAATTATATTTGCTTAAAGATCCTGAACATGTAAGGACCAAATGTAATCAAATGTAAACAATCAAATTCCCCAATGCAAAATTAAATTAGTTACAAAAGGAAATAAAGAGAAAAACTATAATCACTGAGAACCTCAATTTATGTGTTGGACCTAGATAAATCTAACAATAAAAGAAACTAAAGAGATGAATAGAATTTTTGAAATGTTAGATGACAGATCTATGGAGAATATTGAATGGAAATGGAAGTGTATTTTTCTCATTGATGCATGGCACCTTCATAAAAATTGACCATATATATTGTCATGAAAATTTCACAACCAAATGTAGAAAAGACATATTAAATCTTTTCCTGACCATGTTACAATAAAAAATTCATCAAAAATGAGGGGATATCTGCTGTTTTTCTGTTGAATTCTTGTGGATATAATTCAGTTACATATATATGTATATATATATATATATACACATATGCATGTGTATATATATATATATATATATACACATTACTAAACACCTACCATATAGCATATTTATTGCTAAATACCTACCACATAGAAGGCACTCAGGTGCATAAGATATAAAATGGACCCTGATCTCCAAAAACTCATATAAGCATCTCTCAACAAAATTTACTGTTGAATTCTGTGACATGTTTATAATCACCTTTACATCTTTGTTTCTTTACATTAGAATCACAGAATTCTAAGTCAGAGGGGAAAGGATCCATCACTCTGTGTCATTTGCCAAATTCCAGAGCACTCCCCTTTTTCAAGTACCTAGTGGTTTTGATAGTCTTCTCTATTTCTTCTTTTGTCAGCAGTTAACATGTAATGGATGAGAATGACTCCAAATGGACAAGCCTGCTTGAGTGAAAAAAATAATGGCTCCCTCAATGTAAATATGGAAGTTAAGAAAAGAGAGCTTAGAGTGAAATCGATTAGTCAACAAGTACTTATTAAATACGTGCTATATGCTAAGCACACCACATTAGATGCCATGAATATAAAGACAAAAATAAAAATTCCTGCCCCCAAGGAGCTTAAATATACACATATAAGTATACAGAATATATTTTCAAATAGCATCTTCAGTGACTTCACCATCCACACTGAGATAACCTAACTCCCTAGCTTCATAGTTTCTTGATTGCCTTCCAGAGATCCTCATCAACATTATACTTCAGCCATTCACAAACAAGTCGAAATTTGGACACCCCTAGTCAGTTAAAACTTCCCTACCTCTTAAATTTCCCACACATTATTCTCTTTAATCACAATTTACTCACACTTGCTTTTCTAATCTCCCAACCTATTGGGTGGGAGATTGTTTTTCTCTATTTCTCCTTATATCTGTTTAACATTGCTGGTGAAAAATTACAAAATTGTTTTGATTGCCTCCACTGAAATTAATACCTTCTAACATTAGAGTTGGGTCTTCAGTGCTAGTTAGCATCCTTTTATTCATCACTTCCCAAAGCTGTTGTTGCAAAGCATTTCAATTCTTTTCAAGCCTACATTCTCACTTCCACTCTGACTTTTTGCAGGTGTCCTTGTCTCTTACTTAAGATCTAGGCAGTCATAAATGGATTTCTTCAACCTTTTTCTTCACTTCACTCACCTACCTTATTTCCACTTGTTTCAGACCAAGACATAGCTTTTATTTCCAGGGTTAACTTCTCTATTTGAGTTGTTTCCATCCCTTTCTATCTCCTATAGACACTTGTTCCAGCAATTACACCCTGTCTCCCTTTTTCAGTGTCTCTATGGCTCCACTGGTTTTCTCCCCTCTGCCAATAAGCATGTTTACATTGCCTTAAGCCTGGAAAAAAAAACACAAATCACTTTTCCTGAACCTTACCATGCTGCTCTCTCTCCCTTCCTGCAAAAAGAACATAGTTGATATAACATAAATTTTTAGTGGACCTAAGCAGCATAATTTTGTGACTTTCTCCAAGTCGTTCAGTAGCATGTGAGTAGAATCTAAGATAGCTATTGGTGGAGTAATCTCCAGTTAGGGCTTTGAGATCAGCAAGGGGACAGCATATAACTGGATTCAATAACAAGTCAAGAAAGGGAAGATTTATACTTAGTGTTAACTCTGAATAATAAATAACCCAAGAGCCAGAGAGGTTATATACAAACTGTTCTAAAAATGCCAAAAAGCTCACAGAGGTAATAAGCAAAAAGCTTTCTTTGTTCTTCTGAAAGAGAGAAATTTGGACACATGGGAATGAGAGATCAAGGCACCAAGGCTAAGCTCTGATACATATAGTTATGGCTAGACAAGCATCGAGGTCTAACAGCAACCACAAGGCAAATTTGCCGAGTATCAAAAAGTCTGTTGATAGGGGGAATTCATGACCAGAATGTGGTTATTGCAGGTGCTGGTCCAAGTTCAGGGTGGTTTGAACCAATTATGTGATTTAGCCAAAGTCCAGAGTTCATCCAGAGGGTGAGCATGAAGGACTTTTGTCATATTCAACTCTGGGCAGAGTTTGCTTGCTGGGCCATAGCTCTGGAAAACAAGGTATTACCTAATACTAAGAAAAGGGAAGTGAGAAAATGAGTGGACTTGGGGTGGGGGTCCCTGGAAAAAGTAAATGGATGATAATTTTGGAAAGAAATGGTGGAGCGAGCAGTGGTCATGATCAGGGAAAAAAATAGGATTAAGAGTCCAAAGGAAAACAGAATGGTAAAATATCATGATCAGACAAAATTTCAGAGTTCTTAAACATGAAAGGATACTTTGAGAGATGACAAAATCAAGAATATGGCCAGCTCAGAGTCTAGTTAAGGACTGGAGACCTAGGTCATGGGAAATGAATCAATTGAACTATTAGGATATTGAGTGATGAATCTCATCCTTTTCCTTCTCTTCATAAATACAGCCATTACCTCAGCTCAGGCCTTCATCATGTTTGGTATAATAGCCTAGTGCAATAGTCTCTTAAATAGTCATCCAGCTTCCAGGCTTTCCTCTAATTCTCCTTCCATTCAGCTATCAAATAGTTATTCCTAAAGTCTACATGTGACTCTGTCTATTTCCTTCTCAAGAAGCTCCTATTTGATAATGTTGTGCTACAGTCCCGTTTCCCTGAATTGTTCTGCCTCAATTTACTTAGTGGCAAGCCCTCCTTCCTGGCCATTAGGACTGAGATAATTAGGGCTGGGAGCTCTGACTACTGACATTCCAAAGAGTCATGAAACTGCAGATTGCTTATCTCCAATGTTTGGGCATATCTTTCTGGTCTCAGACTCAGTGTCACCTAGCTCTTTATCAGAATTTATGATCCTTCCTCCCTACCCCCAACATGTCAAAAATGAATTTATAGTCCTTTCTTGGAACTCTAACCCCCAGTGTTCTACCCCTCCTTCTGCCTTTGTTTCCCTAAGTGCCAGAGTCCTATAAGAATCCCTGGAGCCCCTCACTCACTGCTGGATGCTTTGAGACAAAAATCTCATTCAACCCCATGGCCATGGATTCCCAAACTCTCCACTACTATTAATAAACTATTAAAAATCTCTAATCTATATCCTGCCTCAGTTTCTCTGGCATTACAATAAAAGTCCAGTTTGACTTCCACGATCTGGCTCTTTCCAGATTTCATGCATGTTACTTTCCTTCAACAACTACTTGTTTGAATCAAACTGGCCTCCTTGGTATTACATAATCCTTCTCTTGCTTCCTCCTCTGCCCAGGCTGTACTTGGTACCCACAACTCCCTCCCTCCCAGTTTCACCTCTACCTCAATCATGGCTTCCTTCAAAGCTCAGCTAAAGTAATCATCCTGCTCTTTCCCCTTCTCCCCACTCCCTTCACTCCAACTGGCTGGAGTTTCTGGAAATTACCTTACATATACATATTGCATATTGTTGTTGTTGGGTTTTTTTTTTTTTCTAAAAGAAGATAAATTCCTCAAGGGAAGGGACTGCTTTGTCTTTATATCCCCAGCCTCTAATTCAGTACCTATAATGTAGTAGGAGCAAATGAATGAATACACAGCTTCCCAGTTTCTCTCCAGCCCCTATATTTCAAAAGGAATATATTCCAAAAGGATAATTCCCAACTGTTCTGGTTTATCATGACTTTGATATACCAGACAAAACTCAAAATCAATGCATCCAAAACTGAATTCATCTTCCCTCCAAATTCTATTCCTCCTGATTTTTTTTTTTTCTTTCAGCTTGAATCATACCTATGGCTACCATGAGGGGGCTATGCATGACTGGGGAGGTTTCTAAGCATACATTAGTTGCAATATCACAGGATTATTTTGTTGTTCTTTATTGTTCAGTCATTTTCAGTTGTGTTCCAACTCTTCATGACCCCAATTTTGGGTTTTCTTGGCAAAGATATTGATTTGCCATTTCCTTCTCCAGTTCATTTTACAGATGAGGAAACTGAGACAAGGGTTAAGTGACTTGCTGAGGATCACACAGCTAGTGTCTCAGGACAGATTTGAACTGAGAAATATGTGCTTTGGAAAGAAGTCGTAGATCCATATAAATACTAAAGAATAAATATTTGTCATCACAAGGGAGTATTTAATAGTCACTCTGATCACAAGCACATGGAGAGGTATCTGAAGTATTATAACAATGCGGTAAACTGATAACTAAGAAAGAATAAAGATCAGTATGGCAAGATTGCTTCCCTAATATTTGTCAACACAAAAAATATTCTAGCACTGAGGTAATCCAGTGTATAGAATACTTGCACCTGGAGCTGACCTCAAAGACTTGCATTTAAATTTGGCCTCAGACATTTAACATAAAACATTGTCTCAGTTTTCCTTATCTGTAAAATGGGGAAAATAGGAAAATCTATTTCCCAGGGTTGTTGAGAGGAGAAAATAAGATTTTTTTTAGAAATTCTTATTTTTTTTATAAATTTTTAAAACAAAATTTATAAGTACTATATAAATGCCAAATATTATAGCAATAATTATCAAATTGCCATCTTGGCAGAAGTTGCAGACTAGTACTTGAGAGCAATTTAGAATTCAGCTAACATTTATCAATCAGCCAAGTAAACATATCTTAAACACATACTAAATGCAAGGAACTGTGCAAAATCCTAGGGATGCAAAAAAAAAGTCAAAAACATAAAAATAGTCCCTGTACTCAAGGAGCTAACGTTAATAGAGGAGATGACATATAATGACAATACAGGAAGGAAGAAAAATAAAACTTGGAGGATAAGGCTCAATAATATAGGGAAAATCCCAAAAAAAATATTGCGGTAAAAGTAATCAACTTTCTAAGAATAGGAGACAGTACAAAGACATGGAGATGGAAAAGGGAATACTGAGGGTGAAGAATAGCAAATAGATTAGTATTACTGGATTATAGGGTGCTCAAAGGCAAGCAAAGTGTGAAAAGACTACAAAAGTAGAAAAGAGACAGGTTAAAAACCCAGACTGCCAACCAGAGGGCAGTATAGCTGATCCTGGAGGTAAGAGGGAGCCAGTGGAATTTATTAATTAGGGATGACAGATTTACACTATAGGAAAATTACCTTAGCAATTGTGTAGATCATGGCCTGGAGTAAGGAGAGATTTGAGGCATGGAGACAAATCAAAGACCTTTGCAGGACCACAGGAGAAAGATGAGGGAAGGCCTGAACTAGGGTGATGCCTATGTGTGGGGAGAGAAGGGACCATACATAACAGGAGAGAGATTGTGAATGTAGAAATGACCAAACTTGACAAATACTTGCCTATCTGGAGAATGTGGGGGGGAGGGGAGAGAGTGGAGGGTGAAGGAGAATCTAGTTGAGTGAGGGGATGGTGGTGCTATGATCATTATAATCAAATTGTGGAAAAAGACTAAGAACCACCAAAAAATAAAAAAAAATAAATAAAAGTCTTTAAAATAGAACTAAAAAAACTTTCCAAATGGCTAGAAAGCTCTTGATTTTTGTTTTTCAAACGAAAACTTTAAGCACATTCCTTTAAACAGATGGAAAAGGACAAAGTGCAAAGAGTTCTTTGAGTTGGAGTCAATAAGATCTTCGGGTTGAAACTTGAAAAGTGATCTCACTTCCCTGGGCCTCAATTTTCCCAACAGCAAATATGAGAGGCTTAGACTAGAATCATGTAAAGTCAGGAGGGAGGCTCTCTGGACACTGAATTCCACATCCTCAATTTACTCTTTTTACTGTGCCTCAGATAACCTGTAGGATCTTATCTAGTTGTAAACCTAGCACACAAGGACCTTCTCCTTCTAGAAGTCTGCTCTTCTACAAATTCTAATTTAAGATTATAGGACGAAAATTTATACACTCTTTTGCAGCCAGATGGTCTTACTTAATCATTCTAGAAAAGTTAGAATGCCTGCTTTATAACTAAAATTTGGCTCTTCTCAAATTTCAGCAAACTATTTCAAACCTGTACACACAGATGCATGCACATATATGTATATGCATAGAGCAATGGATTTTATGTACATATGCATGCATATACATATATATGTAATGTGTATGTGTGGGGAGACAGAGATAGCAGAGACACAGAGACAGAAACAGCAGAGACAGAGAAGCAGAGAGACAGAGACCCAGAGGCAGAGAGACGGACAGAGTGTGTACACATACTGGACCTGGAATCAGGAAGGCCTGGGTTAAAATCTAACTTCAAACACTTATTAGTTGTGTGACCCTAGGCAAGTCATTTAATCTTTCTGCCTCAGTTTTTTCATCTATGAATAGTATAATAGTGGCAAATCCCAAGATTACTGTGAAGATGAAAGAAGGTATTTAAATTAATAAACATTTATTAAGCATCTCCTGTGGGCTGGGCACTGTGCTAAGAGCTGAAGATACAAGAAAGGCAAAAGATAGTTTCTGCCCTCAAGAAGTTCAGTCTGAAGGGACACAACTTCCACCCCACTATGTAGATGGAAGCTACATAAAGGATGAGTACAAATATTCAACAGAAGAAAGGCACTAGAATTAAGAGAGCCTGAGGGAAGCTTTTTACGGGAGGCCGGATTTTAGATGACTTGAAGCTGGGAAGTAGAGAGGAGAGAAGAACATTCCAGGTGTGATGACAGCCAAAGAAAATGCTGGAGAGATGGATTACCTTGTTTGAGGAAGAACAAGAATAATGTCACTGGCTCAGAGTACAAAGTAGGGGACAGAGTAAGTGTAAGATTTGAAAGGAAAGGTGAGAACTAGAAGAAGATAGCTTATAAAGGCTTTGAACACATGAGGATTTTATATTTTAAAATTATTTTAGAATAAAACTGTTGCTTACAAGAAACAGAATCAAGGAGTTTGCTAATTTATTTAACTATATTCTAATAAACATTTAACATTGCAATATTAGAAGTTATAAAATGAATATATTGTTTTATGAAAATTAATGTTTGTTATTATGCATGGTTAATTCTAAAATTTATTCCTTTACATATTAAGTAGGCGATATAGGACCTGAAAGACTGAGAACCCTGATCTGAACAGTGAAATCTTTAGAAATCACCCCCTTATCACCCAATGGCACACACAATCAACACAGAAATCATTAGTATTTATTAAACATATAATATGTTCAAGGAACAGGGGATATGAATGCATTGTTGATTTGGCCCAGAGAATACTTCTTTTCCAAAGAGACTGAGTATTCCCCACAAATATACATTTTTCATAAAGTGCAACTGTTGTGTCACAATATCATAAAACTACAGCTTGAAATAGATCTCAAAGAACCCTAGTCCAACCGTTTCATTTTACCAAGAAGGGAATTGAAATCTATCCAATTTGTGAGCAGGAGGTAAGATCTGACTCCAAAGCTAAAGCTCTTTCTACTATGTTTCACTGCTTATAAACAACTTTTAAACATTTTGTAACTTTACTTGTACATTTCTATCATTTCCTTATAATTTCTCCTCTCTACAATCCAACAACAGAACCATCTTTTTGAAACAATGGAGTTAAAAAAAAAACCCAAAAAAACCCCACCACATTCATCACATTTGACAATATGTGCCTTATTCAACATCTATATTTGTTGGCAACTTTCTTGATCATTAACTCCAAATCATTTATAGTCTTTTCTTAATCACTTAATATACATATTACACTTCAAAGTGACCTCCACCACAGGCCTCGTTGCCTGATTGATGGTGCCTTCCCTTGAACTACCCTTTTAGAAAGGACTCCAGTTTTGCTTCACTTAACTCAGGCCTGAACTTGGATCCTCAGGTTGTCCCTTTTCCTGTAACAAAAATAATGACTATAATGATAAGACATTCATATCTAAGTGCTTCGACTATTTGCAAAATGCTTTACAGAAATTATCCTATTGTGTCTTAACAACACTGGGAGATAGAAGCTATTGTTATCCCCATTTTACAGCTGAAACTAGACAAAGAGGCCAAGTTAATTGGTCAGGATCACGCACACAGTAAATATCTCAAAGTTTGGACTGCACTTGTTTATAAGTGCAGTGTTCTAACACTGTGCCACCTGGTTTATCTTTCTAGCTCTCCTCGAGGTGTTGTCTTTCCTAATCAGAAAAATCTTAGTATTTGAGAGGACGGAATGGCCATGCTTATTTGTAAACCACAGCACTTGGCACATATTAGAACTGGAAATTTCTGTATGTCTGTTATCAAATGTCCAGGCTAAAAATGAAAAGAATTATGAAGAGCTAGTATTTTATCTTCTCAAATAATATTTCAATCACTGGTTAACCATACAATGGCAGTTTAATAACATTTATTGAGTGTCCATGTGATAAGAATCATCCTAAGTGCTAAGGACACAAAACCAAGAAGAAAAGTTCCCATTCTCAAAAACATACATGATGTAAGAGGAACAAAGGAATACAAGTTAATATTATTTTTACAAGTAAATGTAATATACATACAAAGGAATTAAGATATAAATTTAGGGGGTGGGGAAAAGCAGTTAACAATTGAATGCATCAGAAAAGGTCTCATGTAAGTGGGCATTTGAGGTTATCTTTGAAGGAAACTAGAAATTAATTCCAAGAGACAGAGGTGAAGAAAAAAAAACATTCCAAACACAGGGGACTGTCTGAAAAGTTAGATGCTAGAACTGGAATATTATGTAAATATGTTTGTTAAATTGAAATTGGTTTGAATATAGAATATATAAAGAGTAATAATGTAAGATGAATTGGAAAAGGAAACTGGAGCAAGATTGAGAAAGATTTCAAACACCAAAGGACTATTTATTTTGTTTTGCAGACAATATGAATCCATTGAAACTTTTTGAGTAGGAGAATAACCTGATCAGACTTATGCTTGGGAATATTATTTTTACAATGATATAAACTTCACTGAAGTTACTGCCAATAATCCAAGTTACTGGAAAACATTTATAGAGCATTTCAAGGTTAGCAAAATGGTGTGTGTATAAAGTTAAATTGATCTTCATAACAATTTTATGATGGAGGTATGATCACCCTCATTTTAAAGATGTTCTTCCTTAAACTTCTTCAAACTAAGGATGAGAGGGTAAATGACATGCCCAGGGTCAAAGAGTTACAAGGGATTCAAATGCAATTTTTGACTCAACTCCAATGTTCAAATGAAGTAATGCTGACTTTTAATTTTATAGAAGTTTTATATGTATATATATATGCATATATACATGTGTACTATATATATGCATATAATATACATATGGAAAAATAATATAACCATGTAGGATCAGTGTGAAAAGATAGGATTTTATTCATCAAAAGTTAACAGCAACAGGCACATATTAAAATGAGTACGGCAAAGCCTTTACAAATGGCTTTACACTGAAGCTTTCTCCTCCAAAATGGCTGTTGCAACAAACTGTAAACATAATTAATAAACAGTCTTTTACAGTAACAAGGGAAATACAAATGAACTAAAAGAAAGCACCAGTTTCTCTTAAAACTAGGTTACAGTTGTGCTTACTGTACTTAAAACAATTAAAAACAAACTACAAAAATGGAATGTTTTAAGTTTAAAATTAGTTCTTAAATTTTTTCCTAGAAAACATCTCCTTTTCACAACAAAAGGCCCATTGAGGGGCAACATTTCACCAAAGGGAGGGACAAGAAAACAATGCACTTTTTTTTTTTTTCAAATCAAAACAATAAGTTTGGTCACTTAGCTGTGTGCATAGTTTAAGGCATCTGTAGCAATTTGTTACAGCTTCCAAAACTCCCTCCCCCAAGTGTGGTTGCTCATTAAGTCATCACATTCTAAAAGAATAAATTAAAAGTTTGCAATTTAAATCCTTTCCCACAAGGATACACACACACACACACACACACACACACACACACACACACACTCACTCACTCCTCTCTCTCTCTCTCTCTCTCTCTCTCCTCTACACCCATGCAAAACTTCAAAATTCCGTTTTCTCACTCTCACTGCAGCGAAAGAAACATTTGTACCCTTGGCTCTGAAGGACACATTTCCCCATCCCATTATATTTCAGATTGGCAAATACCCTGAGCTGATTATGGTGTTTTTAAACATTCCCCCTTTTCTTGCATGTGCAGGTAAAGTGTACAGTAGTGAAAACCACATGCAGCATCTTCCCTGCTGAATAGCATATAGACAGCTCGGACATTGTTCATCTTCCCAGCCCACTCCCACCCCCAACCTCCCATCCCACCTCTCAATTCAAAATTGGTATTTCTACTTTAAAAACAAAATTACATTCCCACGCAGCACTGGAGTGGAAATTGAGTTGTATTCTCTGATAAAAGCTCAGTTACCAGTGCATTAAGTAAAACTATAGAGAATGGGAGACTTGTGTGGCATCCAAATGACAGTAGAGAGTTAAACAAAAAGGGGATGTTTGGGTAAAGAGCTGCAGTCTCAGATTTGATCTTAAAATTGGAGTGGTTCTTTCACAATCATGCTCCAAGGCAAATTTAGAACCCACATTTTTAGAGTCAATTTGTAAACATCAAGTCTTGTCAGAGGCAGCAGAGGCTGGGCACTTCACAGTTCCATAGTTTCCATAGTGAGAACTAGTGGCGGCAGACCTTCTTTACATTTTGTCCCATCAGCTTGGGTTCTGTTCCAAGAGACCTCTGCTGAAGGAGCCACTTTAAGGCTCACAGTTTTGCTTTGAAAAACATACACATGTGGCAAACCATGAAATGTCCCTTTGCTCCTGGAGGATCCTGTCCCTGCTGCGATTTGCATATTAAAGGATTCACACAAAAGTCAACTGAGGCATATGCATATTGCTATATGTTCAGGTCTTGTAACAGAAAGTGGGTTTAAAAGATTTATCAAAGGAAATCTTGGAAATAAATAACGCTGGCATCATTCATTCAGAAACGTCAACAAACAAGAATTAGGTTCTCTCACCTCAAGACTTCATTTCACAGTTTGTTTAAAAAAAAAAAAAAACCTCCAAGTCTCTTTTGTGCCACTGATTCTGGGCAGTTCGGGTGGAGGTGGGGTCACAACAATCGATTTTCCTGAGGTAATAATTCAGAGTCTACTTCTTCAAAGGCAGTGTCAGTATCATCACCACTGCTACATTGTTCTCTCTGCATTCCCTTCCAACTGGCTTTATTGAGTCCCACATGACCAAGCATGGTCTGTGATAGTCTGGTATTTGAAAATCTGGCCCACTCTGCAAATAATGGCTCCACTAGATATGTCATAAAGCCTTGAAAAGGAGAAAACAAAAATTAAAAACATTTAATATGAATATATTTTTACATATTATATCTTTTAAAAAATCTAATAGCAACTTAAAAAGCCTGATTTAACATTGCCAAGTATATTTATTCAGCACACTAAGTTTTCTATTTGATTTCTACTTTATCATTTCTTAAAAAGATAGTAAAACTACTCTCTATTCCATCCTCTGATATGTAATGTGAATTAGACAATTTGATTTGGATCACCAAAGTTCACATAAGCCACTAACTAGATTTCAAAGGGTAAGCCATTCATTATTTTATGTGACCTAAGTTTTAATTGGCAATTGAGAAATGTAATATTGTGTTATTCCTGATAGTACCTAAAATCCAGTAATTTCATTGATTATTATTACTAAATGAAGAATCTGATCAACTAGTAGACAAGAAGCAGAGAAGCCTGTTGTTTGGACCAGTTTCTTCTTCATTGCATACCTTAGAGTAACTCAAACTTAAATTACAGTATTGCCCAGTGTTCTGTGACATCTTTTTCTTCACAATTAGATAGAAAATATTTGAGTTAATTGATGTCTAGGAAAAAAGCTATTTGCTTGCTTTTTGTTTTCTCTTTTTTCTTTTTGATTTGATTTTTCTTGCACAGCATGGCAATTGTGGGAATATGTATAACAGAAGTGCACATGTTTATCATACATTAGATTAGGGCAGGTGGGAGGAAAAGAGGGAAAAAATTTGGAACACAAAGTTTTGCAAGGGTGAATGCTGAAAATTATCTATGCATATATTTTGAAAATAAAAAGCTTTAATAAATACACCTCTTTTCCATATGTGGTAGTCAAACGAAAGGGAAACTTAGAAATAAATCATTTTTTGTGGGTAAAGAAAATAGTAATCATCAAAAAAGGCAGCAAATACTAGAGGAAAGATGTCAATAGGAGGGAGCAAGCAACTTAATCCTGCTGAAGCCACTAACAATGAGAAAATGAGTAGAAGGCAGTTGTGATGGAACAAAAAACCCAACAAAAATGATGGAAAAAAAAAAGCAGGAAATTGGACATAAAAGCACGTTGGGACAATGTTCTCATATAATATGAACACTTTGGGATTAGTTTTTTTGTTTTTGTTTTTTTTTAAGGTTTTTTTTTTGTTACATTTGAATTCCAAGCTATTTCTTTCCCTCCCTCCCAACCCCACACTAGAAAAGGCAAATCACTCCCCCCCATCTCTCTCTCTCACACACACATACATATTCACACGCATAGAGACAAAAGATATACAATATATAGTTCTATTATCACATCTTTCTCTGGAGAATAGTATCTTCCTTCATGAATCCTTTGTAGCTGATTTGAATATTCCTATAACTCAGAATAGCTTAGTTATTCACAATACCTCTTTAAAAAAAACTGCTGTTTAGGCATACAATGTTTTCTTTATTGGCTCATTTCCACTCTTCATTATTTCATGCAAGTCTTTTTTAAATTTTTCTAAATTTTTCTAAAATTTTTCTAAAATTTCTAAAATTTCTATTTTTCTAAAATCAACTTACTCATCACTTCTTATAGCAGAGTAATATTCCATCACAATTATATACTACAAGTTATTCAGCAATTTCCAAATTTTACCACCACAAAAAGAATTGCTATAATATTTTAGAACATATGGGTTCTTTTCCTTTTCCTCTGATCACACCATGGGAAAAAGACCTAATATTGCTGAGTCAAACTCTTTTTATAACTCTTTGGGCATAATAGTTCTGGATTGCTCTCTGAAATGGTTGAATCAGTTCACAGTTGCACCAACAGTATATTAATGTTCCAATTTCTCCACAGTTCCTCCAACATAGGACACTTTTTCCCTTCTATCATTTTTGCCAATTTGGTAGGTGTGAGATGGCATCTCAAAGTTGTTTTAGTTTGAATGTCTTTATTCAATAATTATTTAAAAAATCTTTCATATGACTATATATAGATTTTGATTTCTTTCTTCAAAAACTGCCTGTTCATATTCTTTGACTATTTATTAACTGGACAATGATTCATATTCTTATAAATCTGACAAAGTGCTCTATATATTTGAGATATGAAGTCTTTAACTGATGTTCAAAAATCCCTCTCCCAATTGTTTTCCTTCTAATCTTAATTACATTAATTTTATTTGTATATCATCTTTTTAATATAAGGTAATCAAAATTATCCATTTTATATCCCATAATGTTATCTTTTGCTTATTCATAAAATCTTCTATTCCTAAGTTTGATAGACAATATGTTTCATACTCTTTTGATTGAATGCTATCTTCATTTATGTCTAAGAACTAATTTTGACCTTATCCTGAGGTAAATGGTGTAAGATATTGGTCTAAATCTAGTTTTTGTCAGTCAGACTTTCCCAGATTTCCCAATAAATTTTACCAATGAATTTTTATCCTGAAAGACAAATCTTTATATTTATGAAACGTAATGTTATAATCATTTAGTAGTATGTATTACATATCTATTCTATTCCACTGATCCACCATTCTATTTCTTGGCCAGTGTAGATAACCACTTTATAATAATATATTTTAAAACATGGCACATGTTCTTTTGACCTCCATGCAATCACTTCTTTCCTCTATGTGAGCACCTTCCTTGCACAAGTTCTCTGTAAAAGTCTTTCAGGCAAACATATGTTTGGCATTTGAAAAACACGACTAGCCGGGAGTTGCATTCTCTGCAATAGAGTTTGAATGGTTGGCATTTTAGCTCTAGAAAGTACTTCAGTGTCTGGGCAGTTTAGCTCAAGAAAAGTGTCTGGGCCCTTATCTGGACAGATGATATTCAGAATTTTCCTATGCTAATTCATATGGAAACAACACAATTTCCTTGCATGCATGGCGCTGGTAGACTTTCCAGGTTTATTTATTTTTTTTTTTTGCTGACACAATTGCCTAGGGTTACACAGCTAGAGAGTGTTAAGTGTCTCAGAGCAGATCTGAAATCAGGTCCTCCCAACTTCAGGGCTGGTGCTCTATCCACTGCACTACCTAGCTGCCCCTCCGAGTTTATTGTTACATGTCTGTGAAATCTGTTCAGTAGGCTATTTAATACCTTTTCTTTACCATCCTTCCTTTCAGCACTTCCCAAATACTGAACTAGCTATGGCAATGCATGCATTAACTTCATCATCTACGTGTACATTCCCTAGAAAGGATACTCCCAATTTAAATGAACTTAACCATAGAATTCAAAATTTCTCCATTTGCTTCAATTGATGGTTCCATGTATGGATGTTGTAGGACAGCTTGGGGAAAAACCTGTGTTTTCTTAGTGTTGTTACACCAAAATTAGCACAAGCAGTAGTAAATCAATCCATACTTTGTGGCATCACAGCATCAAAGGTTGCACTGAGTTAAATCACAATCATCTGTCAACAACAACAAAAAAATCACACACCAACTCTCCCTGCACTTTAGTCTTCGCTTGTAGCCTTTTCAAGTTAAATTAGTTACCACCAACACAGTAATTAACCTTGATGCTGTGTTCATTCTTATTGAACAATCTTGCTGACAACATTGCTGAAAATATCATGCTAAAAAGCATGGGAAGAAACAGTCTGGCTTCACTCCAGTGGTGACAGAGTGCAAGAGCCTTGCTTCTTTTTCTAAAACTAGACAAGCATGACATCATTAAAATGATATATAATACTGATGAATTTCTCTGGGTAACCAAATTTGGATGTAATTTTCCATAAGCCACCACAACTGACAGTATCAAAGGACTTAATTGGATCAACAAACATTGTGTACAGATGTCTATTTTGTTGTTCTGCATTTCTTCTTGATGTTGTCAGGCAGCAATTAATCTGATTGATTATTCCTTAGCCCTTTCTGAAGCCACATTGGTTCTCTCTCAGGTAACGAATCAGCTTTATTAAGGATGACTCTGACAAGAATCTTGCCAGTAAAGATGACAGACTCCTTCCCCCCACATCCCACTGTGATTGTCACACGACAATTTATTTCCTTTACCTTTATAGGGATGGACAATGGAGGGCATCCTTGAACTCTGGGGGGAGACCCTCTTCTTGCTGTATAATCTAGAAAATTTCAGTCATCTTTCATGAGTAGTGGACCTTCTGCCTTGTAAATCTCAGCTAGAATAGAAGCAGCACCACATGCTTTGCCACACAAGAGGAAGTCTAATGGCATTCAAAAACCTCTTCTTCTAGTAGAAAGTCAGCTAGAGAGAGACTGAACTGATCATTGGCTTTAGCATTGATTAATGGCAGTCTATAGAAAACACTATGTAAGTGTTCAGTCCATCTCACCAGGATCATGTCCTTCTCACTAATCAATGTGGTTCCAATGACACTGGGTAGTTCAGATGCACCATATGTCACTGAACAAAATATAGCTTTCAGAGCATCTTAAAAGTACTATGAATTGTTACTATCAGTGTGAAATTGAATTTCATTTGCCTTATTTCTAAGCCAAGGATCCCTGGGTATCTCTAAACTTGACTTGCACTTTACTTTTCATGGAGTTAAATGCTACTTTAACATTTTAGAGACAGAAGAACTATCCTGCAGATAAATCCTATGGAATTCCCATTATGCAGCTTCTGAATTTCGTTTTTGTCAAACTAATTTTGATGTTTGCAAGATGATTACATGCACTGCTGTATACCAAACCTCTGAAAACTGTTCACTAACATTTCTAATACAATACTGAATAATATCAGTGATACTGGGCATCTTTGTTTTACTCTTGATCTTCAAGAAAAAGCTTCTAGCTTATTAGCCTCTTACAAATAATGCCTATTTGATGGATAGTTTTAGGTAGATGCTTCTTATCACTTTAAGGAAAAAAATCAATTTATACCTATTGTTTTCAAGTGTTTTCTAATAGAAATAAATGTTATTTTGTCACAAGCCTTTTTTGAATTTATTGAAATAATGTAGGTTTTGTTACTTTTGTTATTGATATAATCAATTATGTTAATAGTTCTCCTTATATCAAAGCAGCCCTCAATTCCTGGTATAAATCCCACATGGAATTTAATTTAATTTAAGGTTGGGAAGCCCATTGTTCTCCCCCCCCCCGGGGTGTGGGTGGGGACAAATTCTTTGATTAGATCGCCCAAGGCTAGACAATTTAGAAGGAAAAGACATAAAAGTTACATCCCAGTGTCTCATTGGAATAGGTTTACCTCTCTCTGTAATACTCATTTTCTCTCATAACTGTTAACTAATCAGAGTTGATGGCAACTGTTAGTAGAAGTTATTCTTTCAAGGGCACATAAACTGTAAGCCCCCTGTCATGATTTGTCTTTGGCATTCAAAAGTGCCACTGACCCACTTTATTGGAAATATACTAGCATTATTAATAAAATGTCTATCCAGAAATTATGTCTCTTGAATTTTTTAAATGTCATAACGTTTATTATTGAAATTAGTCTAGAATTTTATTTCTCAAGTTTTTTATTTTACTGGTTTAGGTATCAGCATCATATTTATTTCATAAAAGAAGCTTGGGAGGAATCTTTGCTTATTAATCTAAATAATTTAGTTAATACTGGAATAGATGATCTTTAACGTATTAGAATCCACTTCCAAATCCATCTAGTCCTGATGCCTTTTTGTTCCTAGGAAGCTCATTTATGGCCTTTTCAATTTCCTTTTCTAAATCACGTTGATTTAGATATTCTATTTTCACTTCTGTTGATCTAGGAAGTTTATGTTTTTGCAAGTATTCTTTCATTTTACTTAAGTTGCCATATTTGTTGGCATATAAATGGACAAAATAGCCCTTAATAATTTCTTTAATTTCATCTTTGTTTTTCATTTTTGAAACAAGATGTAATTTCTAATAGCCTATCTATTCTATTAGCTTTTCATATAACCAACTCCTAGTTTATTAATTTAATGATTTTCTTATAATCAATTTTATTCATCTCATCTTTATTTTTTCAGGATTTCCAATTTGGTGTTTAGTGATTTTTTAAATTGTTCTTTTTCTAGCATTTTAAACTACACACCTAATTCACTGATCTACTCTTTCTCTATTTTGTTGATGTAAACATTGACATATATAAATATATCTCTGAATATTGCTTTTGCTTCATCCCTTAAGTTTTGATATGCTCTCATTATTATCATTCTTTATAAAAATTTTTACCAGTTTTATTATATTACTTCTTTAATCCACTCATTTTTTAAGATTAGGTTATATACTCTTCAATTACTTTTTTTTTTTTTTAAAGCTTTTTATTTGCATAACATATGTATGGGTAGTTCTTCACCACTGACCCTTACAAAGCTTTCCTTTACAAATTTTCCCCTCTAGAGGCAGCTAGATGGCGCAGTGGATAGAGCACTAGCCCTGAAGTCAGGAGGACCTGAGCTCAAATCTGGTCTCAGACACTTAACACTTCCGGCTGTGTGACCCTGGGCAAGTCACTTAACCTCAATTGCCTCAGCAAAAAAGAAAAAAAGAAAAAAAAATTCCCCTCTAGATGGCAGGAAGTCCACTACATGTTAATTATATTAAAATACTTGACAAGTCGAATAGATGTATACATATTTCCATACTTATCTTGCTGTGCAAGAACAATCATATCTACATGAACAAAAAAAATCTGAAAAAGGAAACCCAACGCAAGCAAACATCGATAAAGAGCATGAAAATGATATGTTGTAGTCCATATCTCATATCCCTCTCTCTGGGTGTACATGGCCTTCTTTACTGAACAATTGGAACTAGTTTCTTCAATTACTTTTTAATGTGTTTTCATGGTCCTTTATTGAATGTAATTTTTATTGCATTATGATCTGAAAAGAATGTACTTAATAGTTTTACTTTTCTGCATTTAATTATAAAAGTTTTATGTTGTAATATATGAACCTCTGAGAAATATTTTCCTTTCTATTCCCAGTTAATTCTTTCCTAAAGTCTTTCATATCGAGCTTATTTAAGAATTTATTAATCTTATAATTTATTTACATTTTGATTAATATAAGTTCTGAAAGGGGAAAGGTTGAAATATTCCATTTATAATTTTGCTATTTACTTCTACATGTAAATTTGCATTTGGTGTATAAATATATATGTGTAGTATTGATATTATTTTATTATCTATGATACCTGTATCATAATGCAATTTCTATTTCTCTTTTTTAATTACATTTTTTTAGTTTTAACTTTGAGCTCATAACTGTTACCCTTTTTTTTTTTGGCTACAAGTGAAGTATGTAACAAATTCTATTCTACTCTTTTACTTTTATTTGGTGTCTCATTTTCAAATGTGTTTCTTATGAACAAAATATTGTCACCTTCTACTTTTTGAAACATTCTGCTGTTTCCTTTTATGGGTGTGTTCATCCCATTTATAAAGTTATAATTACTAGTTGTATATTTCCCTCCATCCTATTTTCTGTCTCTAGTCTCTCATTCCTCCTCAAATATCTAATTTATATCTGATTACTGCCTGCCCAATCTACACACTTTTCTTTCTTTCTTTTTTTTTTATTAATAGTTTTTATTTGCAAAACATATGTATGGGCAATTCCTAAACATTAACCCTTACAAAGCTTTCTGTTACAAATTTTTCCCCCCTACTCCCCACCCCTCCCTTAGATGGCAGGATATCCACTACATGATAATTATGTTAGAATACTTAAGAAATCGAATATATGTATAGTTATTGCATCATTTTTTGTGCAGGAGAAATCATATCTACAAGAAAGAATAATCTGATAAAGGAAATACAATGCAAGCAAACCTCAATAGAGAACATGAAAATGTTATGTTGTGGTCCACATTTCACATCCCTCTCTCTAGGTGTATATGGCTCTCTTCACCGAACAATTGGAACTGGTTTGAAGCATTTCATTGTTGAAGAGAGTGATGCCCATTAGAACTGATCCTCATATAGTCTTGCTGTTGCCATGAATAATGATCTCTTGGTTCTGCTCACTTCACTGAGCATTAGTTCATGCAAGTCTCTCCAGGCCTCTCTGAAATCGTCCTGCTGGTTGTTTCTTATAGAACAATAATATTCCATAACATTCATATACCATAATTTATTCAGCCACTCTCCAATTGATGGGCATCCTTTCAGTTTCCAGTTTCTAGCCACTACAAAAAGAGCTGCCACAAACATTCTTGCACATGTGGGGCCCTTTCCTTCTCTTATGATTTCTTTGGGATATAAGCCCAATAGAAACACTGCTGGGTCAAAGGGTATGCATAATTTGATAACTTTTTGAGCATAGCTCCAAATTGCTCTCCAGAATGGCTGGATTCGTTCACAGCTCCACCAACAATGCATCAGTGTCCCAGTCTTCCCACATCCCCTCCAACATTCATCTTTATCTTTTCCTGTCATTTTAGCCAATCTGACAGGTACACACTTTTCTTAAGTCCCTCTTTTACTCTATGCCCCTCTCTCCTATTTCTTCATCCACAAACCCTTCTAGGAATCTGTCCTTATTTCTCTCTAATAAGACTTTTCTACCCACCCTATTATGTATATGATTATTCCCTCTTCAATGCAGTTCATATGAGAATAAGGTTCCTGTACTAGTCATTCCTGTACTACTCACTCTCTACCCTATCTTTGCTTCCACTGTAACAGTTTTTCCATTCATGTCTTTCATATGAGATAATCTGCTTCTCCATATTGAATATTATTTTTTAGGATCATTCCATCATCAATCAATGCCAAGATTTCTAGCTCTTTCAAACTACACTAATAATGATAATGTTTTTAAAAAGTTACAAGTACCATTTTCCCACAAAATAAACAAACACGTTAATCTTATTAAATCTCTGAAAATTTAGTCTTTCATATCTGCCTTTTGTTTCTCTTGATTCTGTTCAGTTTTGGGTTATTCCTCAAGAATACCTGAAAGTCATTTAGTTCATTAAATATCTATTTTCTCCCTTGCAGGAATATACACAGCTTTGCTGGGCAGGTTTTTCTTTGTTGTAAACTCAAATCCTTTGCTTTTTAGGATATAATACTCCACATGCTCCAGTCTTTTATGTAAAAGCTGCTAAATCTGTTGTTATTCTGACAGTAGCTCCACTGTATTTAAATTGTTATTGCCTACAGTATCTTCTCCTTGATCTGAGAGCTTTGAAACTTAACTATAATGTCCCTGTGAATTTTCATTTTGGAATCTTTTCAGGCAGTGATCAGTGAATTATTTCAATTTCTATTTTACTCTCTAGTTCCAGAACTTCAGGGCAATTTTCTTTAATATCTTCCAAGTATATTCTTAAAAAACAAAAAAAAAAAAAGCAAAAGACATAACTTTAATTAGTTTGACAATATTTTTGTTACCTTCTCTTTTTTATTATATCTCCTCTTACGTAGTTTTTCTAATAAGATATTTCACATTCTTTTCTATTTTTTCATTGTTTTATTATTTCTTATTGTCTTATGAAATCATTAGCTTTCCCTTGTCCAATTCTAATTTTTAAGCACTTCTACCCCTCTCCCCCCATTATGTTTTTGGATCACTTTTTTCAATTGACTGACTTTTTCCTCCATAGTTTTCTTACTTTTCTTGCATTTTTACTTCTTTTCTCAATTTTACCTCAACCTCTTTTGATTTTTAAAATCCTTTTTAAGCTCTTCCAAAAACTCTTTTTGGGCTTATAACCATTTAACATTTTTTTTGAAGCTTTACAAGAAGCTGTTTTGTCTTCTTTCACATTTAAATTCTGATTTTCTCTTACTTGATTTACTCTTTCTCTGTTTCTTATTCTTTTTAACAGTTTATTTTCTGACTGTGAACTTTGCTAGACTTGGGTTCTGCTTCTGGGGTATGGGGATAATGTCTTAGGTTTTCATGCTCTTGTTTTTTTTTTTTTTAACTTGATTTGGGGAGCTTCTAAATCTTGGTTTTTCAAATATTCTATAATTCTATTTTAACTATATATAATAATCTATTATACTTCTATAATTCAAGGCCATGTAAGGTCACTGCTCTTCCAGCTGATGCCTTGATCTCTAAGTGACTTCAGGCAGTTCTCTCCACCCTTGATTCTCAACCAGAATCCCTAGGATTGCTGTCACCACAAAGCTTTTTATACCCTGCAGTCACCCTCAGGTGGCTACAACTGTTAGATTGCTCTACTACCCTGGAATTGAAAACCAAAACCAGGAACTGTCTCCTGAATGTCACCACAACCAGCAGGGCCCACCACCCTTCTGTGAGATTACACTCACTAGTGTTTTGCTTGCTCCCTCTTGCCCATATCCATAGCCTGAGAACCCATCTGTTCAACACACCTGGGTCCCTTCAACAGCATCTTTTCCGGAAACCATCTGTAGGGTGAAAACTCCCAAAAGCTAAGGCTACAGCTGATACAGTTGCCCCCAGGGCTTGCTATTAGTAGACTTAGAAGTATCATCCCTGTACTTCCCTCCTGCCAGGCCAACACCCAAGAAGTTAAGATCTTTCCTAATTTCTTCCTAAATTGTTTTCGGCTGATTTCTAGTCACAAGAAAAAATTTTCTAAATCCCTACTGATGAGAGAAATGTAAATTAAGACATCTTTGAGATACCACTTCACACTTCTCAGATTGGCTAAGATGATGGGAAAAGATAATGATAAATACTGAAGGGAATATGGGAAAACTGGGGCACTATTACACTGTTGATGGAATATCTAGCTGATCTAACCATTATGGAGAGCAGTTTGGAACTATGTCCAAAGGGCTATCAAAACGTGCATACTCATTTTGATCCAGCAGTGTCTCTACTGGGTCTGTATCTCAAAGAGAGCCCCCCCCCAAAAAAAAAAGCAGGGGGGAAAGAACCCACATGTGCAAAAATGTTTGTAGCAATTCTTTTGTAGTGGCAAGGAGCTGAAAAATTGAATGGATGCCCATCAGTTGGGAAATGGCTGAATAAGTTATGGTATATGAATATAATGGAATATTTTTGTTTTGTAAGAAATGATCAGCAGGAGGATTTCAGAGAGGCCTGGAGAGACTTACATGAACTGATGGCGAGTGAAATGAGCAGAACTAAGAGAACAGCAACAATGAAACTATGTAACTAATGATCAATTGTGAAGGATGTGGCTCTTTTCAACAATGAGGTAAATCAAGCCAGTTCCAATAGACTTGTAATGGAGAGAGTCATCTGCATCTAGACAGGGACTGTGGGGACCGAGTGTGGATCACAACATAGTATTTTTACCTTTGTTGTTGATATTTTCTTGTGCTTTTTTTCCCCTCACATTTTCCCCCCTTTTTGACCTGATTTTTCTTGTGCAGCATGATAAATGTGGAAATATGTTTAGAAGAATTGCACATGTTTAACCTACACTGGATTACTTGCTATCTAGGAGAGAAAGTAGTGTGTGAGGGGAGAGAGAAAATTATGAACAAAAGGTTTTGCAAGGGTGAATGCTGAAAACAATCTTTGAATGTATTTTGAAAAATAAAAAGTATTATAAAAATTAGCTAGAGTAAAAAAATTATCTTAGGCTGGAAGACTGTCTTACTCTAACTTTTAATTACTTCTGCTACTCTAAAATTGACTTTGAGGCATTATTTTAAATTATTTGTGGGAGGATGTGAGAAAGCCAAGTAGTTTCCCACTTTATTTCATCATCTTCCCACAATTCTCTCTGAATAATAAATTTTTTAGGAAATGAAAAGGGTCATATTTTTGTTTTTTCAGACAATTTTAACCACTGTGTTAAAGTAACTAAAGAGATGTATGTGGCAATCTTTTAGGCTTTATCTGCCTAAACTAGATTTTTTGGGGGGAGGGGTGGAGGGTGGGGTTTCATACAATATCAAATGTATAAACTTGAAATAAAATAAAAATGCTGAAAAATATTTTAATAAATAAAATAAAGCAATATTATAGGTGGTACAGTTCTTGAAAAAATGAAATGAAAGCAAAAAAAAAACTATACAAAACATATACACTTACCAATCTGAATATTGGCAATTGATTCTGTTTGCCGATCACATAGTGGACTCACACTCAAATGATACTTTTTTTCAATATCTCCTATGCAGTAAAAAAAAATAATAAAATAAAAGATGAGAATATTCTCAACTTTTCTAACAGTAAAACATTATCTCTGATGTCTTTTCCAGACTCAAAATTTGATACTGAGTCAGCATATGTAAAGGATTTCATTATATAATATATAATCATTCGATGTTAAAAACAGAAAATACATCTCAGAAGACAACATCTTATAGATATTATAATAGTCTAAGAGATTAAACAATTTCCCAAGGGTGTACAATTGAGTTAATGTTGAGATTAGATGGCTCCCAGATGAAAATTTATCACAGTTGCTATTCACATAATGTTGATAAAAGTAAAGACTTGGTTTTGTGCCTATAAATTTTTGTGAAAACATGGCTACTAATCCTTCCATATTGTTTTTTGAGCTAGTTTAAAAAGAAATTATTCATATTCTCTGAAGACTGTCAAATGAAATAGAGATTCCATTAAAACGGGAATTCTTGCAAATAATGCAGATGACAGTGCATCTATATCTAAATTTGTTTCATTTTTGTCCATATTATTTTGTTTATGGATTTCCTTATGTGATATATTTCTTTTAACATCTTATGAATACCAGTATAGCATTCAAGTTCTCTGGTATTTCAGTCAGCTTACTTGAAAGAACCTTTGAGACTACATTTTTTACTATGCAAATCCTTTTTTTTAAAGTAGTCAACCAATGTATACAGCAGGATCCTATAAAAGATGTAGTATATCATTGAAAATTTTTGCCCAATCTCTTTTCATGTTTCCAGGGCAAATGTACTATTGAAAATTACACATTTTGTGAGTAAATGACTCCATAGTCTTCTCATCTGATACCTTGATGGAAGAATTCTTCGGTAACTTTTTCACTCCACTGCTTGCTTAGTTCCCAGGTCCGACACGGGTTGCATATATCAGCACACTTCAAAGCCATCTAGACATTACAACAACTATTACAATTACATACAAAACCAAAATACTTCCATTTCTATTGTAGAGTATCAAATGTTCCCATTAATTTCTCCACTGCTAAAATTAAACTAGCAATACATTATGAAAAATTATTTAAAAATGAAAAAATTATCTTTTATATTTTGAGATGGTGCTAACTATGGTACTATGTCTATGCAGGAAAGTGGCTAAAATGCAACAGTGAAGTATTTCTAATAAGCATTAGTTGAGACTGAATCAACCTTTGCAAAATTTTTGTAAATTTAAAGGTTGCCCTTCTAGAGCTGCTCACTTCACTATGCTGATGTTCATACATAACTTTCCAAGTTTCTTGAAAAACGTACCTCTTTCATTATTTCCTTCAACACAGTAGTATTCCACCAAATTCATATTGCATAATTTGTTCAGCAAGTATCCAACTTACAAGTACCACCCAAGTCTACAGTTCTTTGCAGGAAAAGGTACCATAAGAACTTTTGCATAAAATTCTTCTTTCTTTGGCCTATGCACCTGTTTGTGATATACTGGTTCCAAGGGCTACAGTTTAATGACTTTGGTGGCATAGTTGCAGAGTGCTTTCTAAAGTGACTAGATCAATTCACAGTTCTACCAAGAGTGCATTATTGCACTTGTTTTCCCTCAACTTTTTTCAACAATTGTCACACAGATGTGTATGAGAATTGCTTTAATGTGCATCTCTCTAATTATTAGTGATTTGGAGAATGTTTTCACACAGCTATAGCTTAGATTTCTTCATTGGAAAACTGCCTATTCTTATTGTCTTATCATAGTGAAGTTGGAGAATGGCTTCTTATTCTTCTAAGTTTGAATACATTACTTAAATTTCTTGAAAATGAGATCCTTATCAAAGCAAACTACACAAAAACATCCCAAAACACCCCCCTCCCTCCATTAAGTTTCCCTTATAATTTTGTTACATAGGTTCTCCTTATGCAAAAACCTCTACATTTTCTATATTCAAAATGGTCAATTTTTACATTTTGTGATCCTCTCAACTATTTATTTGGCCATGAACTTTCCTTCTATCTGTAGATCCTAAAGGTACTTTCTCCCTTGCTCCTTTAATTTGGCTATGATGCCACCCATTATATTCAAGTTATACAGCCACTTTGAGTTTATCTTAATATTGGGGGTAAGATGCAGTTCTATACCTAGTTTCAGCTATATTCCTTTCTAGTTGTAGTTTTTGTCAAAGAGCCTCCTTACTCAATAGCTGGGGACTTTGAGATTATTAAACACTGAGCTAAAAGTTTATTTGAGCTGTTGTGTACTAAATCTTTTTCATTGATTGTCTTCTTTAACCATTATCATATTTTGATAAAATTCTGTAGTATCATTTGAGATATAGCACTGCTAGAATCTCTTCCTTTCCCCCTCCCCAGCTTTTTAAAATGATTTCCCTTTAAATTTTGCTGCTCCAGATAATTTTTTTTTTAATTTCTAGCTCTATAAACTGTTTGGTAGTGTGATAACTAAACAAGGAAATTGATTTAGTTATTACTGTCATTTTTATTATTGACTTGCATAAGAACAATTAATACTTGTTCAATTATTTAGTTCTGTCTTTATTTCTGTAAAGATTTTGTAGTGTCATTCATATAGTTCCTATGCATGTCTTAACCTTATCTTGAACAAAATTTTTCCTTCCAATTCTGCCTGCTACTTTTTATCACTAATACATAGTTCTGTTGAATTATATAGGTTTATTTTATATCCTGAATATCTGTTGATATTTTAGTTCAATTTTTAAAAAAATGGCTGTGTAGGATTCTTTATCTTCATCATCTTCAAAAATTCAAAAGTCTGTATCATCTTTGCCTATGCCTATTTTCTTCATGTCTTTTTCTTCTTTTCTTACTATACCTAACATTTTTATTCTCATGTTAAATAGTAACGGTGACAATGGACATCATTGCTTTAATCTTGATCTTATTAGAAATACCTCCTTTCATATGTGGATGTTTTCCACAGACATAGACACACGGACACTGTGTCAAGTTTTTGTTTAATGCCTACTATGTTGAGAAAAACCCATTTAATCCTATGTTTTTAGTGTTTGCAAAAGAAATAAATTAGATTTTAAAAGCCTTTTCTGTATCTAGAGATATAATCATATAGTTTTAGGTTATTTATTAATATGATCCACTATGTTTACAGTTTTCCTTCTATTGAACCAAACTTTTATCTATAGTATAAATCCAATATAGATTTATAGAATATACTCTTAATTGAATGAGAGAATAATAGTGCCTAGAATGTCAGCTATTATTATTGTAGCTTATTTGTTAATAAGTTATTTAACACTTGTATCAAAATTAGATATACTGATCTATGCTTTTCTTTCTCAGTTTTGTCTATCTGTGGTTTAGCTAGAAAGACCCTAATCGTTTCTTTGGTGGAGTTCTTTTATTGTTTTTACAAACAGTTTATGTAATAATTAGTACAAAATTCATTTCTAAATTCATCTGGCTTTGAACTTTTTTTAAGGATATTTTATATTCTTTTTTTCACTTATGACTTTTTCTTTTTTCTAAGTGAATTAAGCAATCAATTCATTCACTGATTATTCTGGATATTGATCTATTTGTAAATATTCATCCATTTTATCTAAACTATTGGTTTTGTTGGCATATGATTGGGTAATGTAGGTTCTGTTAGTTTTCTTTATTTCTTCTTTAACTATTGCAGATTCTACTTTCTTATTTTTATAAGACAAATGTGGTCTCGCTATTTTTGTCAATTTAGCTAATTCTTTATTTTATTCATTAAATAATTCCTATTTTTATTTTATCAACTTAACTTTTTGCTTTCAATTTTGGTAAGCTCTTCTTTGATTCTTGGTATTTCTGCTTTGTTGCTTTTTCATTTTTTTTTCAATTGCATTCCTAATTGCTTTTTTTTCTTTTGCTGATTAAAACATTTAGATATATATTTCTTTGATAATATGGAATAAACATTCTTAAAGTAAGAGGAGGTGACAGACTGAAAAGTATCAGGTTGACTCTTTTTTCACATCTATCTGATAATCAAATGCTAACAGTTCACACATCTGTCAGATTGGCTAAAATGACAGGAAAAGATAATGATGAATGTTGGAGGGGATGTGGGAAAACTGGGACACTGATACATTGTTGGTGGAATTGTGAACGGATCCAAACATTCTGGAGAGCAATTTGGAACTATGCTCAAAAAGTTATCAAACTGTGCATATCCTTTGACCCAGCAGTGTTTCTATTGGGCTTATATCTCAAAGAGATCTTAAAGGAAGGAAAGGGACCCACATGTGCAAAAATGTTTGTGGCAGCCCTTTCTGAGTGGCAAGAAAGTGGAAGCTGAATGGATGCCCATCAATTGGAGAATGGCTGAATAAATTATGGTATATGAATGTTATGGAATATTATTGTTCTGTAAGAAACAACCAACAAGATGTTTTCAGAGAGGCCTAGATAGACTTACATGAACTGATGCTGAGAGAAATGAGCAGAATCAGGAGATCATTATACATGGCAACAAGACTATATGATGATCAATTCTGATGGACATAGCTCTCTTCAACAATGAAATATTTCAATCCAGTTCCAATTGTTTAGTGAAGAAAGCCATATACACCCAGAGAGAAAGAGATATGAAATGTGGACCACAACATAACATTTTCATACTCTTTATTGATGTTTGCTTGCATTGTGTTTCCTTTCTCAGATTTCTTTTTTCTTATAGAAACGATTTTTCTTGCATAACAAGATAAGTGTGGAAATATGTATACATATATTCGATTTGTCAAGTATTTTAACACAATTAACATGTAGTGGACTTCCTGCCATATAGGATAGGGGTGGGGACTAGGGGGGAAAAATCTGTAACTGAAAGATTTGTAAGGGTCAGTGTTGAAGAATTATCCATACATATGTTTTGCAAATAAAAAGCTTTAATAAAGAAAAAAAAAATGCTAACAGTTCTCCTTTTCAAAAATATCCTTATAATATCATAATATATAGTTTTCTGCTAGTCATACAATGAATAGTATATGCAGATTTTAAATAAAAAGAATATATAACCACTTGTCTTTAAGGGAACATCTTAAAAACAGAACTACTAATACATTATGAAGTGATACTACAGTCAAAGGTATTGTCTGCTAGCAACTTTAACATTAAACATTATAACATTAACATGTTATAAACATTAAACAAATTCAATAGAGTATTGTCTCAGAATTTTTACATAATTAGAATACCACTCTGAAATAGTTCCATATTTTTATTCTGATATCTATCTACATGTCATACATTAGGAATACAATTTTTTTAAGTCAGTGTCACCTGTAAAATGAAATGTCGATGACTGGCATCTTCTAAACATAAATCTCCTTTGTCCAAATGGGATCTAAACAATGACAGATATTCATTTTGTCGACTAATGTCTGTTGCTAAAATTAAAGCACCTATCTGGTTTTCCATTTGTTGCCTGGAATTATAAAAATACATCAACTGTAAGATACATATATACAGAGTACAAAAACTATAAACATTTCTCAATTTTTCTTTGAAGTTTTTAATCTAGCTAAGTATATAGAACCAAGAGAACACTGTACACAGAAACAAGATTATGTGATGATCAACAGTGACAGACTTGGCTCTTTTCAATAATGAGGTGATTCAGACCAATTCCAATAGACTTGTGATGGAGAGAGCCATCAGCACCCAGAGAGAGGAGTATGGGAACTGAATGTGGATCACAACATAGTATTTTCACCTTTGTTGTTGTTTACTTGCTTGGTTTTTTTTCCTCTCATTTTTTTTCCCTTTTTGATCTGATTTTTCTCGTGCAGCAGGATAAATGTAGAAATACGCATAGAAGAATTGCACATGTTTAACCTACACTGAATTGCTTGCTGTCTAGGAGAGGGGGAAGAAGTAAAGGGAGGCAAAAAATTTGGAACACAAGGTTTTGCAGCAGAGATGAATGTTGAAAACTATGTATGTATTTTGAAAAATAAAAAACAATTATTATAAAAAAGTTTTTAACTATAAACTATCCAAATTTCCACTAAACTGATTATCACAGGATGAACATATCTATCTACATTCATTTTGTGAATTATTCTTGTCAAAAGAACTTATTTAAATAACTACAGCTAAGTCTAAGATGGTTTACAGAAAAGTCTTATCCAAATACTCCAATGACAACAACTGACAAATTGTCAGAACTAAGATTAAATTTTCTATTTGGTAAACTTTTAGAAAACTTAAATGAAGAATTATCCAATATGTTATAGAGGGAATTATTCAGATAATGGGCTGAACTAGTATGGCCTCTGAACTTCAACTATGAAATTCTATGGGCTAAGATGGATCATTAAAATTAATCACAATTTGGATGTCTTTTAGGATATTAATTATTGGAGTCATTACATATGCTATTTTGGTTCTAATTTATAAGATTCTGAGAATACATCTAATCCAGTCTCTACATTCTACAGAACAGGAAACTAAGGCCCAGGTAGATTAACTTATTTGCTTCCGGTTATATATGTAGTGCCCACAAGATGAGATTTGAACCCAGTTCCTCTTATTTTAGAGCCATGCTTTTCCCATTATAATTTGATGACTTTGGTTCACACACAGCTTCTAATTGTCAGTCAATAAAATTTTCTTCACTCATGTCCAAAACTGCTTTATCTTATTCTGTACTGGGTCCTTCACTTGTCTGTCAGGAGGGTGAACAGCATGTTTTATCATTAATCCTATGGAATCCTGGTTGGTCACTGAACTGTTTAGAGCACAACAGTACAGCATCATATTTATATATCATAACTTATTTATCCATTACTCAATTTATGGGCACTCTTTCATATTCCCATTCTTTGTCACCTCTAAAAACAAACCAATTTGATAATGTTCTTATAATTCATATAGCTCCCAAAATAACTTCTATAATTTTCCTTTCATTTTGATGTGTTATCTATTTTGATATGTCTTTTTGAAAGCAAACGAAATGTCTACAATGCAAAAACTTGAGATAATATTTTGGATACTGTATGTAAAAACTTCTAAACAGTGAATCTTGTACATATTAAAAACCAGGAGATTTTATGGATTAGTACTTTCTCTACCTACTTTTTCTTTCCTTCCCTATTTGTTTGAATTCAGCCTTAAAGAGAAGCCAGTAGGTGTTAATCTTAATATATGATTCATTCTATTGCTTGCTTGGATTGGGGTTGTAAACTAATCTACTAGAATGGATTCTTATACAATAAGGTTTTGTAAAATTCTTAAGTTAATTTAAAAACTAGTATAAATATCTTCCAAAAACAAAAAATAAAAACAAAAAAATACTGGAAATGAGAGATGTCACATCTATAGAAGTCTACGTGAGAACCTTATAAACCAGAACCAAAATAGGTATATATAATGATTATAGTAATTTACAAATTTACAATACATTACAAAAGTGTACTTTAATACATGTATATGTGTGTATACATATATATATTGTTTGGAGATATAGATGTATAGATTTTTTCTTTTTCAATTTACTCAATATTAAAACAAAAACAAAATTTTATTAAATGGCAATGTGTTGGGCAATGCAAAAATACTAACTTCAAAACATTTTGGTCAAATTATTTTCTATGGTTCATAATAAAATGAACTTAATGTTAAAAGAATTGCATTACATCTATCCAACATACCTGCTTTCTAACGGCATGTGGGCAAATAAACCAGATTCTCTCAACAACCCCACTGCTGATCTCCAGTGGTGATTTTCTAATACTGAGGTATTCTAAAAATAAAAGCAAAAAAATTTCATTTGTTATTATTATATATAATATTACAATAGATGTTAATATATTTTCATGATTGTTTCTAAACATAAAAGAATGCTTGTCAAATTGCTTAAAAATTTCATTCCTAGACAATGTATTCTTTGTTCTCATGCAAAATATGTGATATTCTGATTTACTTATGTTTTATTTTATGTTATAATTGTACTTACCTTATATAAAGTTGCTAAGTAATGATTTGTTTTAATAAGGAAAGGCTGATTAACACCTGGGTGATCAAGATCATGTGTGGCAGCTGCAATTAAACTCAGCAGGATGTCCCAAGGAGTTACAGAGTTGGCAAGCTATAATTTAATAAAATGGATTATTAATAACCTGAATACACCTGAGAATTCTGTACCATTACTACCACTGTATTAGCCAAAATGGTTATTATATCACTTCTATTTTAGTGAGTCTTTAAGTGGTGTCCTTTAAGTTAATGCAAATTTTTACACTTTTATTTTTTTACAAACCTAATTTGCCGACTGTCTTATTAAAAGCCCCACCTTTTAGTAATTAAAAAGGCCTATAAGCCTCTTTCATTTCATTACTTTTCATTTCATCACAGAAATCTCACCTCTTCTCTTTCAGACCATTCTCCACTCAAATTATCGAATTGATTTTAAAATGCAGGTCTGATCATGTCATTTCCTCCATGCAATAAATTACAGTAGCCCCTGATAACCTTGAGGATCAAATATAAAATCCTCTGTCTTTCATAAACTGGACCCTTCCTACTTTTGGAATCTTCTTATAACTCACTCTTCTAAGCATACTTCTTTCTTACACATGTCATTCTAGTTTTTGATTCTGAGCCTTTCCTCCTCTGAATCCATGCCTAGAATTTCCCCCCTCCTAATATCTGTCTCTCTGCTTTCTTGGCTTCCTTCAAGACCCACCTAAAATACTACCTTCTATATGAAGATTTTCCCTTGTTATTTATTCTCTAATTTATTCTGTATATATCTTGTTTGTACATACTATTTGCATTTGTCTCCCTCTCCACTCCTCCCGCTCCTCACCACCCTCCCCCCATCTATTTGTCATTAGACTCTAAGCTCCTTAAGACTAGGGACTGTTTTTTGTCTTTTCTTAGCACACTGCTTGACACATAATAAGAATTTAACAAGTGCTTATTAAATGTTCATTAATTCTGGACTTGGACACTAACATTTCTGGGAATTTTCCTCTTGGGATTTCTTTCAGGAAATAATTGTTGAATTCTTACATTTTTCACTCTGCCCACTGACTCTAATACTTCCGAACAGTTTTCGCTTATAATGTATTTCACAACATATTTTCCAATCCAAAGAGCACAATGATTTTTAAATCAACTTTTCTTGATCTGGTTTTTTTTTTTGACAGCTAGCAGCTTACATTTTATTCCATTTTTCAATCTTGTGCTTCTATTAGACTGTTTCACAGTCTTCAAACAGATTTCTGGGTCATATGAGCAGTAAGAGCGAGAGAGAGAGACATTTTCTTTGATCTTCACAATGTTTCAAACCGCTCCAAAACAGAAATTATGCATTAGATAAAACAAAAAAATTAGATAAAAAATTATGCATTAGGATAAAACTGTCTCCATTGTCTAGAAACATCAGGAATTTCAAGAAAAAAAATTTTTTTAAAGCCATGAACTAACACAACTACCTTGAGCTTACTTATTAAATTTAGGTTAAAAATATTTTTTTTGAGTTAGGAAAAATCTTGGGTCACTAAAAGAACTCTTTACTTTCCCCAAAGTTATTCCAGCCTGTTCTTTTCCTCCTGTTCACTTCTTGGCCCAGCACAACATTCATCAGCTATATGTCATACCAATGGGTACTGACATGCCAATGGTTTGTCAGCTTTCTCCCAAATTCCTCAAGTCTTTCCCATTCCAAGAAAAAGACATATTATTGTTGAATTTGTTAGTTATTTATTCAACACTTATTAAGCACACATTTAGTATAGAATACTTCACTATATTATTAGTTATGTTAGAAGATACAAAGATGAAGCAAATACCCTATTAACTAGCTTTAAAAAAAAAATGCATATAGGGGGCAGAGTGCATGCTCGGTGAGGTCCAAAAGAAGAAAAATCATTTCTGTATGGAAAAAATAAATGAAATTTATGAAAGAGTTGGCATTTGAGATAGGCTTTAAAGAATGAGTCATCCATTTCTGCTCTGGGTCACCCAAGTCCTATTTTGGATGTCTCATTGTAGAACAAGTGCTCTTTTTTTTTTTTTTTGAAGGCAATGAAGTAGAGTACAATTACAAACTAGTACAGAACCTAAGATGATCTACATTTTTTGACATCTGAAAATCAAATTAAATTTGCTGAACACACTTCTCACACTGGCCAAAGGGTGATTTTTTTTTTTTTTTTTGCATGATTAAGATTAATCTGGCAACAGTATTAAGGATGAATCACACAGGGCAATAAGTCGAGGTGGGAAAACCAGTTTGAAGACTAGGTGAAAACTAAAATACCCAGTGGATAAAAAGAGGTGAATAAAAAGAAAAGAAACATTCAAGGGAATTATTGGTAATGAAACAGTAACCATTATCTATCATTAACTTCAAGACCCAACTTTGTTGGCAGATTTAATCCAATCATCTCCCGACACTAAAACCTAGGCTCTCCTATATTATTCAGAACTCTTTATTAGTCTGGATACTAATTTTACATAGGAAGTTACTAACTTTTGATTTAAGATATCAAAAGAAACATGAAGCATTTGAAAGTGAATATTCAAACATACAAATTATATTTTCTTCTTTTGGAAATATATGGAATCAATGTCAACATCTTACCTTAGGTTCTTTTAAATAACAGTGCATGGCCTGAGTCACATCAGCAGCATGAACTGCATTATGATAAGGATTTTGACTATGATAATCTTCTTGAATCATAACTAAAGAGAGTAATGTGAATTTAATTATAATGGAGAAATATATTAACCTATGATAATAAATGCAGATTATCTGTTAATATACATTTTAAGTAATCACATAAAATAACAAATGATTTCTAAGCCTGGGATTTATGGTACTGACAACATTTTTTGCTTTGATAAGATTCAATGCCCTGACTACAAATTGAAATATGTATCAAAAGTATTTCTAAGAAATTTCTTCTATTTAAACTATTTTCTTCTATTTAAACAAAGTTTTAATCATTTCCCTCTCACCCCAGAAGAACAAAGATATATAATGGATATTAGCATTAGTTAGAAAAGATGACTATTTATTTGGGATATATTTCAAAAAGTCAAATAAAAAATATCTCATACTTCTTACAAAAACATTACTCCACATGAATATTTAAACTTAGGTTTCTATTATAGCCAAGGGGTGTCACAACCAGCTTATACCTAATTGTGAGAGAATATTGTTTCAAAATGAGCATATATATCTTGGAAATCAGCAAATGCTATAACTCAAGGCTTGTTGTTTTCTTAATTGTCTTGATTTTTAAGAAAATGATGGAGAAAATGCTAAAAACACAGATGAAATTTAAGTGTTTCTGCATTTTCTGAGATCTGGTCATTAAAAATTAACCTTCAAATGCCCAGATTAGAGCAAATCCTAAAGTGCTATCTGTCTCTATTTTATTGTTTACTGTTAGCTAAAGCAATCAAGTAGGACAAGAGCACAGCATGAGCTATTACAGTGTGTGCTCTTCTTGAAATCCTTATTTAGAGAAGAAAAAACAGAAAAGAAATTTTTACATTTTTGGGAGCAAAATACAACATGAAAATTTAAGCAAATTCTTTTAACTACTAGATTAACTACCATGACATTAGCTAGAATTTCTTACCTAAAAACCTACGAAGTTTCATCATATCTAAGTGGAAGTATTCAATTAGTCCATGAAGACTAAATAAGTGAAAAGTTAAACTCACTAGACTGTTTCCTAAAAAGAAAAAGGGAAATGTTATGCCAATATAAATAATCAACAGAGAAATTTTTATTGCATTTTAACTAGAAAATATATGACAGCTATAATATTAATGTTTCTTACTACATTCAAAGACTACTCTATATGTACAGACATTATTAAATATAATGTACCACCTTATGATGACTTTCATCTTCAATTTTACCAAGTCAGGCTCTAAAAATGAAATGTTATTACCATTCTATGTAAAAATGATTTATTTTTGGTTACATTTTTTTAAAATAAGGATTCGTACTTCACAAATTTATTTTAGGTGAGAAAATACTACGATTTGTGAAAAATAAAAATCATCCTTATAAAACAATTTTGCAAAAGAACTACCTCATATCAATGAATAATATGGTAATGTTTTTATCATCTTCTTTGACAAAATACTCTTTAGCCGCAGGAAACATGTCTTATGCATTATTCTATTTATAATAAATACTCTAAAAATGAGTTTCACATTTTTTCAGCATTCCAAAAATATATATATATATATATATTTGATTTAATAACAGAATTCATTCAAATTAATGAGTTAACAGGAGGCAGTAAGGTAACACAGGAATACTGAATTTTGCTATTAGAACTGAATACTACTTCTGTGCTATCTGGGTGACCTAAGGTAAGTCACCAAACCTCCCTAGAACCTATTTTTTTTGATCTGTAAAAGGAGGGGATGAACTAGGTAAGGGGTCTCCAAACTTCTCTGACAGTACACCCCATCAACAAAAAAACAAAAAAAAATTACATATATCATATATACATGTATGTATATATGTAGATCAAATACATATATATTATGTTTATATATATATGTGATATACTTGTATTACTATATTATGTATTTTGTAAAATAATTAAAAAGATAAAAAAAAGAAAAGAAAAAAAATAAAGATGAAATAATATTTGATCCCAAAGGTTAAGAGAGAGCCACTGGATTTTACTGAATATCAGTGACATGATCGTTTTTTAGTAGTCTCTCAGTTGTGATTGATTTCTCATGGCCCAATATGGGTTTTTTCTTGGCAAAGATACTGGGAGAGGTTTGCCATTTCCTTCTTCAGCTCATTTTATAGATGACAAAACTGAGGCAAACAGAGTTAAGTGACTTGCCTGGAGTCCCACAGCTCTTAAGTGTCTGAGGCTGAATTTGAACTCAGGAAGAGAAATCTTCCCAATTACAAGCCTGGCACTCTGGCGCCACCTAATGCCCCTTAGTGACATGATTAGACCTGTGCTTATGGCAGTTTTGTGCAGAACAGATTGGAAAGGGGAGATAAATGAAGCAACAAGACAATTAGGAGGCTCCTGCAACAGTCAAGCAAAAACTGATAAAAGTCCTATATTGAGGTAGTGGCTGCATGAGTGGAGAAAAGGGATGCTATAAAGATAAAAACAAAACTTACCAAATGACTAGATATGCAGAGTGAAGAGAGTAATTGAGAATATCACTGAATTTGGGAACCTGGGTGACTAGAAGCATAGTGCTGCCACAACAGTAATAGGAAATTTCTGATTAAGGATAGATATGGGGAGAGAGAGAATGTAACAAGGTCTTTGCTAAGGACTACAATTTATTCATTCATGCTTCTCCTGTGAAATTCATTCTATATTATTCAAAATGAAAAGTGTTTGGATATTGGGGTGGTTCTTAAAGTTTCCTGCATGAGATAAGATTTGAGTTTGTCTTCATGGAAGCCAGAGAAAGCAGAGGTAGAGAGTTAAGGAAAACTTTCCAGCGATGGGGGAGAAGAGGCAACAATATAAAGTCAAAAGATAAAGTGTCATGTGGGTTGAACATCAAATAGGTCGGTACAGCTAGTATATGTGTGTGTGTGTGTGTGTGTGTGTGTGTGTGTGTGTGTGTGTGTGTGTGTGTGTGAAAGTGAGTTGTAAGAAGACTGAAAAGGTAAGAAGGAACCAAGTTGTGAAGAGCTTTAGACGCCAAAAGAAATTTATATTTATCCTGGAGCAAACAGAAAGCCATTGAAATTTACTAAGATGTGAAGGAGAGGCACATGGACAGACCTAAATTTTTAGAAAATCACTTTTGACAGTTGAATGCAGGGTGGGTTAGTTGAAGTAGGGAAAGATTTGAAGCAGGGCAACCAATCAGAAAACTATTGCAATAATCCAGATAAAAGATATGGAGGACATGTACTAAAGTGATGGCTATAAAAATGGAGAAAGAAGGACATATCCAAGAAATTTTGAAAGGGAGAAATAAGATTTGACAACAGACTGGATATAAGGGATTAAAGACAGTAAGGAGTCCAGAGCAGTACTACAGTTGCAAATTTGGGTAACTCAGAGAATAGTGATATCGTCAATAGTAATAGCAAAGTTTGGAGAGGGGGGAAAGTTTGAGGGGAAAAAGATAATGATTTCTACTTTGGATACGCTGAGTTTGAAATGCCTCTTAAGGAACATCTAGTCTGAGATGTCTAAAAGGAAAGTGACAAAAACTAATACTTTCAAAAAACTGAAAAAGTATCCTAATTTATTAAACAAATAATAATAATAATTTAGAAAAAAATAAAACTATGTGGATCTGGAAAATACTTGTGAAATGGTAAACTATTGTGATCCATGCTTTGCATTTCACCTGGAGTATCTAATCTCTCAGGAAAGTTAGTAATTATTTTTATAATACTCCATAAATAGTAAATATCTTGTTATTTCTACATTATTAATGTAGTATTATTACTATACAGTGATGCCCAATCATTTCTTTCACATGAATATAATCTATTAATTTCCTGTGGCTGAGAGAATATGGGCTAATTAGTCTATGGTCTACTTTCATAGAAAAATATCCCCATCTTCTGGAGATCAGGAAAATTACACATAAAAATGGATTCCTGTAGCACAAAGGAAAAAAATTATGGGTATCTAAGTCTGGAATACAAATTAAACCAAAGGACTTTTGTTCACAATAACGTTTCTTTCACCAATCCAAGATACAAACTGACAATTATAATAATAGTGAATGAGAAAAATTACTCAGATCAATGCTGTGATCATATAAATTTTGCTGATCTATCCAATGATGAAAATTACAATCAATTTATATCAGCAAATCTTGTGCTACTTTGGGAAATCAGTACTATTTAGAAATATTCAATATGGGGCAGCCAGGTGGTGCAGTGGATAGAGCACCAGCCCTGAAGTCAGGAGAACCTGAGTTCAAATCTGATCTCAGATTTGACATCTTAACATTCCCTAGCTGTGTGACCCTGGGTAAGTTACTTAACCTCAATTGCCTTAGCCAGGAAAAAAAAAAAAAGAAAGAAAGAAAGAAATATTCAATCTATAAAATTTTGAGACTTCAATAAACTTTATATTTATCACCAAAACCTACTGAAATATTGCCCAACAGTTACTAAGCCTAGGTACATATTATACACAAAGCTGGTAAACAAGTCATTTTTTGTTAGTAGTAGCATTAAGAATTCCACTTATGTAATAAATTTCAACTTGGTCAGTAGCATTGCTTAGCATAGTATTGAAACACACAAATATGTGTTAGGTATAATTAATTATGGTGATAGATATGGGGGGGAAAAGAGCTGGATTCAGAATCAATAGATCCAAGTCCAAATCCTAGCTTTGCTATTTCCTGCTTTTCTGTGACTTAGGGCAAGTTATTTTTGTCAGTTCATTTCTTCACCTCTAAAATAAGGTCAGACTAGATGATTTCTTTAGTACCTTTCAACTTTTAAGTCTATGGTTCTGTATACAAATGATATAAAACATATTCAATGTTCATTGATCAATTAGCTACCTACATTATGAAAGACATTGTGGCAAAGTGGATAGAATGTCAATCTGGGAATGAGGAAGATCTAGAATTAAGTTAGAGCAACTCTGAAGTTCTTCATAACCATAAAATTGGCAAATAAAAAAAAAGGAAAATGACAAGTATTGAAAGAGCTATAGGAAAATAAGCACTTTTTAGATGGAACAGTGAGATGATAAAGAAATTCTGGAAACTGATTTGGAATTATGCCCAGAAAGTTAATGAATTTGCCTCCCTTTTGACCCAGCCACACCACTTACTACCCGATATGACTTTAGTCAAATTGCTTAACTTCTTTATATCTATTTCCTTATCTTTAAAAACGAAGAATTTGAATAAGATGACCATTAAGATTTCCCACAGCTCTAGATCTATGATCCCCTAATCACAATAAACTACAAAAACCATCATTTCTCTACAGTCATGGGTTGATTAGCTTTCACTGGCTATTATACTTCCCACTAACAACATCTATTTTCCTCCCAAAAGAATTGATAGAGCTCACCCCTAAAAAGCACAGAGCTTAGCATAGTATGGTAGAAAAGTACTGAACTAGGGGTAAAGAGGCCTGGATTTGAGTCTTGGTTTGAATAGCTACTAGCTGTAATTAACTCCTCAGAAACTTTAGATCTTTCACATAAAAAAAAAAAAAAAAAAAAAAAAAGTAGCAAATACTAATTGTACTACATATCTCATTGAGTGATTGTGATAAAAATCTTTTATAAACCATTAAGTGCCATAATAACATAAGCTGCTTTTTTTTTCTTGTAGATACGATTTTTCTTGCACAACAAAGATAAGTGTGGAAATATGTATACATATATTCGATTTGTCAAGTATTTTAACATAATTAACATGTAGTAGATTTCCTGCCATCTAGGGGAGAGGTGGGGACTAGGGGAAAAAATTTGTAACAGAAAGCTTTGTAAAGGTCAATGTTGAAGAATTACCCATATATATGTTTTGCAAATAAAAAGTTTTAATAAAGGAAAAAAAATAACATAAGCTCCTAATAACTAAGTTTATTTGCTTCCAGTTAACTTTTGTTGTTCATTCATTTCAGTTGTGTCTGCCTCTTCATGACCACAATTGAGGTTTTCGTAGCAAAGATAGAATGGTTTACCATTTCCTTCTGATTCATTTTACAGTTGAGGAAACTGAGGCAAACTAGGTTAAGTGACTTGCCTAGGATCACCTAGCTAGTAAATATCTGAGACCAAATTTGAATTCAGAAAGATGAGCCTTTCTGACTCCATGTCTGATGCTTTATCTATATTATACCACCTAGAGGAAGAAAAAGATTTTGGGAGTGACTGATCTTATAGGAATCAAATTAAGCATTTCCTTTATTTTCCTTTCATTATTCTACAGTTTTTCTTTATTCCCCCCACATTTCTCTACAGATGACTTTTGCTTTGACAGAACTGATCAGAATAACTCATTCCTTTACTTACCATTAGTTAATCTATCGAAGAGAAAGATATCAAAATTCCAATTGCCAACTTTTTCCAACATACACTGAAATAAAATAAAAATGTTTCCACTATTAACATAATTTCAACCAACATTTTCTGTGATCTGTGATTACTTCAAAAAAAAAGCAATAGAAATTGATTTACTCATATTATAAAGGAACATTTTATCAAATGATATACTTGTTCAAAGACCAATCTACTTGACACAGAAAAAGATAAAATTAAATGATTTGAAACTTGGTTTCCTTCCTTTATACTTTTCAGAATTCTGTGTAAATATAATTTAAGGTTATCAACTATTGTGATCAAAGATTTTGCAAATTACAAAGTGTTATAATGTTATTATGATGACCTTTATTTGTGCTAAAGAGTTAGGTTAATATGGACTATATTTTGGATATTTAAAACTGCCTCCCTAAAAACAAAATTAAATGGTTTCTCACTTCTACAGGGATGTGGTTAAAACTATTCTCAACAAGTTAGCCATGTCTGTATGGATATTAAAAATGTGTTGTACTGTAAGGTCTAGGTTGAAATAACAATTTTGCCACCGACTACCTGGATGAGTTTAAGCAAATAAAGTTTTTAAATCTCAGTTTTCTCATTTGTAAAATGGGATGGCTAGACAAGAATATTTCCATGGTAACTCTTGGCTCTAAAATCCTGTGAAATAACACTTGTCAATTCTAGAAATAGATGGCTCTTAGTCATCAATTACCCATGTTACAAGTTGAGTCAATCTCTTAGATTTAGTTTCTTCATCTGTAAAATGTTAGGATTGACACCAATTTCATTGTTTTTGTTTCAAATATATCTCCATGCTATAAAAATCTAATTTTTTTCATCAACATTAAACCAAAACAAGAAAGTTTACTTTCTTTCAATATTGTACAAAATCATGATTTGCAACTTTCAATTTCAAAAGGAGTCATTCAAAAGGAAAAAGAGCATACAAAAAGTTATATATATCTTAAACACTGGATTAAATTTTTATAAATTATTTTGTTAACATATATGTGTGTGTGAAATTCTTTATGTTTATTCATAAAACTGAACATTTAAAAATAAACTATACAAACCTTAGCTTGTCCGTTATAATCATCATCTAAAATGTTTAATGAACTTGAAACAGCAACACCACGGAAAAAGTGAGAAGATCGAAGATATCGCTGGAAACTTAGTAACCTTCTTATATTCCTGGCCGACACAGATACTTCAATTTCAGATTGTGCTGAAAAATAATAATTAAAAAATCAGTACATCAAGTCAAAACTCCCATTCTATAAAATAACGCAATAGCTTTCTGCCTACCCAAATTACTTTTTTTTTAAGAACTTATCCACTTAATTATTACTATTCTTTTTTGTTGTTGTTGTTGTTAAAGCTTTTTATTTGCAAAACATATGCATAGGTAATTTTTCAACATTGACCCTTGCAAAGCTTTCTGTTACAAATTTTTGCCTCTTACCTCCCACCCCCTCTCTCCTAGATGGCAGGAAGTCTAATACGTGTTAATTATGTTAAAATATTTGACAGATAGAATATGTGTATACATAATAATTACTATTCTAAGGAAAAAGTCATTAATCAAATTTTTCCATTGAGTTGGAATATTGAAATAGTCTACCTGATTGTCACTTAAAGAACATACAGAAACCTAAACAGAAGTTAAAACTTTGTGCCTCTCAGACCACCTACCTCTAAGTTGCACTTCATTTGGCCCCTAAGTAGTATATGTATAAAACAGTCAAACCTAGATTAACACTAACTTTCATACTTAGAAAGAAACCATTTCCCAAGATACATTTGAAATTCTCAAAATTATCTTTTAACTCTGAGAATGCTTTTAAAATGTTTTTCAAAAAAGAGAAAACTTTTTACTGAGAGAAAAAAAAGGACCTAATTGATTTAATTATGATTTCTATATAATTCATATAGACATGGGAAACAAATTTCCTAAAAGTAACTGATTATACATTGTTTCTAGAAAAGAGCATACAGTATTTTACTAATGATAAACACATATGTAAACACCTCAAGCTACTAAAAAAGTCAACCAATATCACAATCTGAAGTTTACTTATTTCCAACAGAAAAGTAATATATTTAATAATCAACAAATATTTTGCCTCAAATAAAAGTTCTTCCAGAAAGAACAAATTTTATTTTCCTCTTCATTTTTAGAAATCTTTGGTTATATTATAAAAATAGCCTATTATACCATATTCAAAAGGTTTAAATTCACTAATTATGTGATTAATTGAATACTTAAAATATTCTTTCCTAACTCCTCTCCTTTAAATATTCTTCCTTCTACTTCTTCTAAACTCTATTATCCATGGATTAAAATTTATAGTCTAAATTCCAAAATACTCATGCTGCAAAATGCTATCTACATCAAAAAAAGAACTGATAAAGTCTAAAAGCAAATCAAAGCATTCCATTTTCACTTTTTTTTGAAGTGATTTTTTTCTTTTCTTCCATTTCTTTCACAATATTACTAATACACACGTATAACTTCTATCAGATTGTTTGCCACCTGAAGGGGGAAGAAGAGGGAAGGACAGTGAAAAATTTTGAGCTCAAAATTTTATTTAAAAATTAATGTTAAAAATGAGATTTAATTTGAAAGAATACCATTTACATAAAAATTTAGTTTAGTTTCCCAATGTCACTCAAGATTGCCTGAGAGCCATCGATAGCCATGTGGCTGAGGAAATGTAGTTGCTACATTAAGCAAAATTTAATTAGAAAGGTAAAGCTAGTGCTGTGAAAAATCACTTAACATCTGAATGCATTAGTCAGGTTTGTTATTAGCATGCTCCTATTTTCTGTATCCCTAAGGATATCTCCAAATAACCTGAATCTACATTCTGTCATTTGTACTTAAAGGAAAATATTTCCAATCAGTTGTCAAATCCTCTCAAATCCACTTTCAAAGAAGTTGTATATGTGCCTTTTTCTCCTTTGAAGGACACCTGGATTATCACAACAGCCTGCTGATGGATCTGCCTACCTCAAAAGCTTCAGTCCAATGTCTACAAAGGTGTCCGAGTGCTCTTCTTAAAGTTCAGATCTAAGCCTGGTGCTTCCCTAATTCAATAAGCTCCTTAGGCTATCACCTCCAGAATGGCAAAACGATGCAATGAATAGAGCAAATGACCTGGAGTTCAAATCTAGCCTTAGACCTTTACAAATTGTTCAACCAGGGGCCAAGTCCTTTCCCCTCTCAGGATGTTTCCTTTTCAGTCTTCTCTTACTTTACTCTTCACCACATACTATATACAGATGCAGTGACACTGGCCTCTTTGCTGTTTCTTCCAACTCTGAAAATTTTTCAAGGGCTGTCTCCCATGTCAAGATTTTTTTTCCTTTCCTCAGCTCCACACCCAGACAAATCTCTTACAATCCACGCTAAAATATTACCTTCTACAAGAAGTCTTTTGCAATCCCCTTTAATATTAGTGCCTTCCTTCTATTGATTATCCTATCCTGTTTATACATCATTTGTACATAGTTGTCTGCAAGTTGTCTTCATACCTTCAAGCCTATCCCACCCCTACTGAACTATAAGCTCCTTGAGAACAAGAATTGATTGGTTGTTGTTGGTTTTTTTTTTTTAATTTTGTTTTTCTTTTTAAGTGTCTGGGACGTATGAAGAGTTTAATAAATGTTTGTTGATTTGCTAATTTAATTTTTAAAGAGCATACTTGTAAAATGTAAAGAAATAACTATAAAATAAAGTGGAATGCTGTAACTATTTTAGTCTTGGGCTTCTCAACCACTAAACTAGAATAAATCCCACAAATGTAGTTCCTCAAAGCTTCTTCCCCTACTCTTATCATATCTAAATGAAAAGTAACTCTTTCAACTATGAAATTAATTTTATAATCATTAATTTGAAATCACCTGTTTTCCCTACCCCATAATGAGGAACAGGCTTTGCCTACTACATTCAGGGCCAAGAACAAAGTGGGTCTGAAATATACAATTATTAATAAGAAGAGAGTATAGAGTGCTAACAAGATTTTATATAATGGTAAGCTGGAATATGCTAAGGACCCACTATGGAAAAAAGAGGTCAATGGAAATCACAAGTGGTTAAGAGGAAGAAGAAATAGCTTAGTTAGGGAAAGTATCAAAGGAAAAATTATCATGAAGTTCATGTGACTTTTGAAGTCATATTAACCTGAAAATATCAGAGGAAAAAGTATGATATTTGTTTAGTAGGAGTGGTAGGGGAAAGGGAGGGAGGAAGTCCAAGGGATTCTGGAAATTAAAGAAAAACATTATATAATCATTTAAATTTCAACTCTTCTATCTCAGATGCAGTGTGATAATATGGATGGCATGCCGGCTCCCTGATTAGCAAGAATTGGATTTCAGTCTTACCTCTGACACATACTAGTCATGTCACTGGGCAAATAATTTAATTCCTCAGTACAGATGAGCTGCAAGGAGCCCTCCACTGCAATTTTATATATATGTATGTATATGTATATATATGTGTGTGTGTGTGTGTGTGTGTGTATCTTGTCATGTATTAACAATGTTCATAATTGTCAAGAGACAGACTATAATAATATGAATAAGATGTAGAATGAATGTAAAAGACAGCTAACTGGTGCAATGAATACAGCAATAGGCCTGGAGTTGAGAAGATCCAAGCTCAAAATCAGCCTCAGACACTTATTAGTTGTGTGATCCTGGGCAAGTTACTTAACCTCTGAATGCCTCAGTTTGCTCAACTATTCAATGAAAATAATAATAGCACATATTCACTTGAGTTAATCTAAGGATTAAGTGAACTGTAATTTGTAAACTGCCAAGCATAGTGTCTGGCACATAGTAGGTGCCAAGATTTGAAGTAAAGATAAATAAAACAGGATGTGACAACAGATTTTACATGAAACATAAGGATGAATCAAGAATGATCCTGATAGGGGCACCTAGGTGGCGCAGTGGATAGAGCACTAGCCCTGAAGTCAGGAAGACCTGAGTTCAAATCTGGTCTCAGACACTTAATGTTCCCTAGCTGTATGACCCTGGGCAAGTCCCTTAATCTCAATTGCCTCAGGGAAAAAAAAGAAAAGAAAGAAAGAAAGATAGATCCTGATATTTTGAACCTAGGTGACTGTGAAAATGGAGTCTAAGTCAAAAGAAACAGTAAAGAAGGGTTAAATTCAGAGAGAATACGATAAATTCAGTTTTGAGTATAGTAAGGTTTGAAGTATTAGCAGCATAGACATGACAATGTCCAGTTTTACTGGATTTCAGTCAGTGAAGAAATTAGGGCTAGAGATCATGATTTTTAAAAGCAGTGTGGCATAGTGGATATAAAGCTGGACTTGGCTGGAATCAGGAAAATTTGGGTTCAAATCCTAAGTAAGACTGTGTGAACCTAAGCAAGCCACTTAACTTTTCTGAGTTTCAGTTTCTTCATCTATAAAATGAGGATGATAGCAATTACATATACCTCAAATTCAAATGAGGATCAAATGAAATGATACATGTAAAGCACTCCATAAACCTTAGAAGTGCTATATAGATATTAAGATCATAATTCAGTCAACAGAATGGCCAGCTCTATGACTCCAAGAAAAGTCTTTAAAATTTCTCTGTACCTCAGTTTTTTAATAGATTGACAAGCACTTGCTAAGTATCTATTAAGAAGTAAAGTATGGTGCTAAGAACTGGGGATACAAACACAAAAGTGAAAAACAGTTCCTGCCTTCAAGGTTATAACAACTGTACATACTGTTTTCCTGGTTCTGGTTACTTCACTGATCTATACCATTTCATAGAAGCATTCCCATGCTTTTCTGCTGTCTTAATATCTCATTATTTACCACACTGGAGTCGTTTAATTCCAGTATATTCACATATCAAAATTGGTTTATAGCCCCCTCCCAATCAATGAGCACTACTTTGTTCCTAGCTCTTTTTTTACTTCAACAACTTTCACTGTGAATATTATTTTAAACATAATTTTCTGTCTTTCCAGAATGGAAATATCAATTCAGTTTTACTCAGCAGATATTAGTGTTACTATCTTTCTACACTCCAACACCATCTATTCATATTTTGTCATTTTTGACAGTTTAATTTGTGTTCATATAAATCAGGTGGTAATGGTAAGTCAATCACTTTCATAAGGTTTTGGAGATTCTTTTATATACCTTGTATATAAATGCATTAAAAGAAAAAAGTGGGTCTTTCTGTTATCAATTTGACAACTGCCTCAACACTCAAACACAGAATCAATAACCACTACTACTCTTCTCACTTTTATTCTTTAATTTATTCAAATTACTTTTTGCTAAAAAGCTATCCTCCCTCAATTTGCCACTTTCTCCTAACAATTAGTGCTTAAATTTCCATCTATTTCACAAAACCCAAGATCATTTCTGTTACCAATGTTCTTAAGATCCTATAGTACTGCCTGAGAAGTAACATTACTAATAATGACTTTCAATTGCATAAAATTTCTTTTAAAACTCAGCTTCTTTCAGACTAAATTCTTTTAAACTATAAGTTAGTTTTAAATTGCATCATTATTAAATAATCCACCCCAACAAGTAAAAATAGTATAGTGGAGTGAACAAATTACTGTTATTTTTCTCAACTGTGTACAAAACACTTTTTTGAGAATATAATTAACCCCCCCCCACACACACACACATAATAAACCAACAGTTTTGGTCTTCCAGGCACTTAATATTCCACTGGGGTTGATAAAGACAATGTATAAATTGTTATTGTCCTTCATTCTCAAAGAGGACCATGACATCAGGAAGGTGATGGTATGATATGCAAGTGAATCAAATTTAAGTGAGGAAAGGCTCACTTTCCCCTCCAGAACAATCTGGATCCAGTGTAAAGACATAGATAAAAAAAACTGGAGATGGCCCTGGGTGCAGTGGAAGACTTCGGCCTTTTAAAGCTAAAGTCTTCAACAAATCTTAGTCTGACTGAGGCTGCCCCCATTCAGTGATTAAGGCTAATTAGCAATTGAGGGAAGGAAGGAAGGAAGGACAGAAGGAACCTAAAAAAAATAAATGAATGAAACAAAGGGGAAGACCTTCAAGGTTTCTGGCCAAAGTTGAGTCAATCAGGACCCAAACAATGACAAAATAGCCTTGGCCTAGGACCTATTAGTGGCTAATGAAAATCAGACCCTTTACAGATGCTCTTAAATATATATAAATTATAAAGACAAATATGTACAAAATATATAGCACTAATCAAGCCGAGAAATCAGTAAAGACTTTCCAGAGGAGAAAATATCCAAATATTGAACCTTCAAGTTAAGAGAAAAGGTTGGGAATGAGTGCTTTCTAGATAAGTGGGACCACTTATCTAGGTGAAAGACAATACTGAAGAACCATTTTGGCTAAAATTTGGGATTATTTCACTCTTTGTTTTGCAGTACTCTAACACATAGCAAGTGCTTAATTTTTTCAATTAATTGATTTTAAAGTAAGTTAGAGCAAACCTTTAAAAGTCTTGAAATGCCTCCTAAGTTTTGTTCCAAAGATTCATTATGGAATTAAGTGACACTCGGCTTTCAAAACATTTAACAATAGAGCTCAAGTTAAGGCAGGTTGCTGCCAAGATGCAAAGGTTTTAGATACATTTCCAGTAATAAACACTGATGTCCCAGGATCAACCTAGTCTTAGAAAGAGGTTGTAAATCACTAGAAAGTAGGCACCAGGGGTCTTTTTCCACCCCAAAGTAATTGTTTTTCTTTATATTTCTGCTTTTAAAGTTTATTCATCCAAGACCAGCTGTTACATATGCCCACTAATCTTTATTAGTTGGCATGTATCCACATTAGTGAAATCATGAATCATTTTAAGTATTGAAGTATTATTAGTATGAGTTATTCTATTCTAAAATAAGAGTTAGATACGTGATAATAGTAAGCAATTTAATATCCATCTAAACTTTAGTGAATTGACAATATGTACTAGGAATATGTCTAAGACCATAAATTAAAACTCTGGATTCTCAAAAGACAAAACTACTGAAATATAAGCTCTTGACATAGCTTATGTAGAGATAGTGAAAGACTATGTGTTTATACAAAGACAAAAATCAAAGTCTCTACCTTCAAGTGTCTTACAATCCAGTGAAGGCAAGCTGTACAAGTATGTGTGTGTGTATATATGTTTATATACGTGTGTGTGTGTGTGTGTGTGTATAAAACATGCACACAATAACAGATAGCTTGGAAGGCATCATGACATTGTGAGAGTAAAAGAGATAAAACATATAAGCCTTTGAGTCAGGATGATTATTAGGGTGCAAATCTGACAGAGCCTTATTGTACTTCACCCTCCTTCTCACACTTATGTTTTAGCCAAATTGACATACTTGTTATATATGAAACCAAGAGAGGGAAAAAAAAAAGTGGTAGCATACTTGGTGAGTTTTAATAAATGAACTGGTGGAATGAGCTTTATGGTGTTTTAAAGAGCAAAAAGAAGCAACTTTTTTGGGGGGTATTTGGTCAGCTTATTATTTCCATATTCATTATAATAACATAAAATCAACAGGAAAGTAAATGAGGCTCATATGCCAATATCTGTTGCCATAGATAAGGTGGCAGAAAATTGATGAACTCAATTAAGATGCCTCAAATAAAATCAGCATAATACTTTGAAACTGAATTCAGTGCATAGGAAAGAGAGGGAAGATGACAAACATATATGCTAAAATATAGTACTCAGTATTAGATAAGAGGTCAATATCTTTTGAGAATACTTTTTTTCCAAGACATAAATCAGTAGATAGAGAACATAGTTAAAACAAAATAAAACATCATTTAAAAATGAAAATGATATTAGAGTCACTTCTAAATCAACATCAACAAAATCATCAAATTAGAACATAAACTTATTGGTAATTCTCTGTGCATCATATCTTTCTCAGCAGACAAATCCCATTTTTACATCATTTAACAGCAAATGTACAAATATCCCTCTCCCCAAAAAAAGTCTTGGGGTTTTGATCTCCCTTATGCCACTTGGGCAAGGTTGTGGGAATTAAGCTCATAACTTAGGTCAGTTCCTACAGAGCAACATTTCCACCAAGTTCATGTCCAAAGGAGGCACCTCTCCCAAAAAGGTCCTTGTTTCAAATTTTGTGGATATAAAAATTACTCCCAAAGATCAATCCTTAATCAATCTAATGCTACACTAGCTGGAAAACCTAGCCTGCATCCCCCTGTGGCTTACCTTCTTCAACTTCAAGGGTCAAGGACTAGTCTCTGCACTTAAGAGTGGAAAAGAATGAACAAAAAGGATGAAAACTGAGGCTTATATCTCACAAGGCAGGAAGGCCTAATAGCCCTTTCCTTTGTAGCAATCTTTCAGCAGACTCCATCACACGAGTGGGCAGCTGAAGAAAAGGAAGCTGAGAAGATTGGCAGAAGCCAGCTACAGACTTTTAGATTCTTGTAAGCCCAAGACACTCCTACTGACTATGCAGTTGGTGAAACAGAGCATCTATACTCCACAGCCTTCCTCAAGCACTTTGTTTACACAACATCAGGAGGCAGTACTCTCTCTCACGTAGTTTATACAAGGTCCAAACTTGCATTCCATGGGTCCTTACACTTTCTTAAAAGTCAAAAGAAAATGTTCTCAAAAAATTACCTAGCAATATAAGATTTAAATGACTTCATTTTAAAGAAAGAGGTATGTCAAAGGGCTGAAGCATTATAGCTATGCTTTTGTTTTGAAAATACCATGTTTGAAAATACCAACTAGCTTTAATAAGCTAGTTGAGTTCAAAAAAACATTTAATATACCTTTAAAGATAGATCTGAAGAGAGAAGCTCACTGAGGGAACAGATTGCTCAATTCTTATTTATATTCTTACTATCTAGGACATTAACTGATACAGAATAAGCATTTAATAAATACTTGATTACTGATACCTGTGTATAACAGATGTCTGTAAAAATAAATAGTTTTCAGGATTGGAGATTTAGTCCCTTAAAGATTCATTTAATCTAATTCCTTTAAGAATTACAAATAAGAAATTGCACCATTATCATATGATATTATACTCCAAGAACCTTACAGAGTCAACTAAAAAATAACTTCAGCAAAATCACAGGATTCAAAATAAATCCACATAAAATCATCAAAACTTATTTTGACTCTTTAATTGGAATCTTAAATTCCTTTCTACCAAGAAATGAAAAGATATTTCTACCATATTCTGTTATTTTTTAAATGTCCTAACATTAGGGTGCTAATTCTTTGAAAATTTTTAATTTAACTCACTGAAATAATGTTAAAATTTTTACTTAAAAAAAAAGCCTGAGAGATGTGCTAATTAGCTGCTAATTAGCAACTGCTAATACTTACAGTGAAAAATACGAAAATCAATGTATGGATGAGAACCTCTTCTTTCTGATTCAAATCCTGCTCGACTCCTTACTCGTACATCTCCTAGATAGGGTCAAGAATAAAATACAAGCTTGGAAGACTGTAGAGATAAATACACAAATGAAAAGAAGTTGCTGTCAGCAATACTCCACAGCAGCCTCAAAATTAGTGATCTATACAATCTCATCTACTACTTATGATATCTATGGATCAAGTAACTAAAACATTGACAGTACTCATTTCTAAGGACAGTCTATTGTGACTTTTCTATTTTAAGAAAACCCAGTTATATTATTTATTGTAAATCAAGAGATCTTAAAGGAAATGAACACAAATGGATGATAACCTATTTCTATGCAATAAGCACAGAGTGCTTCTGAAATCTACAACAAAAATCCAAATCCAGCTAAACGAATGCATATTTGTTAAACTTTAAAGAAAATTTTACTTCAGTAAACCCAAGATTTAAGTACAATGTATGAGTTGATGTATGAGTTGTATTTTAATGTTAAATAATTTATCTGCTACTCTATCAATTTATAGTTAACTTGGCATTTTAGTGAGTTTGGATAAGACACAAAAAATGTCAAGTACAATAATCATATGTATCAGCTCTATTTTGAAGCATTTAATAATTTTAGCATTCTAGAGGTATTAAATTCCTTTATATGACTAATCAGAACAAGAAAGAAAAAATACAAACCAGCTTTAAAAATTTCTTGCCTTTTAAGTCTAACAGAAGTAAAATTTCACACATCATAAGGGAGAAAAAGTACTTTCTGTGGTTCTACTTATTACTACACCGAATATAATAAATGGGATATTTTTTTCTGTTTATTAGGAAGTATGTTTGAAGTAATGAAACTGATGAGTTGAAGTGGATTCTTTATTTCACCTATTATTCGCCTATATTTATAATTTCAGATATTGAGGTAAGCCCCCTAGAAATACAAATTAATTTTGTTATAGGTTAGTGAAAAATCGACTTACTTTTTTTTTTTAAACATTATCCTTAAAGTAACATGGATCTCAAACTCTTATGTCCTAGGTAACAGCTATGATTATATTTACACAGAATTCTCACACATAATAATTCTAAAAATCATAACTATTAAATCAGGTTCCTTACTTTTAAAATGAAGGTACTAAATTAGATTAAGTCTAAATTCTCTTACATCTACAATATTTTTTTTTCAGTGTAATGAATGGCTCATTTTAGAATAAGAATGGATTAAAATTTATGAAAAGAAAGAAGTCAAAACTTAAATGAACATTTTCTAACTTAAGTAAACAAATTAAATATTTCATTTTGTGTTTTACAATACACATAAACATCTTAGAAAGTACTTGATAATCATATAATGAAAGCGTCTCCGGGTCCGACTGGTACTATACTTGAATGTTCAGTATCTATAAATCAAGGATTCACAATTTTATTAATTCAAGTATTGCCTTCACCAAGACTGACAACTGCTCTAACTCAATAATAATGTCTTTCCTAAGTCTTATATCCCCTCCATCCCCCTCAAAAAGCAAACACCTGGTATGGGCTTGGTATAAAACTTAAAGCACCGGAGTTTTGTCCACTTCCCAGTATAACTTTGAAGCAAACAAAATAAACAAAAAAAGGTGATTATATATTAATAGATACTAGGCATTGATACGATTGCCTAAAGGTTAGGAAAAGCAAGTTTTGATTAACCAACAGTAACTGACTGCTAAAAGAATAAACTCCAACATATTCTACAGACATTCCTTCTTTTCTTGCTAGATAACTTTTTAAAGATTTTTTTTTTTTTTTTTAAGGTCAGATAACCTGACAGTAAATATTCTCAATACTGAGTGCTAAGATAAAGCCTTAACTGGGGGTAGGAGGGAAGAGGGAAAGCAGGCTATAACATGAATTCTAATCAGTCCCTTTTTTTATATAGTCAAATAATAAATTTCATAGTTATTCAATCAATAAGCATTTTTAAAGGATAAACCACATTCAGAATACATTTGCTGATAAGAATATAAATTTGTAGGCACCTTATTATTCTAACCTATCTGATATATCAAAGGTTGAGTCAGTCAAATTTTTTTTCTTTTTTTTTTTTTTTGACTTTCTGCAAAGCAATTAGGGTTAAATGACTAATTTGCTCAGGATCACACAGCTAGGAAGTGTTTAGTGTCTGAGGTTGCATTTGAACTCAGGTCCTCTTGTCTCAAGGGCTGGTGCTCTATCTACAGCCATCTAGCTGCTCCAGTAATTGAATTTTTTCAACAAGGTTTGATGTTTGTATTGCAGTGTAAAAGATGACCCCCAAAATGGAGAGTTTACACAAGTACACAGGCAGATAAATCAATAGAGATCTATTTTTAGGATGTTCTCTAACTTATCTGCCTATGTACTAAATCGTTCATTTAGAATTTTTCTAGTGATCTGGTATTTCAGCTTTCTTCTTGCATTACCTCTCACTCTTTGGGCTCTCCTCTCCCTTTTAACATGAATAACCCTTCATGCTGAAGAGATCGACTAGGACTAGGCCCATGCCCCGAGTAACCTCTTGAGAAAGAATATTGACCTCAAATATCTTGTTAGGGGCCTTTGTGGTTTTTAAAAACAATGACAATTTTGCTGCTCTTCCCTAAGGTTTCAGTTGATCATTCCCACCCTTTCGTTTTAATGGATGGGTATAATGACTATCTGTTGCTTTCTGAAGAGTCAAGAAGATTCATTATCATTACTATAGGAGAACCCTTAGTCACAAGCTTCTTCACATGTCCAGCTCACTAATGTGAGCATGTAAAATCAGTTGGAGATAGAATTCTAAGCATTAAGTTCTCCAGAAATAATCCATGATGTGCATGGTGGAATGTTAAGGACCCTGCCTAAGGGTGAAGGGGCAGGCTGATTCTCTGAAAGCCCCCGAAGCTGTGAATCATAACACACTTGAAGGAATTCCAAATCAGTCTTTACTGACTCCAATGTCGCTTGTGAATTGGGAATGAAATAAAGCAGAGGCAAAAGGGAAGAAGAGAGAGATCAGAAGATGCAACTGCCTCAATCTGTATCGTCATCATCCTCTCACATGAAGGGATCCATTCTGCTGGTCAGAACTAGATCCCCAGCAGCCACTAGCAGGTTGTGCATGTAACAGTGGAGGAAGATTCAGAGATGGGAGTTTCCAGTCTTTTTATCTTGTGGATTTAACTATAATTCCTCTATGTCTGCTGATCCTTTTCAATGAGCTTTGAAGTTTGGAATAGCAAATAAAACTTCAGTCATCTTGCTGGTGATGGGAAGGCCTAAACTATTGCATCTTCCACATGATAGCTCTTCAAATGCCCAAGTAGCTCAAATGAAACAATCTTCATCTTTACTTTAAAACCTGTTCTTTATATATATGTATATATATATATCTCCCTCTGTCAGTACCAAAATTAGTATTCTATATTCAAAAATAGTGTCATTATTTTTCACACTTCTCTAACTTTTAATATAATACACATCAATTAATAAATTTTGTTGAATATATTTCAGCTATTTTTATCCATCTCTTCTGTTTTCTATTTCTAACTTGGCATAGGGTTTTGTTGCAACCCACTTAGCCTAGTGAAATAGCCCTCTAATTCATCCTTAACTGCACTGAAAAGACTTATTCTTTATATACATATGTGCAGTTTTGCTTTCCTCTGCCTTAGAATCTTCAATGGTTCAGTGGTTACTATTACACAGAAAAGTATAAATTCCCTAGCCTAATATTCAATCTACTATTTGTTTTCAGTTTTATTTATACTAATTTTCTTCATATCATTGTGTAGCCAAATCGCTTTATGCTAAAGTATCTAAAAGAAAGTGAATACAACCAGCTCCCACAAATATATATGCTTAATTCGAATCCTTTTAAATAGCAGCTCAAACTTTATATTTTTGAGGAAGTATTGATTCCTTTTCTACAGACCTTTATTTTGTCCATCCCTTAAGACTTAGGAATTTCTAAAAAGTAGTTATTTGCATATGCATGAATGAACAAACTTTTAAAAAACATCATTATTTGGCACTATGTGCAAAGCTCTGTGCTAAGTTATGGTGACAGGAAAAGTAGGAAGGATAGGCAAAGAAAGATACAAAAGTAACAGTCCCTGCTCTCATGAAACTCACATTCTAATGGCAGAAACAACACATAGGAAGTTTCAGTTTCAAACTGCAGCAACACAGATGACAAGGTATTTAGTAATAATAATTCTTTATTGTCATTTGGATTAATAAAATCATCAGTTTCTAATGTTGAGCCATTTGACGGTGTCAACTTTGGTAGCAAAAACTCCATTTTTCAGCAGCTTTATAGAAGCAATTAAGAGGCTCTATCTCCACTAGTATTGTTTCCTAGGATAATGGCTTTGAAGTCTATGCTAAAAGCAAGCCTAGTGATCCATGTCTTGCTGTTTCCTAGATTCTGAGACTCAGGGTTATCTCTATTATAGAGAGAGCTCTATTGGGCTCTCTCTATTAGGGATCAAGGAAACTAGTAGTCAAAGTAGTTTTAAATGCCTGACACTCGTTATCTCCTGTCTCTCCTTCAGAGTATTTTGCTACTTCAGCTAGGCTGGTATGTCCACTAGAAATGTTGGCAGGTATGGCTAGCCTCTTTTCCATAGGAGTTCCTGGCTTGGTTAAGGGCTTTGAACAGCTTAACTTCCTTTTATCTTTCAAATAGACTGAAAGCTACATGGAATCCAGTAAACAACTACAGATACTGTATCCAAAGGCAAGGATGATTTACAATATTATGCTTTGAGAAAGTATAGTCTTAATATCTACTTCCTGATATTTACCTGGTCACTATTTCAAAATTTTATCTATAAAGCAACAACAGTTTTTGACAAGACACTGAAACCCATGCCACACACGAGATGTAATACATAGCTATATAAAGCAATTTAATGCCAATGACTTTATCACTATTGTGTATCTTATATTTTTGTTATGCCTTACAATTTAAACTTATGAAATAATCTTAATACATCCGTGTACATGAATTTTTGTTTCAAGGTCATTTTATAGAATTCTGGAACAACAAGCAACAAAAGACAGTTGAGCATAAATATTAATATATTAAGGACAGCCTCCCAAGATTTGCAAAGTCTGAATATTATTTCCCACTTCTGATGATTCATGCAGGAAGCAATGTATGTTGTATAGTAGGTACACAAAGAGCACTGGATCTCAAGTCAGAGGACCTAAGTTCCAATGCAAGCTCTGCCACTTATTATCTGTATGACAATGAACAAGTCACTTTTGGGGGCACATGCAAAAAACACAAATTAGAATGACTTTTAAAACCTTTTTACACTCCTAAATCTATGATCCTATGACACTACCAAGAGGATCTTAGAAATATTGAGAAATTACAAAGTCCTGAATGGGAAACTAAAACTGGTAGTATTTTTTATCACTATCAGTACTTGAAGATGATGTCTTCATTTAGAAAGAGGAGAAAATATAAAGTGACAGGTAATTAGGTAGATACTGTCAAATGATTACATTTCGATTTCTGGACCAGAGTTTGAGATACACGAATGATAAAAGACTCTTGGTCCTTATCAGCCACAATCAGACACACCATAACTTGACCCTAACATAGTGATGTCATTTTGGTTTTCTTCAACAACAAAACACCACTACCACAGGTCATTATTATAGTATCTTGGAGGGCCAAGAAGATATATAATTAATTAGTCTAGAGACTTGATCAAGACGATTTTATTTATTTATTTGCTTTTTGCTGAGGCAATTGGGGTTAAGTGACTTGCCCAGGGTCACACAGCTAGGAAGCATCTGAGATCAGATTTGAACTCAGGTCCTCCTGACTTCAGGGCTGGTGCTCTAACCACTGCACCACCTAGCTGCCCCGATCAAGAGGATTTTAAACTGAACATAGGGCAGAGTGGGGTAAAACTACCTACAAGATTTGCTGGGCAATTTACCAGAGAGAACAGTTGATATGATGCAGGTAAGATTGCTATGGAAAGGACCATTAATTCATAGAAGGCAATACTTGAGAGCCAACAATAAAATCAATGACCTCGGATGTCCATTCATAAACACACAAAAGGAATGAATAAAAGATAATAGAATTTTAAAAGGTCAATTCAATCGAATTTGATATCAGTGAGACTTAAGATTGCACTAATGAGTCTCTAAACTAATGGAATATCTACAGAAAGACATGCCTTATTGAAAAGATTCCCATTAAAAATGGATGGTAGAAAAATAGAATTATACATCAAGAGGATACTTTCATTGAAGACATCTGGGAAGCTCAGACAGAAAAATCACCTGGGAAAGGCTGAGCAAATAACTACTGTCCTTCACGTCTCTCTCTCAATCCCTCCCCACCATCTTTTCTTTCACCAAAAAATGGGAACAGGAGTAAGGAAGCCTAATGAAAGAATGGAACTCTGGGTAAAAAAAGCATAGCCAAACATGGGGCAAATCACACAAAATATTTAAGTAAGTTTGGACACAGTAAGAAAGAGAAATATAAAGTAAAAAGGGAATTTTGACAAGGAAGACGTGGAAAGGTGCGGACTTAAACTGAAGTTATGAGAGCATAAGGATTCTGAAGACCAGAGCCGGAGGAGTATAGTCCATGGATTGTGGACAAATTGCTAAGGTACAAGGATGGGAGATAGCATATTGCATATTGGCATATGGCATATTAGAAAAATTATTATTAGTCTGGTTTGGCTTCCTATCTGTGTGTACCTGTTCTTTTCCTTTATTATAATTTAAAGTCCTTGAGATAAGGTCATAGGCTCCATCTATTGGTTTCTTTCTTGTTTACAAAAATTCCTATGTCTTCATCATCCTTCAAAAACCCTAGCAAGATCATATATCTCTGCTAGATCCTTAATCTTTCCCTCCTCATGGTTAAATTTCTTGAAAAAACTATTTATAGTAGTTGTCTTCACCTCCTTTCTTCCTAACTCTCTACAATCTGGCCTTTGACCTCCTCATTCAATGACAACTGCTCTGTTCAAAATTACCAACAATCTCTTATTACCCAATCCACATTCTTCTTTTTTTCTTCACCTGAAGCATAAAATATTCTGATCGAGCCCTTTACCTTTACTCTGTATGTATCATTATGCTTTAAATTTGTTTCCTGTAAACAACATATTGTTGGATTCTGGGTTTTAATCCAGTCTGCCATCCACTTCCGCTTTATGGGTGAGTTCATCCCATTCACATTCACAGTTAAAATAACTAATCCTGTATTTCCTGCCATCTTTCTTACCCTAGGTTATGCTTTTCTCTTTCCTATCCCCCCCTTCCCTCCTCCCCAGTATTTTGCTTTTGATGATCATCTCCATCAAACAGTCCCTTTAAAGCCCCTTCCCCTGTTTATACCTTTCTCCTAATTCTTCTGTTTTCCCTTCTATTAGTCTTTCCCTTTCTTTTTCCCCCTTTCCCTCCTACTTCCCTATAAAGTGAGACAAGTTTCTTTGTGATAACAAATATGTCTAATATTCTCTCTTCGAGCCAAATCTGATGAAAGTAAGATTCACACAATGCTCATTCCCCTCCCTTCTTTCCCTTAATTATAATAGATTTTCTTTGCTTCTTCATGAGATGTAATTTCCCTTATTTTAACTCCTTTCTCCTCTTCTTCCAGGATGATCCCCTTTCCACCTCTAGTTTTTTTTCCATATTATCATAATAAAATCAAATTATACCCACATTAAATAAATAAAATTAACAGAAATATAATTTTCAAGAGTTTTTTTTTCCTTTTTTACCTTTTTATGCTTGAGTTCGGTGTTTGGAGATCAAATTTTTTGTTCAGTTCAGGTCTTTTCATTAGAAATAAGTGAAATTCTCCTATATCAATGAATGTCCATTGTCTTCTTTGAAAGATAATGCTAATTTTAGCTGGATAGCTTATTCTTGGCTATAATCCCAGTTCCTTTGCTTTTCATAATATCAAATTCCAGGCCCTTCGATCCTTTAAGGTAGAACCTGATCGGTCCAAGGTAATCCTAATTGTGGCTTCTCAGTATTTAAAATTGTTTCTTTCTGGCTGCTCTTTTCCTTGGTTCTGAAATTTAGCCATGATGTTCTTTAGAGATTTAATTTTGGGGTCTCTTTCAGGAAGTGATCAGTGGATTCTTTTGATGTCTATTTTACCTTCTGATTCTAAAATATCAGGGCAGTTTTCTTTTATGATTTCCTGTAAGATGATGTCTAGATTCTTTTTTTTTCATCATGGCTTTCAGGAAGCCCTATAATCCTTAAATTGTCTCTCCTAGATCTATTTTCCAGGTCAGTTGTTTTTCCTAGGAGATATTTCATGTCTCCTATTTTTTTATTTTTTTGTTTTTGTTTCACTGATTCTTGAAGTCTTATTGAGTTATTCACTTCCATTTGTTCAATTCTAATTTTTAGTGTATTATTTTCTTCAGTTACCTTTTTTAGCTCCTTTTGCAAATGGCCAAATATTTTTTTTGTTCATTGCATTCTTTTTCGATTTTTTCCATTCCTTCTTGCAATGATCTCATTTCATTTTCCCATTTTTCTTCTAACTCTTTAAGATCCTTTATGCAATCTTCAAAGAAAGCCTTGTGAAATGGGGACCAGCTCATGTGTTCCTTTGGGGATTCATCTGGAATTACTTTACCTTTAGTAATCTCAGAATTTGAGATCTGTTCTTTTCTCTCTCCATAAAAGCTATCTATGGTGAAAGTTCTTTTTAGTTTTTTGCTCATTTTTAAAGGCTTAATGTCTGTCTGCTCTTAACAAAAAGGAGCAACAGCTCTGTTAGTTTGCCCTGGGACAGTTCTGCTGATTGACTTCCGATGCTGGGGCTTGGTCCAGGGTTCTTCTGGGGCTCATTGATTTACAATTTGCCTTCTGTAGCAAATCTGCCAAACCACTTGCTTGCAATCAGGACACAGTAGCCTAAGAGGCTCACAGAAGATTCCCAGGTGCACGGAAGCTACAATACTCTGACTTTCCTCTTCAGCTTGCCCTGGTCTTCCTGTGCTATGGTCTGAGCTCAGCAGACTGTTCCCCTGCCCATTTGAAACACCTGTTCTGAAGTTCTTCCAAGTTATCTTCTTCTGGAAATGCGTTGTATTCTAAATATTTTTGGGTTCTTTGACTCCAAAACCAGTTTAGAGGCTTAATCTGCTGTTGATTTGTGGGATGTTATAGGGGGGTCACAGAAAATGATGTCTGCTCTCTGTCATCTTGGCTCCATCTCCAAACCCTTATTCTTCTTGACTTCTGTGTAACACTTGTGCCTATTGATCACCTTCTAAATATTTTCTCTTCTCACTGTCACCATTCCTTGCTTTCTTATCAACTGTTTGACCATTAATTCTTAATCATCCTCACTAGAAGTAAAATCCACGTCACATTGACTAAAAATGGGTTACCTTATGGTTTGTCCTGGGTCCTTTTTATAATCTCCTTTTACAGTTTCTCACCTGTTGATCTCAGCAACTCTCATGGGTTCAATTATCAGCTCTATGTAGATTTCCAGTCAATAGAGCCAATCCAAGTTTCTCTCATGAATTCCAGTCCTCCATCATCTTTTTTTTTTTTCTAAACATATTAAACTGGACGTCCCAAACTCAACATGTCTAAAGGAGAGCTCACTATCATTATCCCCAAACCATTCCTTCTTCCAAACATCCACACTACTCTCAAGGGCACCACCATTCTCCAAGTTTCTGAGTTTTCTAGGTTATATAACTTAGTTGACCTAGCTTATCATCTTCAACGTAATACCTAACTCATATTCATCCCATATATCCAAAACTGTTATTTCTAACCTCATACCTTTCTCATATATGTCCCCTTGTCTCTACCCACACACCAATACTATGGTATAGTCTCTCAGCACCTCATGTCTAAGATTCCATAACTTTCTCATTCATTGTCCCATCTTAAATCACTTCCTAGTTTTATGTATCCTTCACTCATCTGCTAAAGTGATTTTCCTAAAATGCAGGTCTGTGTGTATATCACTCAACAAGCTCCAGTAGCTACCTATAATCTACGGTTTATACACACACACACACACACACACACACACTATATATATTATATATATATTATATATATATATATATATATAGAGAGAGAGAGAGAGAGAGAGTGTATATATATATATATATATATATATATATATATATATATATACACAAAAATGTTTTGTTTGGCATTTAAAGTCTTTCACTACTTTCTTGATTTTTTTGGCATTTATATACACTTTACTCCTCAGCAAGCATTCCACAATCTGGCTATACTGGCCTACATGTTTCTCATACACTATGCTCCATCCCACATTTCAGTGCCTTTTCACTGGTTGTTTTCCACGTTTCTAAAGTTTTCCTTCTTTATCTCCATTTACTGCTTCTCCACCTACCCTCCAAAATTCAGATGAAATCTAACATTCTACAAGATGTCTTTCCTGGTGTTATTCCTCCCATATCCACGTTAGTGCCTTGTTTCTGAAATACTGATATAAAAACATGTCATTTTGTGATACACACACACACATGCAAGTATATATACACACATCTATTTCTATGTGCATACACGTATATGTATTTGAATGCTGTCCACCATTAAAACTATAAACTCTTTGAGGGCAGGAACTGTGTTATTATTGTCTTTGTATCTTTAACACTTAAGATAATGTCACTTAATAAATACATGTTGATTGACTATAAAATCAACATGAAACCTACTCAAATATATGTATTTTGTTCTTTGTCCTACTGCATCTAAAGACAGTAATTGCTTTGTTTCAATTGAGAGTAAGTGAAACAACTTACAGAAAACCCAAGGAAAAAAGGTATTTTTCAAAAATAAAAGCTCCCATCTCAATGATTAAGTAATATCCTTGCATTAAAAGTACTGGTGTTCACTGTATTAAAAAGTAGATTATTCCCTAACACTTTGCTTCCTGGCATCAACACAGTTTTTGCTTAACAAATTTTGAGCTTCCTCAAGATAGGAATCTTTTTTTCCCTCTTTAAGTATCTTCAGTACTTAGTGTTATACGTAGCATTTAATAGATGCTTAATATTAAGCATTTGCTGAATGTTCAATGACTATTTGCTTACTCACAAACAGTTGCTCTGACATTTTGTGGCACCTAACACCTACCACACACAAAACTGAGCTACAGTAACTATACAGAGAAAGTATGATGAAGTAAAATTTGTGTTACCCAAGATTTTATAATGCACATTTTACTCTGCACTTTTTAAGTGTCAATCCAGAAAGAGTAAAAGTATGTCTAGAAGAGTATAAGTTAACTTGAACTTATATTATATATTTGGATTTTCCCATTTTCCTAAAGACAAAATAACATCTTCATACATTATAGTATTTATTAAATTTGAAGTTATCTTCAAAATATAAAACCAATTTTAAGAACTTTCTTCCCATTTAAATTTGTATGTAAAGTTTTTTCTCATTCTAGGCTCTGTACTTTTATGAATGCTTTTTGTGAACACTTCCAACCCAGAATGCTTTCCTCCAAGTTATGGTGGAGTAGCACACAGTCTGGTACAGGGATAATAACATTAGCCCCCCAAAAACGTAAATTCTAATTCTGTTAGCTGTGTGAGGTTAAGCCAATCACTTAATTTTGTTGAACTTCAATCTCTTCATCCGAAAAATAGGGATAGAAATATGCTATACCTATTGGGAATGGTGGTTGTAAAGAATGCATGGAATAAACTGTAAAATGCTCTAATAATAAAAAGGGAACTTTTATTACTATGTTTTTCAAGAATCCTCTCAACAGTCTTTACAACTTTACTCTAGACTGGTCAGTAGGTATACTAATCACTCATTCTAGAGAATCCAAATAAAATCTATACACGCATCATATATTCCAACAGTTTCATATTTGTCTCCTATTCCCCAAATAGTTTAAGGACAAAGACAACAGACATTTCTCTCACTTCTTCTTCTACTTCCCCCTGCTCCCATAATGTACAGAGTGGTAGAAAAGTTCACTACTCCACTTCTAGCTAAAAGGATTTCACATTAGCCTTCTAAATTTTAAAAATCTTTCACTTAATCTCATGTCCCACATATTTCAATGAAATAATGTCTTATCTTCTCTCTGAAGCAAATGTCTACCTGCAGGTAAGAACTATGTAGACACAAGACTGATTTCTCAAAGGAAGAGGCTTTTTTGTTGCATAAAGCAAGACAAGCATCAGGGTGCTGGTTGGTTTAAGGGGGTTCTTCTTCAGGATGGGTATTTTATAGGCAAAGGAGGAAATGTTTGTTCTTTGCTTATTGGTTAGGCTCTCTCAAGGGAGATATTTACTTCTTAACCACTGGCCAAATTTTGAGAAAAACAAGGAATAGAAACATATAGCAGGACCCAAGTTTCTTGGCATCTTGTTTACTAGGATCAAAGCTCCTAAGCATCTGGGTGTGTGGTTAACCATATCCTGTTTACCAGAACCCAAGCCCCTGCACCTGTCCTGGTGGGCAACAACAATTTGTTTTTCTTTCCATATCTCTAACTATAGAGGCCCTGCTGAGGCTCATTTCACATAGAGAAGCGAAAGAAATGTACTTTCCATATACAAAAGTAAATCCCAATGGGCTGAAAAAGCTTTTAAAAAGGAAAATGTTACTTCATAATCAACATTACTTTTGGTAGTTCTTATTGTGAATATGTACGGCTGCCTCACAAGCAGCAGGGTAGCATAATGGCTTAAGTGCCAGACCTGGTGTCAGAAGGACTCATCTTCCTGAGCTCAAATTTAGCCTCAGATATTCACTAGCTGTGTGACCCTAGAAAAGTCACTTGACCTTGTTTGCTTTAATTTCCTTTTCTATAAGATTAACCTTGTTTATCTCAGTTTCCTTTTCTGTAAAATAAGCTAGAGAAAGAAATGGCAAAGCACTCCAGTATTTAGACCAAGAAACCCTAAATGGAGTCATAAAAACTCAGGCACAACAGAAAAAAAAGTGAACAACAAATTTTGATCATTCATTTAATAGGAAGAAAATAACCTTTAAATGAATGATTAATACTGGGCTTTAATCCAGTCTGCCATCCGCTTCCACTTTATGGAAGAGTTCATCCCATTCACATTCCCAGTTAAAATAACTAATTCTGTATTTCCTGCCATGTTATTTACCCTAGGTTATGCTTTTCTTTTTCCTATTCCCCCCACTTCCCTCCTTCCCAGTATTTTGCTTTTGATGACCACTTCCCTCAAACAGTCCTCCTCCTTTAGAGCCCCTCCCCCCTTTTTATACCTTTCCCCCAATTCTTCTGTTTTCCCTTCTATTAGTCTTTCCCTTTCTTTTCTCCCTTTCCCTCCTACTTCCCTATAAGGTGAGACAAGTTTCTTTGGGATACCAAATATGTCTGATATTTTCTCTCTTAGAGCCAAATCTGATGAGAGTAAGATTCACACAATGTTCATCCCCCTCCCTCCCTTCTTTCCCTTAATTATAATAGGTTTTCTTTGCCTCTTCATGAGATGTAATTTCCCTTATTTTAACTCCTTTTTCCTCTTCTTCCAGGATGATCCCCTTTCCACCTCTAGTTTCGTTTTCATGTTATCATAATAAAATCAAATTATACCTGCATTCTCTAAGTATACCCATAACAAATAAAATTTTCAAGAGTTTTTTCCTTTTTACCTTTTTATGCTTCTCTTGAGTTCTGTGTTTAGAGGTCAAATTTTTTGTTCAAATCTGGTCTTTTCATTAGAAATAGGTGAAATTCATCTATATCATTGATTGACCATCTTCTTCCCTGAAAGATAATACTCATTTTAGCTGGATAATTCTTGGCTGTAATCCCAGTTCCTTCACTTTTCAGAATATCAGATTTCAGGCATCCTTGAGCCTTTAGGGTGGAAGCTGCTGGATCCTGGGTAATTCTAATTGTGACTCCTCAGTATTTAAATTGTTTCTTTCTAGCTGCTTGCAATATCTTTTCCTTGGTATGATACTTCTGAAATTTAGCCACAAAAGTCCTTGGGGATTTAATTTTGGAGTCTCTTTCAGGAGGTGATCAGTGGATTCTTTTGATGTCTATTTTACCTTCTGATTCTAAAATATCAGGGCAGTTTTCTTTTATGATTTCCTGTAAGATGATGTCTAGGTTCTTTTTTTCATCATGGCTTTCAGGAAGTCCTATAATCCTTAAATTATCTCTCCTAGATCTATTTTCTAGGTCAGTTGTTTTTCCTAGGAGATATTTCATGTTTTCTTCTATTTTTTCATTTTTTTTTTGTTTTTGTTTGACTGATTCTTGAAGCCTTATTGAGCTATTCACTTCCATTTGTTCAATTTTAATTTTTAGTGTATTATTTTCTTCAGTTACCTTTTTTAGCTCCTTTTGCAACTGGCCAATTGAATTTTTTTTGTTCATTGCATTCTTTTTCCATTTCACCAATTTTGTTTTTCAGTGAATTGGTGTCTTTTTCATATCTCTTTTGTTGGGCATTATATGCTTTCTCCATTCTTTCTTGCAATGATCTCATTTCATTTTCCCATTTTTCTTCTAACTCTTTTAAGATCCTTTATGCAATCTTCAAAGAAAGCCTTGTGAGATGGGGACCAGCTCATGTCTCCCTTTGGGGTTTTTTATGGAGTTGCTTTACCTTTAGGGACCTCAGGATTTGAGATCTGTTCTCTCTCTCCAGAAAAGCTATGTTGAGATCTCTTTTTGGTTTTTTATTCATTTTTTTTTTAAAGGTATGAGGTCTGTTGAAGGCAAAGGAGGGACAGCTGCTTTAATTTGCCCTGGGGCAGTTCTGCTGATTGAGTTATTTCAGGTGCTGGGCAGTTCTACTGATTGATTGCTTTAGGGTGCTGTGTAATGGAAGCTAGATCCAGTGCTCTTAAGGGGCTCAGTACTTCACAATCTACCCCCCACAAAAGACATATCTGCCAAACCACCTGCTTATAATCAGGAAAGAGGCCCACAGAAGACCCCCCAGGTGCGTGGAAGCCAAGACCTCCACTCCAGCTCCCTGCCCCAGTCTTCCTGTGCTGTTTGGGTTGGGCAGACTGTCCCCCTGGTCCAATTGAAACAGACCTGTTCTGAAGTTCTTCTAAGGTATTTTCTTCTAGAAATGTGTTGTACTCCAAATATTTGTGGATTTTTTGACTTCAAAACCAGTTTAGAGGCTTCATCTGCTATTGGTTTGAGGGAAGGTTAAAGGAGGTCACAGAGAGTCGTGTCTGCTCTCCACCATCTTGGCTCCACCCCCGGAAGTCTCTATATCCTTTCACAATCAGTATTAAAATACCCAGGGGAGAATAAAAATAAGGAACTCTACAAGAATAATACAAGTAATATTGTAATAAAGTAATAAAACATATAAATCCCCTAAAATTCACACTTTTAACTAAAATATTATGACTACATGTTAGAGAAACATTCTTTTTTGGTTAAAGTAATTTTAATATCAAAATAGCCTACATCTCTTTATTTTATTGAGTTTCCAACTGAGATTCAAATCTCAATTACATAGTTTCTATAATCATATAATAAAATTTAATGAATACTAATAAAATTTTAGATTAAAATATATTTTTTTTCATGTAGAGGATTATTGTTTTTCTTAAATGCTATTCTAGATCCCATTCATTCACATTCAAGTAAGTATAATCTCTGTGTGACCTATTAATAGAAAACCAAGCAGAGAATACTATTAGTGTTCATGTATAAAATGTATATTAACTGATGTATCACTTTTTGTATGTGGATCTATTCAAAAATATTTCAAGCATATTAAAGACATTAACAACAAATCACTCTTTCTCCTCTAGACAAATGGAATCAAAATTGATATATAAAAAATCCCAAGACTGGCTTATCTACATTTCAGCAGCTTAGAAATTCTATTATATTACACTATGATTAGGACTAGAACAGAACTAGGACTACTATCACTATAACATATGTATATAGTACTTTAAGATTTACAAAATGTTTTACATTATTATCTTATTTGAATCTCACAAAAACCCTGTGAGGTAGGTGCTATTACTACCTTCATTTTTTTGAATTAGGAAACTATGACAGAGAGGTTAAATGTTTTATTCAGGGTTACACAGATGGTAAGTGGTAAAGGCAGGATGTGAATTAAGTTCTTCCTGACTTTAAATTCAGCATTTTATTTATTGTGCCACCTACAATATTTTTTACATTTTTCTCAAATGCAACCTCAAATCATATCTTAGATAATTAAAAAGAAAAAAAGCTCTTACCTAGCATACGAATATACAATGCAGTTTGATCAGAACTGTCATAGGAAATTGCTCCTCGCCTCTGAAAAACAATAAAAACACTCTTAATACATATTAGCACACACATCAGAATTTAGCATGTGTAATGAAACAAAGGAATGTACTATTGGTATTTAGGAAATTGGTAAGAATATAGTATATTCAGGTCATTATGTCTCATCTTTTTTTTTAAAGCTTTTTATTTGCAAAACATATGTATGGGTAAGTTTTCAACACTGACTCTTGCAAAGCTTTTACAATTTCCCCCCCCCCAGTCCCCATCCCTCCCCTAGATGACAGGAAGTCTACTACATGTTAATTATGTTAAAGTACTTGACAAATTGAATATGTGTATGCATATTTTTACAGTTATCTTGCTGTGCAAGAAAAGTCGGATCTACAAGAAAAAAAAATCTGAGAGGGGAAACATAATGCAAGCAAACATCAATAGATGTTGTGGTCCACATTTCATATCTCTCTTCTCTGGGTGTATATGGCTTTCTTCACTGAACAATTGGAACCAGTTTGAAACATTTCATTGTTGAAGAGAGCCATGTCCATCAGAATTGATCATCATATAGTTTTGTTGTTGCCATGTATAATCATCTCCTGGTTGTTTCTCCAGGCATCTCTGAAATCATCCTGCTGGTCGTTTCTTATAGAACAATAATATTCTATAACATTCATATACCATAATTTATTCAGCCATTCTCCAATTGATGGGGTATCCATTCATTTTCCAGTTTCTAGCCACTACAAAAAGGGCTGCCACAAACATTCTTGCACATGTGGGGCCCTTTCTTTCCTTTAAGATCTCTTTGGGATAGAAGCCCAATAGAAACACTGCTGGGTCAAAGGGTATGCAAAGTTTGATAACTTTTGAGCATAGTTCCAAATTACTCTCCAGAATGGTTGGATCCGTTCACAGTTCCACCAACAATGTATCAGTGTCCCAGTTTTCCCACATCCCCTCCAACATTTATCATTATCTTTTCCCCTCATTTTAGCCAATCTTTTAGGCTCTGTATCTTGATAGGAACAGAGTGAAGAGTTATTTACTTGAGAAAAACTATAATGTAGTCTATTTTCATATTTTCAACTCAAAAAATACCTATTAATTTCCTAATATATGTATGTATATATAAATATGGCATTATACATGTTCTGATTTTAAAAAAAGAGAAAAGGAAGAAGAGGAGGAAAGAAGGAAAAAAAGATATGAAGGGAGAGAAGAAGGGGACAATATATTCTCTGTACTTTTAAGAAGTTTTTAATAATCTAACAAGAGGGATAAAATATGTATAATAAACTAATCATCAATGGGATCAAATTTTAATAACATAATGAATAAAAGGGTGATAAAAATGCACGAGAGTTTCATTTTCAAGGAATTTATAATCTAGATAAGCACATAAAAAGAAAAAAAAATTAACAATACAAAGCAAATTATGGTTAAATCAAGTGTCCAGGGAATAACATGAAGTACTGGCAAGGGCTATCATAGAAGACCCCACTGAGAAGCTGTTGTTTGTCTCCCATTCTAGACCACCATAGCATCAAAAAAGTAATGACATCACTTGCAAGTAAATTGGATTTAAGTGAGGGAGGATTGTGCAAAGTCACCAGTATCACTTTCTCTTCCAGAGCCATCTGGGCTTAATGGGAAGATATAAATCAGGACTACTGAAGATGGCCTTGCCCCCTAAGAAGCAGGTTTTAGAGAAATAGCATATGACCTGGCTAAATTGGAATAAACATTCTTCTACTTATTCATTTAACCCTGAACATGTTAAATCTTAATTTCTTCATCTATGATAGTAATTCTTATACTATTTACTTCATAAGACTATTAGTGTTGAGAACAAAATTCTAAATCCCAAAAAGGACACAGTAAATAAACAACTTCAGGATGAGTGAAGCAGTTTAAATTTTTAATACACTCCTACAGAAGCTAGTGTAAAAACTCTATATAAGTTCACACTTATAAAGAAAGAAAAACAAGCTTTTATACTATCTATCCTACTCCTCCCTTCAGAGTTCTACTTGGCCATAGCCCTCCCAGTTTATAGTTCTCTTTATCTGTCCCTTATATGTTGTTCCTAAATATGTTCATTCTCCCTGATCATACATCCCATGTTCAAAGATGACAACTAATCCTACCCTTGGGGGATATTGGTTAATATGTATGAACTTCATTAAGCATGTGTAGCTGCTAAAAGCCTGGGTTCTATTCTTGACTTTAACTAGTTTTAGCCAGCTTCAGGCCTGGGTCCCTTTATCAGAAACTCTGTAATTTGGCTTAACTTCTTGACTCACAAAGTGATTGGCTGTAGGTATCTTAACGATGTTTAATCCCTCCTCCTTGTCTTTCTCTGAAATGTTTGTGAAAACCTAACTATCAACATTTCTTAAGTGCTTGCTTTCTTTCTTTCTTTCTTTCTTTCTTTCTTTCCTTCTTTCTTTCTTTCTTTTTATTTAGTTGTTCATTCATTCATTCATTCATTCATTTAGCTTTTTGCTAAGGCAATTGGGATTAAGTGATTTGCCCAGGGTCACACAGCTAGGAAGTGTCTTGAGACCACATTTGAACTCAGGGCCTCCTGACTTCAGGGCTGGTGCTCTGACTACTGCGCCACCTAGCAGCCTCAGAGGAAAGTGCTTTATGAACTTTAAAAAACTATAAAAACTTTATTATTTATAAAATGAACAAGGAAGGATAAACAACAGTTAGAACAGTTTACGTATAACAGAAAAGAAAGGGGAAAAAAGCAAGATATTTGGGGACACACAAAACAGCCTAAATTGAAAGATCATTATGTTTAATTTAGGCTTTTGGTCAGATTGTGGGACAACTAGACTAATTTAGTCATCCTTTAAAAAAATAAAAGTATAATTTTATTTCTAAATCCATAGTAGGAATACATATCAGGTCTTTCAGAAAATCTATTTTAGCCATTTAGATAGAATAAAGTACACTATGTCCACTGAAGTAAATGGATAACTTACTTAATTCTCCACAGGGAAGTCAAACCAATCCATCATGGGCCTTCTTCAAATTATCCTTAAAAAGGAGCACATGGGTTATCCAATCACTTACTCCTTGCTCTGGACATTAGTAAATTCAGTGTCTGACATAATAGTTGCTTATTACTTTGTATTAATTACATAAAACTATTCTTTATCCTACAGTTCATGTGAACTCCTTTTAAAATTTTAGATCTCAAATACCAAATTAGAAATTCTGAAAATCAAAGGTAAGATTAATAAAACTAAGAGCTTGTTTTATGAGAAAAAACACAAAATTGGTAAATTTGATTTTAAAAAATAAGTAGAAAACCAAATTACCAGTATTAAAAGTGAAAAGGATGAATTCACCGCTGATAAAAGAAATCAAAACAATAATTAGCTACATTATCCAACTGTGTGCCAATAAACCTGACAATCTAAGTGAAATGGATAAATATTTATAAAAACATAAACTGGCCTGATTAACAGAAGAGGAAATAAAATACTTAACCCCAGTTTAGAACAAACTATCAATGAACTCCCAAGAAAAACTCTCCAGAGCCAGATGGATTTACAAGTGAATTCTACCAAACATTTAAAGAACAATTAATTCCAATACTACATAAACTATTTGGAAAAATAGATGGAGTTCTACCAAATTCTTTTTATGATACAAATATGTTGATGATATCTAAACCAGGAAGATCCAAAAACAGAGAGAAAATCTTTCTAATGAATATTGATGCAAAAAACTTACATAAAATTAATCAACAGAATAATACACTATGACCAAATTAAGATTTATACTAGAAATGCAGGGCTGGTTCACTATTAGGAAAGCTATCAACATGACTGACCATATAAAAAACAAAACAAACAGAAATCATGCAGAAAAAGCTTTTGACAAAATGCAGCATCCATTCCTATTAAAAACACAAAATGGCATAGGAATAGTTAAGAGTTTTCCTCCAAAAGATGAGTAGTATCTATCTAAAACCATCAGCAAGCATTATAAGTAATGGGAATAAGCTAGAAGCTTACCCAGTAAGATCAGGATAAAGCAAGAATGCCCATTATTACTACTATTATTCAATACAGTACTAGAAGTGAGTCACATTTATAAGAATACAAGTCATTACCCAAGTGATAAATGGTCAAAGGATATGAGCAGGCAGTTTTCAGAAGAAGAAAATAAAGCTATCTATAATCATATGAAAAATACTTTAAATAAGTATTAATTAAAGAAATACAAATTAAAATATCTGAGGTATCACTTCACACCTATCAGATTATCTAATATGACAGAAAAAATGATAAGTGTTGGAGATATGTTAAAATGAGAAAAGTAATGCATTGTTGGTGGAGTTGAGATCTAGCCATTCTGGAGGGCAATTTGGAACTGTGCCCAAAGGGCAATTAAATTGTGCATACCTTTAGTTCAGCAATACCACTACTAGGTTTACATCCCAAAGAGAGAATAAAAAAGGAGAAAAGGACCCACATACACAAAAATATTTATAGCAGTCTTTTTTCATGGTGGCAAAGAATTGGAAATTGAGGGGATACCAATCAAATGGGGAATGGCTGAACAAGTTGTGGCATTAGAATGTAATGGACACTACTATGTTATAAGAAATGAAGAGTGGGTGGATTTCAGAAAAACCTGGAAAGACTTACTTGAACTGATGGCTTAAAGAAATAAGCAGAACCAGGAGAACAGTGTATACAGTTAACAACAACATTGTAATAAATTTAGCTCTCCTCAGCAATACAATGATTCCTAAGGCAACTCCAAAAGACTCATGATGGAAAATGATATCCATATCCAGAGAAAGAATTATGGAGTCTGAATGCAGATCAAAGCATCCTATTTTCTCTCTCTTTTTTCCTTTCGCGTGGTTTTCCCCTTTCGTTCTGATTCTTCTTCTATAACATGACTAATATGGAAATACCTTTAGTATAATTGTACATGTATAACTTATAACAGATAGCTTGCCTTCTTGGGGAAGGGAGAAGAGAAGAATAAAAAATAAAAAAATATTGTAACTCAAAATCTTATGAAAGTAAATGTTGGCATGTGCAAGAATGTTTGTGGCAGCCCTTTTTGTAGTGGCTAGATACAGGAAAATGAATGGATGCCCATCAACTGGAGAATGACTGAATAAATTATGGTATATGAATATTATGGAATATTATTGTTCTATAAGAAACGACCAGCAGGATGATTTCAGAGAGGCCTGGAGAGACTTGCATGAACTGATGCTGAGTGAAATGAGCAGAACCAGATCATTATACATGGCAACAACAAGACTATATGATGATCAATTCTGATGGACATGGCTCTCTTCAAGGATGAAATGTTTCAAACCAGTTCTAATTGTTCAGTGAAGAAAGCCATATACACCCAGAGAGAGAGATATGAAATGTGGACCACAACATAACATTTTCATGCTCTCTCTTGATGTTTGCTTGCATTGTTTCTCTTCTCAGATATTTTTTTCTTGTAGAGCCAATTTTTCTTGCACATCAAGATAACTGTAAAAATATGTATACACATATTTGATTTTTCAAATATTTTAACATAATTAACATGTAGTAGACTTCCTGCCATCTAGGGGAGGGGTGGGGACTAGGGGGGAAAAATTTGTTAACGAAAAGCTTTGTAAGGGTCAATGTTGAAAAATTACCCATACATATGTTTTACAAATAAAAAGCTTTAATTAAAAAAAAAGAAAGTAAATGTTGAAAATTAGCTTTACATGTAATTGGAAAAAATAAAATGCTATTATTGGAAGGGGAAAAAATACAGATCTACTAACTTCTAGAACTTGATCCAATCAGTAAAATAAACTTCAATGGCTCCCTATTATTTCCAGTATCAAACAAGAAATTCTGGGATATTTAAAGCTCTTTATAAATTGACACCTTTCTGTTCTAATCTCCTTATACTTAACTCTCCTCTACACACTCTATGATAAAAGTACATCCTTGTCCACTTACTATTCTTTGAACACCATACTTTATTTCATGACTTGGTACCTTTGCACTGGCTGTCCTCAGGGTCTGCAATGCTCTCCCCCTCTGGACCCTTGCCTTTTTATTTTCCTTCAAGATTCAGTTCAAATCCTATTTTCTGCAAGATGACAATCCCTGTCCCCCTTCACTTTTGAGATTAAAAGACAGGCAGTAGCTGGTTTGTAAATACCAATCCATAAACATTCTTCCATTATTAGAATGTGAGCTTCTTGAGGGTAGGGATTATTTACATTTTTCTTTGTAACCTTAGTGATTAGCATATAGCCTAGCACCTTTCAACACTTAATAAATGCTTGTGGATTAATGACTGACATTTGCAAAGATCATTTGGAGAACCTCATTATCTAGGATGTTTTCGTTCCATTTGCATAGGATATCATCAATAAAAGTGATAAATACTTTTGAGAAGCATTTTTTCCTGTCTTTATGTATTGACTGATATTAATACATGGAAGATAACCTGCTGGAGGACAGTGGTATGGTAAATAGAGCACTGGGCTTAGAATCAAATCATTAAGACTCGAGTTCATATCTCATCTAAGAGTTAAAAAGTTATGACCTTGAGCAAGTAATTTAATCTCTTTCACTTACTTTCCTCATCTGTAAAATGCCCCTACCTCACAAGGTTGTTATAAGGATCAAATGAAGTTAATAATATAAATACTTTTCAAATACTGAAGAGCTATATAAATGCTACTTTTTATCCTAAGTTTTTTTCCCCCCTTAACTGAATCAAATATTTTTAAACATTTGTGCAATAAGTGCAGTAGGATCTCATTCTTTACACTGGGTTTTTTAGTTGTGGAACTGCAAAGATGTGGTTTGCTGTCAAATGCTACCTGTTCCTTTTTTATACCTTCATTAAGGATACCTTCAATTTGGATATATATTATTCTCGTTAAAACTTTATAGAGAAGGGAAAGGAAGTACAAAAGTTAATAATAGTCACTAATATTCTCTTGGTCATTTTTGGAGGGTACTTGGTATCCTCTGCTCCTTTACAGGATCTATGAATCAATTCTGAACCTTTTTTATAGTATTGTTTTTCATCTTCCTCTCCATATCCATTTTTGTGTGGAAGTTAGAAGTATTCAAATAAAAACAATGTGTGTATACCTTCAATATTAAGTTTACATATCTGAATCATATATGTAACAAATATATGCTTATTTACTCGAAAGTAAAATTGGTTTCCTCATCGAATTCTCTTCCTCTTCATACTCTGCAATAAACACTGGACTACACGTTGCAATTATTTTCAAAGTGCTCTTCTGGTAAATGTCAATCATGTATTCTGGTTCCATTTATGACAAAAGAATACAGAGGTATGATTTAGTTCCTTTGGCATTATTACTTCTATTCAATCCCTGGAGAATTCTCTCCATTGACAATACCAATAGTTAATATTTATCTATGTTGTACAGAAAGTGTGATTCTTTACACCCTCTGTCCATTTTATGTCACAGTCACTAGTGAAGAAGGCACTTCACAGGTCTCAGGGTCACTTTAAATTCTTTGGTACATGGTTGTTACAGGCAAAGAATTCACTACCGCATTCCTCAGAAAGTTGTATGTTTCTGAGATTTTATAACATAGCAGAACTTGTTAGATCCTAAGTACAGCCTCTGACCACAATGGAGTATGGTTTGGTGAAAAGAAGTTTAGCAGGGAGAACAATGGATTTAAAGTAAGGAATCTAATCCTATCTTTGGCACTTATTAGTTATAGAATAAAGCCAAGTTATTCTCTATGTTTATTTCCCAGTTTGACAGATATAAAACCTAAAAGGAACTTAAAGAACATAATCTATTCCAACTATTTCATTTTATAAGTAAGGAAAACAAGATTCAGGAAGTTAGTGACTTTTCTAAAAGTCACGAAGATGATAGATAACAGAATTAACATTTGGACCAAGGTTCCCTGTCTACAAGGCCAATGCTCTTCCCACCATCTGTATACATCTTGCCCATAAGAATCTCAAGAGATTTTTTCAATGCTTGATGAAATTCAGCTCTGTTAAGTTGAAAGCTGATTTACCAGTTTAACCTTTTCAAAGGAAATAACAAACCTGGCATGACCCAATCTTAACTACCTTCTCTCCACCCCCTTCTCAAGCATCACCATTTCCCTTTATAAATGCTCACAAATTATTCCTTTGATAGCACATTCCAGAATTTTATATTAACTTGCAAAACTTTAATTCTAAACTTTGAATTAAAATAATCTGAAGAAAAATACATGGCTGTGTAAAAACAGTATTGGCTTTTGTAAAAGCAAAGAGACTTGAGTCTTCTTCCTGGCTTTGAAAATGGATTAGCTATGACTGTCACTTGCAGTCACAAATTCTTTTGTTTTAGTTTCCTCACCTACAAAATTTAAAACATTGGACAGACTATATAACTTCTGAGATACCCCCCCATCTTTAAAAGAATATAATTTCCACAACAATCTTCTATAAATTATATATATATATATATATGTATATATGTATATATAGATGTCTTCTATACATACAAAATTATATTCTAAAACTACATAACTAAATTTTTTAGGCTTATATACCTAAACTGACACTTTTTGGTGCTTATAAATTATAACTAAAATTGAACCCACTTCAAAATAGAGTTTACAGAGGGGGCAGAGCCAAGATGGCAGAGTGAAAAGGTGACTTTCTGCCTCTCCTCCGATCTTCTCTCAAATCAACAATAAAATAAGCCTCTGAACTGATCTTCAAGTCAACGAACTCAGAAATATTTGGGCACAGCTCTCTGGATAACTTCATATCAGGTTAGTCGGACTCGGACAGAGAGATAAATAGATGACCCCTGTGCAGGCCGGAAGTGAGGGTGGGACTCAGCTCAGCATGGCAGAAACTCCAAACTCCAAATTCCAAACACCTGGAGTTTATCTGAGGCACTCCTGACACTCTGCCCTGATTGGGGGCAGGTGTTCTGGCAGACTTGCCTTGTTTAAGGAGTAATTCGGACTTAGTCCTAGCCCCCATCGGCCCAGCACCTTACGTCAACTCGCTGAAGTGCCCCAGGGTAAAGCTTTTTCAGCCACCGTTTTTTTTTTCCCTACCTTAAAGAGATATCCACGCTGTCTAAAAAAAAAAAATGATGAAGAAGCAAAAGAGAGCTCTCACCATAGACAGCTTTTATCAAGGCAAAGAAACGACCCCAGAGCCAGAGGTTCCTTTAGACAAAAATCCAGACAAAATCAGCCAGGACCATCACTGGTCCCCTTTTCAAAAGGCCTTTCTGGAAGATTGCATAAAGAACCTCAAAAGAGAGCTGGAGGATAAATGGGAAAATAAACTGAAATCAGTGCAAGAAGGATACAGTATCTTGCAAGAAGGATATGATGCCCTGCAAAAGAGATATGAAAAAGACACCAATTTATTAAAAAATAAAATTAGTGAAGTGGAAAAAAGAGTGCAATGAACAAATTGGCCAGTTACAAAAGGAGCTTAAAAAGGTAACTGAAGAAAACAATACTTTAAAAATAAGAATTGAACAAATGCAAGTGAATGACTCACTAAGACTTGAAGAATCAGTCAAACAAAAACAAAAAATGAAAAATTAGAAGAAAATATGAAATATCTCCTAGAAAAAACAACTCACTTGGAAAATAGATCTAGGAGAGACAATCTAAGGATTATTGGACTTCCTGAAAGCCATGATGAAAAAAAGAATCTAAACACTATCTTCCAGGAAATCCTGAAAGAAAACTGCCCTCAGATTGTAGAATCAAAGGGCAAAATCACCATTAAAAGAATTCACCGATCACCTCCTGAAAGAGACCCCAAAATTAAGACCCCAAGGAATATCGTGGCTAAATTTCAGGACTATAGCACCGAGGAACAGATTCTGCTAGCAGCTATAAAGAAACAATTCAAATACCAAGGATCAATAATTAGAATCACACAGGATCTGTCAGCCTCCACATTGAAGGTTCGAAGGGCCTGGAACCAGATATTCCGAAGGGCAAAGGAACTTGGATTACAACCAAGAATAACTTATGCAGCTAGAATGAGCATTATCCTCCAGGGAAGAAGATGGTCATTCAATGATATAGGTGAATTTCACCTATTTCTAAAATGAAAAGACTGGATCTGAACAAAAAATTCGACATCCAAACACAGAACTTAAGAGAAGCATAAAAAGGTAAAAAGGAAAGGACTCTTGAGAACTTTATTTCTAACTAGGGGGATACTCAAAGTCTGGGGGTATAATTAACTAGCTATTACTTTGATAATATGAAAAAGAGAACTAGAGGGGAAAATGTTGTCATACTGGGGAAAAGAGGGAAAAGGTGGTAAAATAAGATCAAAAAAAAAAAGGAGGTAAAAACAAGGTAAAATCACTTGAAGACGCAAAGAAAACCTAATATAATTGAGA